>JBBBDQ010000882.1:130000-307500 GCA_037127315.1 Ascarosepion bandense
TTCTATAATGTGTTGTGTAAGAAGCATTTTTGCAGAGCTGATTTTCCTGTCGGTAGTTTTGCTTATTTTACATATACGGTTAGAATATATTAAGTCGCGGTATTAAGAGAATGACAAATGAAAGGCCCTACAGATTTTTTTCGTTACCTCTTACAATTTTCTTACTCAAACTTGTGTTAAATTGTCATAAATTCAACAAACTGTTAGGAAAATTTAACGTCACTAAGACTGAGAATTCATACCATTTTCCAAATGTTGGTGTTCGAGCCCAGGTAAAAGTATGATTTCCGACGCACATTTTCAACGCATATCATCCTCGTTTGGAAAGTGGGTAGCAATCTTAATTCCATTTTTGCCATACTTGGTCACTTACAAGATTGAGCTGAGCAAAATTAAATATCTGGGACCTGCCACGTGATTAAGAATTTTGTTTATACCGATATTGAAGGATACACGGGTGGTAACAGTTATCGACATGGATAGTAGAATCGGCAAGTGAGAGTCTTTATCTCGTACTTATTGCCCTTCGAAAAGTACGAATTCAAGCTCTTCCTGTTCAACTATTAAAGCAATAAGGTAGACTAGGTTAATAGCCTGGATTGGCAGTCAGTCTAGAAGAATGACAACTGTGAATTCAAAACCGTGGAAAGTCAAAGCAAGCAAAATACTGGGGATCATGGTAATTCATAAAGAAATCAGAGGAGAAATATGGACAAACGATTTTCCCGCAGTAGATTGCCATTACTTCCTGTGGTTGCCAACAATGGCTGTAGAACCTTGGTCTGTCTCGTTATTTAACCCATAGCTCGAGGGAGAATAGACGGATTAATTTCTTTCTCAAGGGTATTTGCGCATAAATCAATGCAACGAATTTAACTAGAATTGAACCGCTCTCCGATTTCCTGAGCTTATATCCAGCATCACAACGCACATCTCAAGTGAGCAAATATAAAGAAACCAAAATCACTTTGATTAATTACTCCTGAATTACTCAGCCACTTAACATAAGTACCTGCAGTATATCTGTTATGAATGACCTTTCAGAGTATGCGTATGTGATATATCTTAAATGCCATGTTCGTTCATGGCATAGCTGACCATGTCTTGTAGTGAGGCGGCACCAGGGAGATAAGCTCGTCGGAGCAGAAGCTGTAAAAGTATTTGTAGAAGAGACAGAGGGAAGCCACATTAAGTCGGCGATAGGACAACTCAGTGTTTCATGCGTTATGCAATCATCAGGTGCACCTGAGTCGTGCCATCGACGTAGGACATTAAGTATATTTATTAAGATATATATATATATATATATATATATATATATACATAGTCATGATCATCCACGTATACTGTTTTAATATGTATAGAAAAGAATTTTAATAAAAGTTTTGAAATGTACTTTTTTTGAACATATTTGTTTATTTTTATTATATTTTTATATTTCAGACATCCTTCATCAGAAAACAACTGATTTTTAAATTTCCAATTAGAAAAAACGTATTTCACGATAGTTGAATATTTTTTTTGTTTACATCTCGTGGTGTGTTTGTTCACAACATGTATAACGTCCGTAGAGAAAGTCTGTTTGTTTTAGATAAAAATTTCTTGGAATATCTGAAAAATTTTCGCCGATAACAGACAAACATTCTCTGTACCCAACACCAAAATAAAATTACACTCACCAAACCTTACTTATTACAAAAACATAATCTACTTTCTCTTCTGCTCAATTTGCCCCAACAGTGGATATATCGGCGAATCCGGTAATAGCTTTAGATTTCGCTTCAATAATCACAAACTAAATATACGACAAAAAAATGTATACTCCCAATTGCAGCCCATTTTAATCAACCTGATCATAATTTAGAAAATTGCAAATGTTTACTAATAGACTCTAATTTTAATTCTACATACACACGCAGAAAGAAAGAAACATACTGGATTTTAAAATTAACCACACAAGCTAGGGTTAAATAGGACTTAGGTGTGTTGAATCTTTACAAATATTTCAATAGCTAAAAATTTTTTTCAGATATTCCAAGAAATTTTATCTAAAACAAACAGACTTTCTACGGACGTGCCACATGTTGTGAACAAACACACCACGTGATAAACAAAAAAAAATATTCGAACGCTATCGTGAAATACGTTTTTAATTCAAGTTTAAAAATCAGTTGTTTCTGATGAAGGACCGTGGGCGGTCTGAAATATAAAATATAATAAAAATAAACAAATACTGTTCAAAAAAGTACATTTTTAAATTCAAAAACTTTATTAATATTCTTTCCTATATATATATATATATATATATATATATATATAGTTCTGCTTATACTACATTGAGCACTGTTTTAATAACGCTATAATAATAATGTGGGGGGGCATCAATATTTTAAACATATTTCTTAAATGACCCACAAGGAAAATTTTATTAATTTTTGTTTAATTTTTACAGCATTCTTACATGTTTACTTTTTGCTGTAAATAAGGAATGTAAAAATGGGAAACATAATTATTAACGTTCCAAGCACTTTCAGCCACTTTAATCGCTATTCTCAAGGATGTTATGTTGCCGATGTTGGTATTTTATCCTCATGTTTTGACTGTAACGTTTCTCTCTTTTGCTTGGCTTCGCGAACGAAGATTTATGAAGGGGGCTGTCCACATCGACTGCAGGCACGCTGAATGTGGACTAGGCCGATACGGAATAGGCGAGTCCGGTCGTAGCGACTGCAGTTGAATTTCAAGTTTGGGATGGCTGCTGAGGCTTTTCAATCCTTCCTCTCGCGGCGTTTCTCCTCGAGGTTGGCCCCTGCGGGAGTCCTTAAAAGTGGACGGTGTGGCGCCAAGCCAGACGGTCAGCAGCAAGTGTCGACTGCAGGCGGTGGTAATTTTGGCAGGTACCGAAGTACTTCTTGAGGGAGTATTTATAACTTTTTTGATGCCCCCCCTGTCATGGTGGCCAGTGGAGAGCTCACCGTGCAGGCTTATCTTGGGCAGGAGATGGTCCCTCATTTTGGAGATATGCCCTACCCAGCGTAGTTGTGACTTCAGCAACATGGCCTCAATGCTAGAGATTTCTGCTTGTTCGAGGTCCTCAACGTTGGTGACGTAATCACTCTATTGAAGGTTGAGGATGGTGCGGACACAGCTTTCAAGGAATCGTAGGTGATGGTGGTAGGTTACCCATGACTGAGAGCCGACGGCTCTATAGACGTTGATCTTAGTGCCTCTCTTCAGATGCTTGCTGTCCAGGCTCTTTGTAGAGTTCAAGCCGAAAGCACTGTTTGCCTTGGCCAGTCTTTGTCTTTTTCCCGTCGAGCTTGGCTTCCGATGTGATATTTACAGAATTTAAGTGAACTGATGAACTGTTTTCAGTTCAGTCTCACTGATGGAAGGCGATACTCTTGGGGTGCAGTCTGATGGACGACTTCTGTCTTCTGATCTCGGATCCAAAGAGCTGGGCAGCCTCTGCAAAGCAGGACGTGTTAGGCGTTGCAGGGCCCATTCGGGACAGCTGTCAGTGTCGGTGAACAGGAGGTCACGAGGCAGCTGCTATGTTTTGTGTGGCCCGCAGTCTTCTGATATAAAACAGATAGCCGTCAAGGCGGTAGCGGATGTACACCTTGTTCCCTGTTTAGGATGTGGTTTCCGGCTTTCTCTTTTCCAATCTTTTCACTATTACGTAGCCCCTGCACATCAGTGGCGTTACCGCCTTGCTCGGTAATATATATATATATATATATATATATATATATATATATATATATATATATATATGTTTTCAATATTTACATAAAACCGTCAATTCATCTTTACGATTTACTGGTACCTTATTTTTAGGGAACCTTATAATCTGCAGCTTTTTCTATTCAGGCACGGAGGGCAAAGACAATAGAACGACTTTAGAGACTCTGTTTTTTCCAGAATTTTAATTTTACTTTGGGGGTTTTATTTGTATCTTAACTTCCAAAAATACGCAGAAAAAGGGATGCTTGGTTTCGGTACGTGTTATTTTTTAAGGAAGTTAAATGCAAATAGCAACGTTGCTTAAATGTGTTCTTAGTACATTCAATCTAAAGTTTTTAAATAGTTGGGTTTTCATTTGATATTATAGTACATTGATGCACAATAGAAATTGTTAGACACTCTATTTTCTAGCAGGCAATTGGTTAGGATTTCGGTAATTACATAAATTTGTATCATTGTATTTCATTATTTGGATAATTATTGGGTTATTATTAGGGAAATGTTTCTTAATTAAATAAGGAACTTTTGCCCTAACTTAGGGCTAACCATTTGGTTAAAAAGTGTTGCATACCAAATGATTTTTCTATTTCTATTTTCCTGTTATAGTCATAATTTTGATATATTTGATATCATGGTTTTTTTTATAGCCATTATTCTTTACGGATTTATTATAAAAATCTATATATTTATAAATTTATTCACTAGAAAAGATTTTACTAATTCTATATTCTGCGGAGGAGGGCAGATGTTTGATTATATTTAGTGGGTGATTAGACTTTGGTGAATATATAGTAGATATTCGTTAGGTTTTATATATGGTTGATAAGTAATATTTACTAAGTCCAGTGTAACATCAAGGAAGTTTACTAATTTTAAATTAATGCTGATTATTACTTTAGGTTTAGAATTTTGAATTCTCTATGGATTAGTTTTCTAATTTTATCGGTTTTAAAATGTGTGGAATTTTGTACTATCATAAGTCCATCCTCTCTATAACTCTATGTCGTATGTGTTAACGTCATAGTGTGCAGTGAGGTTATACAGAGCAAATAAATCAATGAGTTCGGAAGATTCCGCAGAGTCTAACGCAGAGTCTATCTCATAGTGATACAATGCTTTTATAATCCGTTGTTATGTCGCGTCAAATTACACCGGTTCTCCTCTGCTCACTGAAGTTAAGCAACGATGACCCTGGCCCTGTGCTTAGATGTGTGACCGCTTGTCACGTGCTGTAAGCATTCTTGATGGATGTCCGACGTGGTGCAGTTGATTTCTCGGAACGAGAAATCGGGGAGCCGAGTTCGAATTCCCGTTGAATGCCCTGCAGTCACTTAGGCGCTAATACCCTTGGGAAAGGTATTAATCCGTCCCTTCCATCCAGTTATGGGTTAAATAACAGAGCAAATTGGGTTCTATAGCCTTGGCTGGCAATCAGTCACCAGATCAGGTAGTGGCAAACTGTTGCAGGATAATTAAAAAAATGCCTACCAAAGCGCTGTGGAGCGCATTCAGGGCACAGTGAAAACAATAATATCACTTGTTGGTCATCCACTGCATCCCTGACTGTCTTCGGCAAGTCTAGCCTATGTCGGACCCAGATGGAATGGGAAGAGAGAGTGAGACTGACGACCATGCGCAATTCTTTCTCCATAAGTCGTGGTCTTCCTCGCCTGCGAGGGACGATCATCATCATCATCATCATCATCATCATCAATCCATTGTAATAACAAAATGACAATATTAAGCTCTACTTTTTATTGAGCATTCATTATAAAAGTAAATGCATGAACAGTGGGTTTTAATCTATCTGTTCTTTCACTTCCTTATAACAAACACACACATACACACGTATATATATATATATATATATATATATATATATATATATATATATTACTGGGGATCTGTTTCCTGTTTGGTAAATAGGCCAGCAAGTAAGAGTTGTTTGCCAGTTTGTCAAACAGCGCTATAATATATGAGATCCAAATATCAACAATACTGATAGAGCATGATTTAACTTTCTGACTATAGTTCTCATGTCCGCAATTCCAACTAAAAAAAAGCCAAACAATAAAAACGCAAATCTTATGTCAAATGTACAAACCGCGAGGTAATTTTTACAAATGTTCAGTTACACAGGTGATATGAAAACGAAAACAAATAGAAAAAAATAATAACAAAAAAAAAAAATGCTTTCTCCGTATCTCGGATGGGGTACTCTTATTTATTTTTCGAAATTGTAATCGTGGTAATCCCCAGGAGTTATAGAAAAGAATAGACGATATTTCGAGCAAAAACCTTGTTATTGTTGATACCAGTCAGTCCGGCCCGTAAAGATCAAGGAAAACAAATAAGGACGCACACTTAGCAACGATTGTATTGCTGTCTTCCGTATGAGCATTAGTGGTAATGCTGTTGAATAATGACATTCTTTAGTTCTCATGGTCTTCGTTCCCCGGACGAAACATAAGATTAAGGAGACGTTACGTTTTATGCCCTACAATATTTAGCGGCCTCGCTTATTTAATCGTATTACCTGTTTTCGATTTTCCATTATTTTTACTGAAATTTTTATAAAACATTAAACACCTTTTTACAATGTTCAACAATTCATTCTTCTTATTCAGCTAAGAAAATATAATTAGAAATAAGAACAAAACAGAGAGAAAATATAGCTTCATATTTGAATATCCAGTTTAATTATTTATGAATATCGAGGCTTACTGTACGATCACTAAAGTTAAGCAATGTCAATCTTGGCCAATACCTGGATAAGTGACTGTTTTGGGAATACCAAGTGTTATAAGCTTAGATGTGCGTGTGGTACAATGAATGTCTCAGAACTGTTAATCGGAGAGCCGAGTTCCAATTATCGTTCTGTTCGTTATATTCACTTACGCGCAAATACCTTTTGAAAAGGCATGAATCCACTTCTGCCCCCAGCTATGCGTTAATTAGTAAGACTTGTATCACTAAACCATTATTCTCTCCATTCAATTCTTACAATCTAATTAGTAAGACTTGCATCAATAAATAATTACCTATCAAAAAGTAATTCTTACAATCTAAAAGTATTTTCTGGTTTTTAATAATCTGCAAAGGGTTGATAAACCGTAAAATATGCGATTCAATCAATCAATGCTGTACCGCAACTATTAATGTTGTCCTGCAAACTAATTAACGTATGCCGTAGTTCTAATCACATTAAGTGCTGGACTATTATGACCTTGTATCAAACTAAGCAAGGCGTAGAAAATAGCTGTATTATCAACTGCAGCAATAATGGTAATAATAATATTAACCGTATCCTAATAAGGAAACAGTTGGTACTCATTGACCCAGTAACCGGTATAACAGTTGGTTGAAATTTATAAAATCTTTCTCTTGAATTTTTTGGAAAACAGATTTCCCAAGTCGAGTTGCTGTTATTGCTCTTTCAAGTATTGATATCATTTTTCATCCTAACCTTTTGTTTGGAGTAGTGTGGAACGTCAACATCTTGATTTTGACTATTTCTCTTGAAAAACATTTCAATTTCAGTTGTTGCTGGTGTTGAAATTCCTCAATTGTTTTTGTTATTTTATTTTATTTTATTTTTTAATCATATCACCCTGAGCAAAGCGGTAACGCCACTGATGTGCCGGGGGCTACGTAAGAGTGAAAAGATTAGAAGAGAGAAAGCCGGAAACCACATCCTAAACAGGGAACAAAGGATGAGCCTCTACACCTGTTCAATAGACGTGGGTGGAGTGTGAACCGGGCGATAGTTTAGTCTATCTACTCCAATTGAAAAAAAATAAGTGAAGATTTGACACAGTTCTTTGCGATTCTGTAGATCTGGCAAAAGGCTTTAGATATTTCTGAATGGGTTTGGTACCGTGCGTGAAATCCAAACGAAAATCATGATCTGACTTTAAGAACATCACTCGAGTTTTATGGCTAATGATTTGCTTTGTAGCGATTTGCATAGTTGAGTGAAACTACCCCTAGCGCAGCATATTCTATGTTCATTTTCTTCATCTCCTATACTAAATTGGTTATGGCTGATTTGTACACTGAGGGATATGAAGTATGAAGTATTTACTCATTCCACGTCCTGAATTTTTATTTTATTTTTATTTTCATGTCTTCATTGTTTTCATTATAATTCACAAGTAACAAGCACCTTATGAGTAAACGAGACGGAAAATATATATATCGATATGCCGTCTAAAATGACGGCAACATATATATTGATAGAAGTACTATTGACTATCTTACATTAA
Organism: Ascarosepion bandense; assembly: GCA_037127315.1. NCBI lineage: Eukaryota > Metazoa > Mollusca > Cephalopoda > Sepiida > Sepiidae > Ascarosepion > Ascarosepion bandense. The sequence continues at coordinate 138,013 of JBBBDQ010000882.1, forward strand.
GACATAAAAAAAATCCCTGAGCACGAGAGGAGGAATATATATATCGGTCTTTATTATAATAGAGATGATAATATATATATGTGTGTGTGTGTATAAACGTGATTATAGATAGTTACATTCGTCTCGAAAATCTTCCTCAAAAACTTTCCAACCAAAGAAAAAAATGGCTCTCTTATATATATATAAGAAAAATTAAGGGAGATACGTTATTTCATGGCAAATCGGAAGTATAGGCTTATTTCAGGTGAACCATAGAACCGCATTACAAATTTACGAATTGCGTTTGCTATTTTTGGTAACTGTTATTGTTGCTTAGAAACGTTTTATGTCAACACATGATAATAATAGTCGCTGATGGTGGATGTTTTTATGTTAACGTCCGTGTAACCTCTCTGAAGATGGCTCATGTGAGCTGAAAGCTTAGAACCAACTTAATAAAAAATTATCAAAATATTGCAGAATTTTTGTCTTTCTTTTTAACCTGAAATTAAAGCCAAAATACGATGTTTAGAACGACTCATGATTAATTATAATAGACATTCATTGTCTCTTATATTTTACAGTATATGTTTAGAATATATATATATATATATATATATATATATATGATATCACACATTAAGTGCTGGTTGTAATGAAATTGTGCTCGATGTAATATAACAGAGCTGTAAATTATATATTAACAAATGCATATTTTCCTCACCAGTAGCACGTTCCATGCGCAATACAATCTTATGAACTGAGACTGAAGATTCGGTTGTGACTGAAACTTCTAATGATGCTACTGGTGAGAAAAACAATGTGCATTTATTAATATATAGATATGCACACACACACACACACACACACACACATATTGTTTTCACACACTCTATGGACTCTTCGATCGTATACAAATAATCATGCCTACAGAGAACAGTAGTTGAGTAGTTGTTGTTGCTAGAGTTGGTGTGTTGTCAGAGCAGTTGAACCGCCGCTCGTTGGTCAGCAAGAATATAGACTTATTACCCGCACTTACTTCTTTGTATATATTTGACTTCCACTAACAAGTATTCCTGAATCTACTAACCGTGTGCAGGTTGTATATCTTTTATTCTATATTTTCAAAATTTTTCCTCTCATATCTGTTTTGTGTTATATTTATATTGTGTGGCTTTCTAAACAAGAATCCACAACATATATATAAGTTGTCATTTATACAAGTATGATTAAAATATTTGTGCTTATTTTATCCATATTTCAAACAATTTTCCTGGTTTCCGGTGAAATTGTACCTGTAAAGTTTTCCATTTCTGAATATTTCTGGCTTTTATAAGTCTTTACCAAAGAGACATTACGCGTGAAGATGTAATATTCAAAACCATTTAAAACTGAAATGGCACTTATGAAAGCCGAAAGTATTTAAACATTGAAGAAATATTTAAACTTTCACCGAAAACCAAGAAAATAATAAAAAAATATCATTAACGAAGAACTTTCTTTAACCAAATTTGTGTCAATGAAAAATTACTGTTCTAATATAGGCAATTCGAATATATAATTTGAAAGCATGCCTATTTTCTTTTAAGAAAGAAGACTTGGAAAATTTAACACTCATAGGACAAATTGAAGGCAAGAGGGACAGAGGAAAGTAGCATAAAATCTTTGTGTACATGGTTGACAGGACAAACATTAGAAGAGATAGCCAAACGATAAACTTTACAAATAGTTACAAAAGACAAGTCGATATGGAGAGCCATGATCGCTCACTGTCTGAAGTAACACGGCACAAAAAATTCCATCATTATTATCTAGTGACGTATAAATGATAATTTTCCCATGCTGAATATTATTTATTTAATTTAGTAATCCGGAAGTACTCAAGATAAACAACAAGAATTAGGAGCATTTGAGGATAATACAATTGCAAAATTACTTAAGTATTGCGACAAACTTTTCGATGGTAAGAGTAAAGTCGTAATAAAATTCTAGCCGTAAAAATCCCGGCAATCCCATCGATGGTAAAGAGAACGGATCTGGTTATTGTGAAGGAAGGAAAGCAATGTGAAATCACCAATGGTGCTATGTCAATAGACCAGATCTGAAGATCAACAAAATGAAGAAAAATAAAGAGGATACAACGACTCAAGAGAGCTGAAGAATCTGTCGACCATAAGTTGGGTTGGGCCATATCTTTAAGAACTGGCGCACTGATAAAGATCACAAAATACTTAATATAATATTAGTTGAAAAATATATTTGAGGAAAGGATTAAATTACTCATATCACGGTTCGACCTACGTCGGCAAGAGTGCGGAGAAAGAGTACTGGAAATTTGAGGAGTAAACTTTTAAACAAATACTTATTCGTTAATGAGTATAAATATAGAAACAATCATTCATTATTGATTAAAAAAAAACAACAAAATAAACGTAAAAACGATCATTCAATTATTAATGGAAAAAATTAAATAAAAACTATCCCTAAAGCATCAATAAAAAGTAAGTCGAAATTTTCACTTAGTCATTAATTAGTAAAAATACAAAAAACAAAACAACTTATCATGAATATAAAAAATAAGTAAAGATCACTAAACCGTTAATGAGTAAGAAAAAAACAAACTATAATCAATCTGTTACAGATCGCCGCGCCTTGCATAGGTCAAGTTCTGTAGATTCTTCCGGTATTCACCACCTCCCCAGTATACGGCGGATATCCATGGTGGATACGACGCAAGGTCTTTTAAAGTGGGGTTTCCTAGCCCGTAATCTCAGTCAAAAATATTTCGTAGACACTGCCGGTTCGGGCTTTTGTTCCAGACGAAACTCTACCTTTCGGCGGAGCCTCGTCTAGGTTCCTGTCCGCCCAAAGTAACGAATCAATGTAGACCCTTCCTGTTATATATCAGGTTCGACGATAATAATAATTCTGGAACAATATTGCTGTAGATTTGGGGCTCTCTCAATACGACCGCGATGATGACAATTTTGCAATTCAATTCTGGAAAATACAAAGCTGCAATTCTAGGTCCACGGTGCTGAATCAACGGTGCGGGTACAAACTAACGACGAATTCTGCACGACAAGACTGGACTAGTGACGAACATTAAATTGCATAATTCGGCGGTTTTCACTGCAACCGCTACCGCGATTATTCTCAAACTTCTTGGCCGACTATTAAATTTGAAAATCTGCAACAAATTTGGGGCGACGATTAAAGTTTTCAAATCATACATTACTTCGTCGGGGACCACTCAACCCGACTTCCGCGCAAAAATCAGTTTCCCACAATCATTTCATGATCTTCTTCTTCATCTCCTTTGTCCTTTCTTCGTCACCGTCATCAGCAACACATACAATCTGTAACAAACGCCTCTGTCGAAAACAATAGATCAGACCCATATTTAAAATAAAATATAACATATATTTTACTTTCCCTTTTCATACAAAGACATCTTCGGTGAAATGTCATGGGTTAGGAGGTTGCTTGGTCAGAGTTGTCAGCACGATCGAGTAGACAACGATTTTACTCAACCGTACACTTCAACAGTTGGTCCCGACTCTTCAAAATCAAAATCAAAATTAAATATACTACTAAAGATGTTCTAACAGTCAGCTTGACGTCACTTCCGTGCCATTAATAGCTATCTTCCGGTACAAACTTAAATGTGGGACATGAACCTCTGACCTCGGTAGACAAAATAAAAATCCAAATGCGAGAATGTTTTCCCTTTTGCGCACCTGGCTGACATTTTTCAACAAAATACATTTCACTCAAATCTCAAAATATGTCACCAAGCGCAAATACACTTCATTGTCAAACTTTTCATGATTCTCAAAAATATCGTCTAACGAAAATTTGACATTCCCACTTCGCAGCTGTGTGGCTTTCCTTATATTCAGATTTTTCACCACACACGCAAATTAGCGATAGTTTTAAAGACACTAGAACCGCGCATGCTCTTTACGTAAATTGGAAATGGTTAGTTGAGACATCGTAACCTCCTAGCTACAGGTAAGTTGGAATTTCTTCGTCCTATTTCACCACACAATCATTAATGAGTAAAAAAAAACAAAGATTTCAGTACACTATTTTGATTTTAAAATTAAGTAATAGCTATCAGTCATTTATTAGTTAAAATTAAGTAATAACTGTTATTCATTCATTACTGATTAAAAATCAAATAAATGCTATGTCTCATTCATTAATGTGTTAAAAATTAAGTAAAGATCATCACTTAAGCATTAACGAGTAAAAAATAAAAACTGAAAGCGTACAAAATTAGAAATTTTGAGTAGCGTGGAACCACATTTTAATTGCTGTTGTTCCCAAGTTCACGTTGACACAGGGTGGTAGCATCTGCTAGGATCCCAGCTATGGGCAAATAATGAACTCCCACCCCAAACACAAACAAAACACCGTCAATGTATTAAAAATACATTTCTGTATTAAAAATTCCAGCAATACATTTTTATACAAAAAATATCAATAATATATACTTATTGTAAAATGAACGACATTACAAACGTATTTATTGTAAAATCACCGACAATACATATCTATTGTAAAATCACCAACGATACTTATTTATTGTAAGATGGTCAATAATATTTATAATTTGTAAAAAGACCGACAATATATACTTATGGCAAATGATCTACAGTACAAACTTATTGGAATATCATCGACAATACATATTATGGTAAAATCACCGGCAATACATATGTGTTGTAAAATCACCAAAAATACTCATTTATTGTAAGATGACCAACAATATTTATTTATTGTAAAATGACCGACAATACATATTTATCTTAAAATGACCTACAGTGCATACTTACAGTAAAATAACCTACAGTACATTTTATTGTAAAAACAACGGCAATACATCTCTATTGTAAAAGTACTGACAATACATATTTATTGTAAAATGATCTACAGTACATACTTATTGTATGCATACTTATTGTATGCATACTTATTGTAAAATGACAATGCAGTACATACTTATTGTATGCATACAATATGTAAAATGACAATACAGTACATACTTATTTTATGCATACAATATGTAAAATGACAATACAGTACATACTTATTGTATGCATACAATATGTAAAATGACAATACAGTACATACTTATTTTATGCATACAATATGTAAAATGACAATACAGTACATACTTATTTTATGCATACAATATGTAAAATGACAATACAGTACATACTTATTTTATGCATACAATATGTAAAATGACAATACAGTACATACTTATTGTATGCATACAATATGTAAAATGACAATACAGTACATACTTATTTTATGCATACAATATGTAAAATGACAATACAGTACATACTTATTGTATGCATACTTATTGTATGCATACTTATTGTAAAATGACAATGCAGTACATACTTATTGTATGCATACAATATGTAAAATGACAATACAGTACATACTTATTTTATGCATACAATATGTAAAATGACAATACAGTACATACTTATTGTATGCATACAATATGTAAAATGACAATACAGTACATACTTATTTTATGCATACAATATGTAAAATGACAATACAGTACATACTTATTGTATGCATACAATATGTAAAATGACAATACAGTACATACTTATTTTATGCATACAATATGTAAAATGACAATACAGTACATACTTATTTTATGCATACAATATGTAAAATGACAATACAGTACATAATTTTAGTAATATGCAAAATACAATATGTAAAATGACAATGTAGTACAAAATACAATACTTATTATATTGTACTAATATGTAAAATGACAATACAGTACATACTTATTGTATGCATACAATATGTAAAATGACAATACAGTACATACTTATTTTATGCATACAATATGTAAAATGACAATACAGTACATACTTATTTTATGCATACAATATGTAAAATGACAATACAGTACATACTTAGTGTATGCATACAATATGTAAAATGACAATGCAGTACATACTTATTGTATGCATACTTATTTTAAAATGACAATGCAGTACATACTTAGTGTATGCATACAATATGTAAAATGACAATGCAGTACATACTTATTGTATGCGTACAATATGTAAAATGACAATACAGTACATACTTAGTGTATGCATACAATATGTAAAATGACAATGCAGTACATACTTATTGTATACATACTTATTGTAAAATGACAATGCAGTACATACTTAGTGTATGCATACAATATGTAAAATGACAATGCAGTACATACTTATTGTATGCATACTTATTGTAAAATGACAATGCAGTACATACTTAGTGTATGCATACAATATGTAAAATGACAATGCAGTACATACTTATTGTATGCGTACAATATGTAAAATGACAATACAGTACATACTTAGTGTATGCATACAATATGTAAAATGACAATGCAGTACATACTTATTGTATGCATACAATATGTAAAATGACAATGCAGTACATACTTATTGTATGCATACTTATTGTAAAATGACAATGCAGTACATACTTAGTGTATGCATACAATATGTAAAATGACAATGCAGTACATACTTATTGTATGCATACTTATTGTAAAATGACCGATAATACATATTTATTGCAAAATGACCTACAGCACATACTTATTGTAAAATGACCGACAATGCATATTTATTGTAAAATGTCTGACAATATATATTTATTGTAAAATGACCTACAGTTCATACTTATTTTAAAATGACCGACAATGCATATTTATTGTAAAATGACCGTCAATACATACTTATTGTAAAATGACCTTCAGTACATACTTAAAATGACCGACAATACATATTGATTGTAAAATGCCCTACAGTACATACTTATTGTAAAATGAGCGACAATGCAAATTTATTGTAAAATGATCGATGATACATACTTATTGTAAGATGACCGACAATACATATTTATTGTATAATGACCGACAATACATGTTGTAAAATGACCTACAGTACATACTTATTATAAAATGACCGACAGTTCATATTATTATAAAATGACCGGCAATACATATTAATCGATAAATCACCGACAATACATATTTATTGTAAAATTACCAACAATACGTACATACTAACAAATTATAGAGAATTTACCCAAATCCGTTTAAAATTCTAATAAACAACAAATATGAAACGATACTTTGATGACATTAATCCTTATAATATCCTACAACTTCTTAAAAAATCAAACTATATTTCAAAATACAACTACAACAAAAAACACCCATCGCCGCCTTTATTAATTATGTCCACTCTAACATATATATGTACAAAATCTGAGCATCATTTGCCATGCCATGTATTCAGTGGGAAAAGTAGAATGGTCTGTCGATTGTTTCATAGTCGAGAGCAAGTTTATATTTCTCTGCTTCTCATATTTATTTCTTTAAGCGTAAAAAAATCATTTCTTTAGATTCATTATAAAACTTATCCGATTTTCCATCTATAGATTTTTCTTCATTGCTAAATAATCTCATAATAATATTGTCCTATTTTTATCTTTGTCTGTGTTAATTTTATTTCATCGTTTTTGTCTACAGTTCTTTAAAGTGTATATTTAATTTCTTTTCTTTTCTTTTCTTGAATTAAAGAAATTTTTACTCTTGAATTAAAGTTTCAAATACATATAAACCAAAGAAATATTTTGGACTAAACTTTTTGGAATTTTATTATAATTTTGAATTGCTATACATTTTGCTTTGTTCCACAGACAGAAAGATCTTAAAGAAAAATATGTTTTTTTTCCACTGCGGTTCCAGTATGCTTGTAAAACAAAAAAAATGTGACGTCATATCAAGGAAATATAGCGTTTGTCATTTCGGCACATTTGTAACTTCAGTACCTTTATTTACGAATTATCTTGAATTCTTATTCGACTCAGAAATATGAAATTATTACGAAAAGTATTCAGCCATTCATTATTAACGAAAAATAGCATACCTAAGGCAATTGCGTCTTGAAAATACTCTCCTTGGGACCCCCTCGCGCTTATAACAGAGTCATGCTGACTTTTTCAAAACAGTCTCTAAAATCCTCTATATGCGGTCGTTATCTGGTGTTTCATCTCATTGTTCTAAATCTCCAAGGTGTTTCAAATGCGATTTTCGCTTTGGCAAGGCCGGAAATCACAGGTAGATAAGTGTCCTAACAGGAGATGGAAAGTGCGACACGGAAATCCGAAGGCGAATTGGCATGGCAAAGGACGCGTTCCAGAAGATGAGCAAAATACTAACACACAGGAAAATCTCAATAGAAACGAAGAAAAGAGTTCTAGACTGCTACGTGATGTCAGTTCTTCAATACGGCTGTGAATGCTGGACAATATCATCGAAAATGAGGACAAAACTGGAAGCGGCCGAAATGTGGTTCTACAGAAGGATGCTACGGATATCGTGGACTGAGCATACAAGCAACGACGAGGTGTTAGAAAGAATGGCAACAAAAAGGAAATTGATGCTGAGCATCAGGAAGAGACAACTGAAGTTCCTGGGACATGCAATGAGGAAAGAGAGCCTGGAAAACCTGGTACTGACTGAACAGATTGAAGGAAGGAGAGACAGAGGAAGGCAGCGGATAACATATTTGCAGGCTCTGATCAGGTGGATGACGGAACGGGGGTTGCCAGGAGCAACAGGAGCAAACATACTAAGAGCCACAAGGGATAGGGAGACGTGGAGAGCCATGATCGCCTACGTCCTGAAGGGAAGAAGAATGCGGCTAAAAGATGTAGGTCAGGCGTCGGCAACTCCAGGTCCCCGGTGCACATCCGTCCCGCAAAAGATTTTTGTTCGGCCCGCCAGTTTAACACCTGGACACTAATTCATCTTTGGAGCAAGTGGAAGAAAACATATCAGTTGAAGTTAATTGACTTACAACGAATTTTTTCAAATCGAACTCTGATATAGTTGACGCAATGAAGCTCTAAAAGGAATCTGTTCAAAATCGGAATAATTTACTCATTAGGTCATTGTCAATGGCGTTCAATGCCGACTGAATAACCACAAGGGAGAGTGCCTGGTCATGCACACACAGTAAAATTCCCTATGAATAGTTGCCAATTTAAAACGAAGTCATACAATCGGCTCTGGAGATATCCAAAATGGCTAGTTACGTCCCTGACAGACATTGTATATGCAGCATATTTCTTCATAGATACCGCCATTTTAAAATGCCATTATACCGTTTTTCATATTCACTAATATATTGTCACTTTTTGAAGATATGTCGAACTAGAGTTCGTTTGAAAGGCGGCAAAATAGCACAATAAATATATTATCACGATATTTCATGTCGGTATTCACGAAATTTAGTTCAGGTTTGTTATACTGCCGTAATCATCGAACTCACTACCCAGTAATAACGGTCTTGTGAGATTAACTCGTGAACTATTGCACCATAACGACCTAGTGTCCTGTAGTTTTCGTACGGCATAAGTAATTACAGGAATTATAAATGTGTATCAATATACAGGATAACCCGGATATAAGAGACCCGGATATAAGATACATCTAATATAAGAGAGATTTTATCTGTTCCCAAATTAGAACCTGTGATAATGTATATAAAATAGATTAAACCCGGATATAAGAGACAACCGGATAAAATATAATTATTATCCGGCCCCGACAACTCTCTTATATCAGGGTTACACTGTATATCTATCTAAATCTAAACTTATTTATAAATGGAAGTTTGTCTCTATGTGTGTGTATCCGTTACTTATAGACTCTGAAACGGCTAAATTGATTTTCTTGAAAATTTACACAGTTGTACTATAAGCGTCTGTGAGTGTTCTTAGCTAGGTTTTGTGCCGAGGTACCCCCAAAAAATATCGAAAATCGATGATCAAAAAAATCGGGTTATAGAGGGATTGGTCCAATTTTAATCAAATTTGATACACTCATAGACAAAGACATAAGAAATGATATTCAGAAGTTTCAAGGTTGCAGTTCTTACAATAGTGCAGAAAATTTGATATCGATAGCAGGAAATCAAAATTTGACTTACATCCATTCATTTTTCTTTCAGTCTACGGTTTCGCTTTAACTGGAAACAACTATAGCTTTTTAGTCTTTCGTACCAACGTCCAAAGATTCTGAGATCCAGGACCATGGATTAGTTTTAAAGCTTTCATTACACCCGAGCAACGCCGGGCTATACTGCTAGTACACTATACAAGTGTTCATCACTATCAGTCAGCGTCTCAACACAGTTGTTATAGACAACAAACTCTTCAAAACCTCGTCGTTTCTCATATGTTCTGTCCGCGGTATCCTCAGTATCCTTCTGTAGAACAACTTTTCGATCGGTTCATGTCTTTTCTTTTATCTTTGATGAAATTGTTCAGCATTCGCTGCCATATTGAAAGACATACATCACATAACAATTCAGTACTTTATTCTTTGTTTCAAGTAAAATTTTCCTGTCTCTTAATACTCTACTCAACTTCTGCAATGCATCCTTGGTCATGCCAATTTGCCTTCAGATTGCTGCATCGCACTTTCCGTTCTCTTAGAACCTTTCCCAGGTATTGAAATTTCTTTACTTGCTTGATTTTAGTACTCCCGACTTGTAGTTGGTATTTTGGGTATTCAGTTTCCTTGTAATTTATATGTAGTCCTTTCTTGCCATTTTCTTTAACTATTTTCTGTAGGAGGTCTTCTAGTTTCCTTTCTGTGCTCAACGTTACAGGCTATATTCAGTATTCTTACCGACTGTTAGTTTCAATTTTTCTCGAATATTTAATACTGTTAACTCTTCCGCAAGGATCATCGGATTTCAAGCGTTTCACCAATGAGGAATACAATTATCATATTAATAATTTTTTTTTGTTCTCCATCACCAGCTTTTTACTTTTTTCAATTTTACATTGTGGTTAGCTTGGAATAACGTCATCCAGATTTCTTTTGTCTACAATGACTAGATCAAGTCTCTTGACGAGGACTAAGTGATCCTTATGAAATGCAATATTCAACAGAATTTTTAGTTTCTTTAAAAAATATTAACTGATTTGTACACATGGTTGTTGTGAAGTTTCCCCCTTTTTCCAGGATAATAGATTCGTTTAGAGTATAGATATACTCCTGCCATAGAAGCAAGATCTAACATCTGAGAGATACTGACAGATACCGAAAGATACCGAGGTTTCACGGAGAATACAGCGTCAGTAGTTCATAGTAGCTCTGAGCTCCACTCAGACAGAAGATTATTACACATCACCCGTCAGCTTCCAACGTGGACATACTCAATATAATATGGCTTCACTTCAGATACGTTTATATATACTTCCTACTAACCGTATTCCTGTATTACTAACTTGCGTTCAAGTTTGTATCTTTACGTTTAATATACTCATTTTTCTATATCAAATCGTGATTGTTGTTCCTTTATTTTGTGCAGTTTCCATTCCCATGATCCGCAACAATGGTATTTATTTGCACTGTTAAAACCAACTCGTTTGCACAGTTTTCATTTAATTCTCTTTCCTACTCACTCATCTCTTCTTTTTATACTTTCTTTGGTCTAATTTTCTGCATTTATTTATTATAAGCGACGGTTTCATCTTTATTTCCAACTAAGCGAGTTTGTAATTATGATTCTTGTTTAGAGAACCGCCATTTAAATTTTAGTCTAATTAATGTTGTGATAGTTTGTCAGTGAGATTTAATTTTTCTGCCAAAATCAGCCACAGAATAAGATTAAAAAAAAAGGTTTCGATTTGCTGTCTTGGACAGCAGTGCTGAAATGGAGATTGTTGGAGGCGGTGTGAAGTAAAAGAAAGATGGGGAAAGAGCAGAGAGATAAAGTAAGGAAAAAGAACAGGAAAGAATTTATTCAGACCGAATTTGTGGGCAGGTCAAGATCTGGCTTCATTGCCCTTCATCCATCAAACGAAATGACCGTGAAAACAGAAGCAAGATGAGACTGCCGATGACAATAAGCAGTAAATCGGTTTCTACAAGGAAAGGACACACCCAGTGGAGGGATAAGTAGAAAAAGAAGAAGAAAACATAATAAAAATGTCAAGGGACAAGCTCCAGGAACGAAGGTCAACAATCAATTCGTTGTTGCAAAAGAGCGGACGTTGTTGCCTTTTTTTTTTTTTTAATCGGAGATGGCGGTGTAATCTTTTCTTTTCTTCTTTTTTAACTTTCAGTGTCTGACTAACGATTTTGTATAAATTATTTTTTGAAAGACTTGAAGAAATCTTTTGTATAAAATGAAAGGGTTAAATCTATTGTTAATAACTGATAGAAGTACAATTCTAGGATATATGTGTGTGTGTGTGTGTGTGTGTGTTTGTGTGTGTGTGTTTGTGTGTGTGTGTGTGTGTGTATTTAAATTTATAACATAAATAAGTTATAATATAACTGCAAAATAGATATTTTGTTTCGACACAATTGCTACTTTTGTAGTGATATAACATATTTATATAAGTTCTCAATAAATATTATTCGTCCTATTTTGTATTGAGCACTTTTTTTAAGAATAGTGTTTTTGGATACGATATTTTCTTCCACCCACACCTACCCTATACTTATATATATATATATATATATATATATATATATATATATATATATATATAAGTAAATAACTAACCTAGAGAGCCAACGAACCTACCAAGGTTTCACTAAATTAGATCTTCAGGGAAAGTTGGCTTTCTAGGTTAGTTATCTAGGAAAGGAGCCAACTTTCCCTGAAGATCCAATTGTGAAACCTTGGTAGGTTCGTTGGCTCTCTAGGTTAGTTATTTACTTAGTTTGCTCTACTTGCGTATTTCAGCGTTTTTTTGTTTTAGGTTACTCGTCTCGGTTTTTTTTTCTTTGGGCTACGTACTTTGACTGATGTTCAAGTGCTTAGCTCGTTCTTTTTTTATTACCATTTTTTCCTGCCACGTATGTACTCGGAGGGTTTTTCGAAACGAGTATAACAAGTTTATACACACACACACACACACACACACACACACACACACACACACACACATATATATATATATATATATATATATATATATATTGTTCTGAAATTAGACATTGCAGCATGAAAGTAAGAGGTACCATGCAGTTTTGAATTCGGTGTCTGCTTTTTCTATCTATCTAAACTATCGCCCGGTTCACACACCACCCACATCTATTGAACAGGTGAAGAGACTCATCCCTTGTTTCCTGTTTAGGATGCGGTTTCCGGTTTTCTCTTTTCTAATCTTCTCCCTCTTATGTAGCCCCCTGCACATTAGTGGCGTTACCGCCTTGCTTGGGGTGATATGATGAAAAAGAAAATCTATCTATCTATCTATCTATCTATCTATCTATCTATCTATCTATCTATCTATCTATCTATCTATCTATGTCCTTGTGATCATATCTATCTCTCTGAATATAGCAACAAATAGAATTAAATGTTTAATTTATATTTTGCTAATGCATAGTCTTTGTTATCGTTACTTTATATATATATATATATATATATATATATTAGTTAACCGGCTTTTTATATATGTATATAGTTTTTGCTACTATATAATTTAAAAAAAAATATGAAAATATTTTAAGTAACCTAATATTTTATTGAATTTTAGGCAATTTAAAATTACTCTTTCTCTTCTTCATGTGTCGTGTTCTTTCAGGACGTAGGCGATCATGGACTTCTACTTGACCCTGTCTCTTGTTCGCTCTCAATATGTTTTTCTCTTGGTATCTCTACGCCCTGATCCACCATCCATTTGCTCAGACTAAGTGATGCAGTTTTCTTCTCGTTTGCATTCTTTTCAACATCTCATCGTTGCACACGTGCCCCCGTCCATGGAACCCTTAGCATCGGTCTGTAAAATCACATTTCTGTTGCCTCAAGTCTCTATAGTTACTGCTCCTATTTTTTAATAATTTTGTTTATGGACGCCTGTATTTACAAAATTCGGCATATTTATAATCATACAAAACAAATTCAAAATTATTTTTAAAATATTGGTGTTCACTGAATTGTAGTAAGCTTTTACAGTTATGATTAGTAAATATATTTTTAATAACAATATCATCTAACCAGTACAAATTAATATAAAATTTTAAAAGATTTTATAACATTATAAATTATTCTAATTAAAATTAAAAGAAAATTTTTGTAAAAATTCATTATTAATCGAATTTTTTTTCCCAAATGTCCAAAATATATCTCATATATAAAAGCTTTTTTTTAATTAAATAATGTCCATTCAGAATATATTTCTTGTAACAGGCAATCCTGTTAAACAAAAAAAAAAAAACCCAAACAAACAAACAAAAAAAAAAAAAATGATGATTTAAATTATACAAGTACATGTGTTTATATAAACATTAAAGTCCACATAAATTAATTTCTCTAAATTTTATAAAATTAAAAATGTGTTGGATAATAGATGTAAAACTGTTTTTACTAAAATTTTAAAAAAGTAAAAGAAACATTTAAAAAATAATTTAATTCATCTGTAAGTAAATCATGAAAGTTTCATAAAATATAAAAATTATTTGATTTTGCAATAATCAAGTATTTTGCAAATTTTTTCAAATTTCAAATCTAAAAATGAAAAAATATAATTTTAGACTCAAACAATCCTTTTAACATCCCTTAATAATAACATAAATGTTTTGATAAAATATTCGTTTTGGTAATTTTGGAATCATTTTTGCTCATATTCTACTGAATTTTGGAAGTCGCCTATATAACTCGTTTACAAATGGAAAATATTCAAAGTTCTACAATGTAATTGAACACATTGAAGACTTTTTCATACAAATGTGCACTGATATAATCTTACTATGACCAGAAACTAAGTAATCAATCAATCAATCAATCAATCAATCAATCAGTATATATATATATATATATATAGTCATCCGCAGACAGATCTGTTTCACTGTATCACAGCTCATCAGTACAGTTAGACTCCGATTGGTTTTGACCCAGGATTGATACCTGAGTGAATTGCAGTCAGTCGGCGATTCTACTCTGGGCTATGGGCGCCCGGTAGAAGAAGGCAGACATTTTAGCGTATACATTATCATTATACACGCCCAATATATACTGGCATATATATATATATATATATATATATATATATATATATATGCCAGTTATTGGTTAAGTAACAGTGTTTAATAAAATGTATCTATGATACACGTACACTCACTGGCATGCGCAAACTAACGCATACATTGACACACATCTCCTATATATATATATATATATATATATATATATATACTGAGAGAGAAAGAGAGAGAGAGAGAGAGAGAAAGAGAGAGAGGATGTGATGGATAAATTGTCATCAAAATTACACAAAACTTAAAATAACACTGGCATCTCATTTTAATAGATATATTTATCAAAATTGTACAAAAATATCTTGAAATACTAAAGAGTAAATTTATTCCATGAATTCGCAATTGGCTTCACCCACGACCTCCAGAAGACTTCAGAATTTCCTGCAATTATTCTGGACAATCTTTTTGTTTATGTTGGTGAATGTTGCCATAATTCTTGTCTTTAGTTCCTTTTTGGTGTTGCAAGGAGTTTTGTTGGTCACTCGTTCAACTGCACACCAAACATAATAATCAAAGGGGTTGCAGTCTGGGGTGCTTATGTGACTTGACGTAAAGGGGTGATGTGGTCGAAGACATTGTCTGATAGCTATGACTGGGTTCCTGCTTGTCTGGCATGATGTAGAGTCCTGTTGCGAGTCATAGGATTTTCTAGCAGCCATTCTCTTGACCCAGGTCAGCCCTACCACTTCTAGGCACTTGATGTAGGCCTTCATGTTGAGTCTGAGGCCCTGTGGGAAGATGAATGGATGCATAACATCGCCTTCACTAGTGATCACTTCAAACGCCTTCGTAATCACCATTAGACTCATCCAGCTCTTTCCAAATTCTTTGCATTGTACTCAGCTTGATACTTAAACATCCTGAAATAATTTTATTGTAGCTTCTGGTGCGAATGCCAAGCTGTACAGCACGCCGTCTCGAAATTTATGGCGGAGTGAATTGCGTCATGCACTTTTTCAAAGACGGTGCCCAACTGACCCTGCTATTCTGTTCAGTCGACAAAAATAAAAAATAACATACATGCTCGAAATTAAAAATGGCAGTAATTTACTCATCAGACCCTATATATATATATATATATATATATATTGCTTGTATTTAGGCAGCATTTATATACATATATAGGGTCTATATATATATATATTGCGTGTATTTAGGCAGCATTTTTTCATTAATGCATGTTTCATTAAATAATATAGACAAGTTTTGTCTATTTTATGTAAATTTTTCTCATATTCTCTGATAAGCTTAATAGCAGTATCATTAAATGAAGAAAGAAAATTACAATATTGATACATAATTTTTTTAATAATCCAGTCTAAGCTTTCGGCTTACATAAGCCATTTTCAAAGATGTCAATTTATATTATATATTAAAATACGGACAAACAATAATGACAAACTATTTTTGTTTACATGTAAGATTTCCAAGCAACAACAAACATAACAGTTAGTCATAATCGCCACGGTTTTGAATTCAAAGCTCTCCTTCTCTCAAGCTGACTGTCATATTTAATCCATAGCCAGGATGAGAAGAAATAAATTCATGCCTTTTCCAAGAGCATTTGTGCGAACGTGAACGTAACAGGCGAGGCCAAAATATGAACTCTGACACTGAATCCACTTCTCGCGCTGATAACTTAACTGACTGAATATGTATGTTAGTCAGTCAGTCAGTCAGTTAAGTGCCACACGTGATACATGCTTGGGCGATCATGTTTCTGACTGAGCAGAAGATTTCCCCGTAGGAGGTTGCCATTACTTTCTGCGGTAGACTGGCTGCCAACAAAGGTTGGAGGAAGAAGAGACCGATTAATACCTAAATATATGACAAAGTCTAAAAAGTTTACTTATGACATGTTTCGGACTTCATCGGATTAAATTTTTTTTATGTTGGTGCGACTACACGAATTTTATATTTAATTTTTTTTTACCAATGTTGTTCTTGGTATACAAGTGCGCGCTCGCACACACACAAACACACACACACATACACACACACACATATCATTATCTCATGCATATAAAAGTAATATATATATAAATATATATATATATATATATATATATATATATATATATATATTGTTTTCTTATATATATAGAGGCAACATATATATATATATATATACATACATACATATATATATATATATATTGTTTTCTTATATATATATATAGAGGCACAATATATATATATATTGTTTTCTTATATATATATAAAGGCAATATATATATTGTTTTCTTATATATATATAAACGCAATATATATATTGTTTTCTTATATATATATATGTATATATTGTTTTCTATATATATATATATATATATATATATATATATAAACGCATATATATATATATATATATATATATATATATATATATATATATATATAAAGGTAGGCGAGAATGAAATATTTACTCACTCGTAGAGATAGCGAGAACAAAGAAAATTCGGCCTGCATGCGAGAATAGAGAGAATGAGAAATCAAAGAAGGTAGTGAGAGAAAAACAAATGAAAGCGAGCACGCCTATGCGTGAGAGAGAATAGTAGGAAAGAAAAGGGACGGGAGAGAAGGCGGTACGACTTTAGAGAGAGAGAGAGAGAGAGAGAGAGAGAGAGAGAGAGAGAGGGAGAGAATGAAAGGGCGTTTCAACAAAAGAAACGATGTTAAATAATAGCATTAATGATTAAGTGTAAAACGCGAAAAAGGTGCGGCTGCTGGGGGTTGTCAGCTACACAAATGATGAATCGTTTTGTACCTTTCACGAGGCGGTTAAATAGTGGGAGCAAAAGTCGCAGTTTGAATAACACGGGAAATCATTTTTACGGAAAAAGGACCTGAAACCACGCCACACACGAATTTCATCTTTCTTTATGGTTCTTTTATTCACCATGTATACACCCCGTCGTTTGATCAAATCCCAAACAAAGGTTGCTTCTATGAAGCAATAATATACCAAATAATAATGGTTACTGCCTAAAATAAAATTATAAAATGCTTATTTTTTTGTAATGATTTCTACTAGTTTACCGATGCAGTCACAAAAAGAGAATATATCTAATTCTACAATTGCATTGTACTTCTATAATATCAAAAAGGAAAAAATATTCTAGAATAGAAAGAGTGGGAAATTTTATGATTGCATTGTACTTATCTATCTATCTATCTATCTATCTATCTATCTATCTATCTATCTATCTATCTATCTATCTTAAATCTATCTATCTATCTATCCTTTTCAAATCTATCTATCTATCTATCTATCTATCTATCTATCTATCTATCTATCCTTGTTCAAATCTATCTATCTATCTATCTATCTATCTATCTATCTATCTATCTATCTATCTATCCTTATCAAATCTATCTAAATCTATCTATCTATCTATCTATCTATCCTTATCTATCTATCTATCTATCTATCTATCTATCTATCTATCTATCTATCTATCTATCTATCCTTGTTCAAATCTATCTATCTATCTATCTATCTATCTATCTATCCTTGTTCAAATCTATCTATCTATCTATCTATCTATCTATCTATCTTTGTTCAAATCTATCTATCTTTATCATCTATCTATCTATCTATCCTTATTCTATCTATCTATCTATCTATCTATCTATCTATCTATCTATCTATCTATCTATCTATCTATCTTTGTCATCTATCTATCTATCTATCTATCTATCTATCTATCTATCTATCTATCTATCTATCTATCTATCTATCTATCTATCTATCTATCTATCTATCTATCTATCTATCTATCTATCTATCTATCTATCTATCTATCTTAAATCTATCTATCTATCTATCTATCTATCTATCTATCTATCTATCTATCCCTGTTCAAATCTATCTGTCTGTCTATCTATCTATCCTTGTTCAAATCTATCTATCTATCTATCTATCTATCTATCTATCTATCTATCTATCCTTGTTCAAATCTTTCTATCTATCTATCTATCTATCTATCTATCTATCTATCTATCTATCTATCTATCTATCTATCACAAAGATGATGGAAACAAAAAGAAAAGGAATCAGTTAGTATAACGAAAACACATATACAAAATAAATAAATAATAAATAATTAAATAAATAATAATTTTGAAATTTAAAATTCCCTGCATCCCTTGTTCGTGAGTACGGACGTAAACAAACTTAAGCCGAAGAACACTTAAAAACAAAACGTGTCACACGAAAACTTTGTCATACAAATTTATCCCCACTATATATATATATATATATATATATATATATATAGAGAGAGAGAGAGAGAAGAATAAAAAATGAGTGTCCTATGGGTGGAGAATATATGACAGAATGGGTGGTATATCAAGTCATGATATACCCAAAAGAAAATACAAACTGGAAGAAATACTACATTGGTATTTCAGCAGGTGTTTGGAAGCAACGGTTGTACAATCATACACGCTCCTTTTCTAACCCTGAACTAAGAAATCAGACATCTCTATAAAAATATATTTGGTCCTTGAAAGACAATAACTTAACCCCCATGATTAAGTGGAATATCATTAAAAAAATCTAACGCACCCATCAGCTTCAAAGAGTGCTGTCGCTTATACCTGGATGAAAAAAAAATTACTATTATAAAGCACAAAAACCAATTGGATCTGCTGAATCTGAGGAGGGAACCCATTTTTAAATGTCGACACAGGAGCCGGTTTAAACTATGTTAAACTTTTAGCCCTTCATTCATTCTTCTGTAGACCTTACACACATCACACTATTCTACGGAATATATATTGTTTAATTGTAAACCATTGTTATATATGTCGAGGTTTATATATATATATATATATATAGTAAAGTTTTGTAATTTGCTTGAAGCATTGCGTAAAATAGTTGTATGTGTTATGTCTTGAAGGCTGTCACAATGCGTTGAATGAAATAAAGGAAGGTCGGGAGGTGTTTGTATGACTTGTTTATTTATATTTATATTTCGAGACTATAATCTCATCGTCAGAATGGCAGAGAAAACTTTAAACTGTCCGTGCTTTGAGTTGTCCATCTATGAATGGCTGGCTTTATCCACTGCTGCTGTACGTGTGTGCGTGTATGTACGTGTGCGTGTGTGTGAGTGTGTATCTATGTGTGTACTAGTTGTTTTTTCATATGGTATAATGGTGTGTGTATGTGTGTGTGTGTGTGTGTGAGAGAGAGAGCGTGTGTGTGTGTGTGTGTGTGAGTGATTGTGTATGTGTGTATATTCAAGATGGGGTTTTTTGTTGGTCTGATGGAATCAGTTCGTAGGATCTAGGAGTTGATGTGACTTTGACTGGGTCAAAGGATATCAGTTACATGGCTGTTGTCTTATCTGTTTGATTTATCTGGTGGTGTTTGCTCGTTGCGTGAGCTGTAATTGAATCTACTTTTATGTGTGTGTGTGTGTGTGTGTTCTGTCCTGGTGCGTGCTTTGTTATGGGCACCTCTGCTACTACGGTCCGGGCGGGGGAGAAAGTGTGTTAGCGTGGTTATTGTAACTATTTTTTTTGTATGTAAAGGCTATGTGCAGTATTGTAATTAAATCTACCTAACTTATTTATCTGTGTGTGTGTGTGGGCGTGTGTTTAGCCTGGTTAACGGTTTGTTATAAGGGAGGAAGAAGTGTGTATGTGGTTATTGTTACTGATTGCATGTGTGTGTGTGACCTTTGTTGTCGTGTTAAATGCATGTTGTGTGCGTCTTGGTGTCGTCTATACTGTTACGTAATCTAGGTTTAATTCTTGGCGATTGTAATTTAGATATTAGGGACTCTTTAATGCGTAGGTTACCTATGTTACGGTCCTTAGCCAAGATATTAACGGTTATGGTTTTGGAATGACGAAGCTTGCTTGTGTAGATGTTCTTTTATTCTAATGTGTAGATGTCTTGTAGTGCTGCCGACATAGAATGCATCGCATTTGGCGCATTGTAAGCGGTATGCGACATATACCTGGTGGCATATACTGGTACCTGCAATAGGACAGTTGGTTAGTGCGCATGTGGTGTTTTTGTTTGTTCTGTGGTTGGGGTTGAGGTGTCTTTGAAGAGTGGGGCCGTAGTGTGCCAGCTGTATGTCTAATCCTCTCTGCGGATAGCTCGACGTATTTTTGATGTTATATAATCGCTGAAGTGTGGTAAGCTCAGGAAGGAGGTGTTAGATAGAGTGTGGCGTCTTGGGCCCCTACTACCCTTCCGTTCTAGGCGATCCACAAAGGATTGTAGGTTACCGTTAGTCACCAGTGTTTTCTTGAAGAATGCAGTGTGGATGTTAACGTGTTCGCCTTTGCTGCATTTCTTTCGAATACGCGCGAGTTCGTTATTGATGTAGCCGGTCTTAGCGCTGAGAGGGAGGGCTGATCGGTAGTGGACAAACATATCCCTGCTGGCAGGCTTTTTTGTAGAAATCGGCGTGGACTTCACCTCCAACCGATATTTTAAGCTTGAAGTCCATCAGTGATAGGCATCCACTGGCATCGGGGTGCTCGATCGTGAAATTAATTTTACCGTCCATTCTGTTGAACGTCGCTGCCAAGTATATATATATATATATATATATATATATATATATATATACGGGTTTTTATATGTTTATGGTATTGCATACATATTTGTTTTTGCTGGTGTTTGAGTGTGTATATATATGTGTGTGTTCGTATGTTTGTATATGCATATATGTATCTGTATGCGTGTACATATATGGGTATACATATATATGCGTATGCGGGTATGTGCGTACGTATTTACATGTGTGTGTGTGAGTTGTATGTGTGCATATATATGTTTTTTTACAGTAGTAAAGTTATACGGTATTATAACTGTACCGTTGACCGAAAAATTTACCTACATTATGGTATTATTATTTTATTGTTAACCGATTAATTAGTATAATTTTGATTATATAGTTGGGTGGGGTGGTAATTGGGATTAAAGCGGATTGATTAACTAGTATATCTTAATTGTTTAATTTTCTGAGGTTTAAAAAAAATTCCAATTTCTTATTCTTTCACTAGTAATATGTAAATTTATTTTTAAACTAAATAATTAAGTTCAAACAACTAAATTTAAATAGAATAATTAGGCTTACTTTAAAATTTTATATTGCATTATATTTGTTTTGTTGATTGTATAATTAGTATAATATTAATTATATAGTGGTGTGAGTATTTTGTGATCGCAACAGATTAACTATTATCTCTTAAATATATTTAAAAAATTTTTGGAGACTAATTTCTTATCTTTTCACCGTTAATTTATAATATTTATATTTATTTTCTCATTTTCTCCTATCATCTTTTCTTTCTATTTTAAATTTATTCCTATCTCCATTCTTCTTCCCTTTTCGTTTACGCTTTAAGATATTTACCCTTTCTTTTTAACGCTCTCTCTCTCTCTCTCTCTCACTCTCTCACCGAACCCACTTTCTTTACGTTTCAAATCTACGGGTCTGCAGCCCAACTGTCAGGCTGAATGTATCTTTTAACTTTTGTTGACATCCGCCCATACGCGTGTTCTTTGATTATATAATCTTATTATTTGATTATATAAGCTTATTTATGAATATGTGTGTGTGATCGCCGAACTGATCTAATGATGTAATTTTTCTTAAATTTTCTCTTTTAAGGGAGCGACCGTTATTTTCATTCGTTTTTTTTAGGTCTTTGTGAATCTCATTTGTGTAAAATCCTTTGTACAATAAAGACGGGAGCTGATGATGGTTCGCCTGAAATAGACCTACACTACAAATTTACCATGAAATGACGTGTCTGCCTTAATTTTTCGTATATATATATATATATATATATATATATATATATATATATATCCTGTTGTATAAATCAACCATGGGATAAAGTCTACCCTGAAATTTACTAATTTCAATAGACCTGTATATTGAGTGCGTAGAACAATATTCGTAAATATTATCTTAAAAAGATAAAAACAGTACTAAGCTGATTTGATTTTAACTCCTGATTGTGGGATAGAACTGTGGTAGCTTGCTATGGTTGTTTTAGCGATTTAGTTTATTTATAAACCGAAAGTAATGGAGCACTCAGTGAAGATAGAATTCACTACTCATTCAGTCATAATGGATCTAGTGAGATAATAATGGATCTAGTCATAATGGATCTAGCGAGATAATAACGGATCTAGTCATAATGGGTCTAGCGAGATAATAACGGATCTAGTCATAATGGGTCTAGCGAGATAATAATGGATCTAGTCATAATGGATTTAGCGAGATAATAACGGATCTAGTCATAATGGGTCTAGCGAGATAATAATGGATCTAGTCATAATGCTCTAGCGAGATAATAACGGATCTAGTCATAATGGATCTAGCGAGATAATAATGGATCTAGTCATAATGGATCAGCGAGATAATAATGGATCTAGTCATAATGGATCTAGCGAGATAATAATGGATCTAGTCATAATGGATCTAGCGAGATAATAACGGATCTAGTCATAATGGATCTAGCGAGATAATAATGGATCTAGTCATAATGGGTCTAGCGAGATAATAATGGATCTAGTCATAATGGATCTAGCGAGATAATAATGGATCTAGTCATAATGGGTCTAGCGAGATAATAATGGATCTAGTCATAATGGATCTAGCGAGATAATAATGGATCTAGTCATAATGGATCTAGCGATAATAATGGATCTAGTCATAATGGATCCCTGAGATAATAATGGATCTAGTCATAATGGGTCTAGCGAGATAATAACGGATCTAGTCATAATGGATCTAGCGAGATAATAACGGATCTAGTCATAATAGGTTAACTGAGATAATAATGGACCTAGTCATAATGGATCTAGCGAGATAATAATGGATCTAGTCATAATGGATCTAGCGAGATAATAACGGATCTAGTCATAATGGATCTAGCGAGATAATAATGGATCTAGTCATAATGGGTCTAGCGAGATAATAATGGATCTAGTCATAATGGATCTAGCGAGATAATAATGGATCTAGTCATAATGGATCTAGAGAGATAATAATGGATCTAGTCATAATGGGTCTAGCGAGATAATAACGGATCTAGTCATAATGGATTTAGCGAGATAATAATGGACCTAGTCATAATGGATCTAGCGAGATAATGTGGACCTAGTCATAATGGATCTAGCGAGATAATAACGGATCTAGTCATAATGGATTTAGCGAGATAATAATGGACCTAGTCATAATGGATCTAGCGAGATAATAATGGACCTAGTCATAATGGATCTAGCGAGATAATAATGGACCTAGTCGTAATGGATCTAGCGAGATAATAATGGACCTAGTCGTAATGGATCTAGCGAGATAATAATGGACCTAGTCATAATGGATCTAGCGAGATAATAATGGATCTAGTCGTAATGGATCTAGCGAGATAATAATGGACCTAGTCATAATGTCTAGCGAGATAATAATGGACCTAGTCATAATGGATCTAGCGAAATAATAATGGACCTAGTCGCATAATGGATCTAGCGAGATAATAATGGACCTAGTCATAATGGATCTAGCGAGATAATAATGGACCTAGTCGTAATGGATCTAGCGAGATAATAATGGACCTAGTCATAATGGGTCTAGCGAGATAATAACGGATCTAGTCGTAATGGATCTAGCGAGATAATAACGGATCTAGTCATAATGGATCTAGCGAGATAATAATGGATCTAGTCATAATGGATCTAGCGAGATAATAACGGATCTAGTAATAATGGATTAAGCGAGATAATAATGGACCTAGTCATAATGGATCTTGCGAGATAATAATGGAACTTGTCATAATGGATCTAGCGAGATAATAATGGACCTAGTTATAATGGATCTGGAGAGATAATAATGGATCTAGTCATAATGGATCTAGCGAGATAATAACGGATCTAGTCATAATGGATCTAGCGAGATAATAATGGATCTAGTCATAATGGATCTAGCGAGATAATAACGGATCTAGTCATAATGGATCTAGCGAGATAATAACGGATCTAGTCATAATGGATCTAGCGAGATAATAATGGATCTAGTCATAATGGATCTAGCGAGATAATAACGGATCTAGTAATAATGGATTTAGCGAGATAATAATGGACCTAGTCATAATGGATCTTGCGAGATAATGGAACTTGTCATAATGGATCTAGCGAGATAATAATGGACCTAGTCATAATGGATCTGGAGAGATAATAATGGATCTAGTCATAATGGATCTAGCGAGATAATAATGGACCTAGTCATAATGGATCTAGCGAGATAATAACGGATCTAGTCATAATGGATTTAGCGAGATAATAATGGACCTAGTCATAATGGATCTAGCGAGATAATAATGGATCTAGTCATAATGGATCTAGAGAGATAATAATGGATCTAGTCATAATGGATCTAGCGAGATAATAACGGATCTAGTCATAATGGATCTAGCGAGAATATAATGGATCTAGTCATAATGGATCTAGCGAGATAATAACGGATCTAGTCATAATGGATCTAGCGTGATAATAACGGATCTAGTCATAATGGGTCTAGCGTGATAATAACGGATCTAGTCATAATGGATGTAGCGAGATAATAATGGATCTAGTCATAATGGGTCTAGCGAGATAATAACGGATCTAGTCATAATGGATGTAGCGAGACAACATGACACGTCGAAGTGCTCTGGTAATGTTGTTATATCTGAGCCGACTTTCTCCTGTAACACCACGCAACCCCCGTTCTGTCATCCACCTGCTCAGGCCCTTCAGGTATGTTATCCGCTGCTTTCCTCTGTCTCTTTTCCCCTCTATCTAGCCTATCAGGTTCTCCAAGTATCAGGTATCAGGTTCTCCAAGCCCTCCTTCCTCATTGCATGTTCCAGGAACTTTAGTTTTCTCTTTCTGATGTTTAATATTAATTTCCTTCTTGTTTCTATCCTATCCAGAACCTCATCACTGCTCACATGCTCGGTCCACGATATCCGCAGCATCCTTCTCTAGAACCATATTTACACACAAATATATATACGCATGAAATGTTTATATATATATATATATATATATATATAACTTTAATCCAAAAGGAAAAGTAGGAAGGTAAATCCCAAAGACCCGAGCCTAATTAATATTAATATTTTAATATTAAAAAATGATGCAGGTGAAGAGCTCAATGCAGTTAAAATTACAGAGCCAATTATAGTTCATCTGAGCAGAAGCCATGAAAGTATTTGTAGAAGAGAAACAGGGAAGCGACATTGCGCCGGTGAGAAAGTAACTGTATTCGAGCTGCCAAGTCGGGATCAGTCACATTGCAAATTCTCCGTTGGATTTTGTCAAGGACTTCTAGGTAGATAGCAGGAATACCCGACCAGATATGGCAGCAGTATTCAATGATCGGGCGGATGGTAGATTAGTATATGTGCAGGATTCTTTCAGACTGGAAAAAACTTACTGGCCCTGCACAGAGAAGCGACCTTTATTTTATTTCGTTTATTTTGTTTCATTATATATATATATATATATATGGAGAATTGAGACCTTAGTAAGGTAAGTGAGCTTGGCTTGTTTCACAGACTAGCATTGCTTAAATGAGTGCCCGATTAAGTTAATCTAAATATAATTTATAGTTAATAGCTGTAAATCCTAATAATAAAATCAGAAATCGAAACTGTTATAGTCCATTGGTTCGAAAGTGAGGTGGGATTAATCGGTTGGCCAGATTATTAAATGTCACAGATTCACTTTGAGGTCAAAAAGTAAAATTATTCAGTAACAACTGAAAAAAAAAAAATGATACCATCCACTAGGACTTTTAAATACGATGAATCGAAATAAGCACAAACAATAAATGTCAATAAAATATTTTGATTTGATTCCGATTGAAAGATAATCAGTAGGAAAAATGTCGGCACTAGAATAGACATCGTAAAATTGCACGTGCCAAAATATGCGTCGTAAAAACACGAGCAATAAAATGACTGGCTAAAAAATGAGATCGCCGCAATGCTCTCAGTTAAAATGGCCGCCGTAAAAATGGCCGCCGTAATATTGCGTTTGCTAAAATGTGCATCGTAAAAATGCGTGCGTGTAAATGTCCGTTTTGAAAATGGTAGCGCTAAAATTCCCATCGTAAAGACGCTAACGAGAAAATGTCTGTTATGAAGACAGACAGGCCACCTGCCTGACGAGCTAGTGTGGATGGGTGGTAGAACGTGAGACGGGAGCCTTAGCAAAGAGGGGGAAAAATTGCTTCGGGTTATAAGGGATAGGAAATTTTGAAGAACCATGATCACCCATGGCCTGAGGGAACGCGGCACATTTTTTTAAAATCATTTCATCCCCAAGCAAGGCAATAATGCCACTAAGATGCAAGGGTTTACTGAGAATGGAAGAGAATGAGAAGGCTTTTGTGAGAAGAAAGGACAGTTAAAGAACTGAATCCAGGAAGACAGAAGATGGCAATTAACATTCTGCTATGTTCCTTTAGAATGTGAGTGAACGTGGCTCTCCACAATTTTCTATTGTTTGTAGCTCTTAATAATTCTTACTATCTAGAAGAAGAAAAAGAAACAATTTATATTTATAAAAAATGATCTAATATACAGTGCCATATTAATCAAGTAGATAAAACAGTAAATACTCATGATCACAAGTCGTGTAACTCTTTCAAGTCGCAGGAGCACCACATGTATAGCTGCCACAGTAGAAGTGGCGTGTTGTAGGCAAGATAACCTGACGGAACCCAACCCTCTCAAGGCTGGTTTGAATTCAGTTTTTTCTTCTCCGAGACCGGTTAACACCCAAGGCTATAAAATCCGATCTGTCATGCTTTTTACCCATAACTGGGATGAGAAGAGATGGATATTAGCACGTACGTGAATGTAATGAACTTTACTGGTATTTGAACTCGGCTCTCCGATTCCTCAATCCGAGCCGCAGTCATTCGAACTTAGCTCTCTGATTCCTCAATCTGAGCTTCAATCGTTTGAATTCGGCTTCCCGATTACTCAATCTGAGTCAATTTCGGCTGTCCGAATCCTCAATCCAAGCTGCAGTCATTCGAATTCGGCTGTCCGATTCCTCAACCCGAGCTGCAGTCATTCGAACTCGGCTGTCCGATTCCTGAATCCGAGCTACAATCATTCGAACTCGGCTGTCCGATTCCTGAATCCGAGCTGCAGTCATTCGTACTCGGCTGTCCGATTCCTGAATCCGAGCTGCAGTCATTCGTACTCGGCTGTCCGATTCCTGAATCCGAGCTGCAGTCATTCTCGGCTGTCCGATTCCTGAATCCGAGCCGCAGTCATTCGAACTCGGCTGTCCGATTCCTGAATCCGAGCTGGGGTCATTCGTACTCGGCTGTCCGATTCCTGAATCCGAGCTGCAGTCATTCGAACTCGGCTGTCCGATTCCTGAATCCGAGCTACAATCATTCGAACTCGGCTGTCCGATTCCTGAATCCGAGCTGCAGTCATTCGAACACGGCTGTCCGATTCCTGAATCCGAGCTACAATCATTCGAACTCGGCTGTCCGATTCCTGAATCCGAGCTGCAGTCATTCGAACACGGCTGTCCGATTCCTGAATCCGAGCTACAATCATTCGAACTCGGCTGTCCGATTCCTGAATCCGAGCTGCAGTCATTCGAACTCGGCTGTCCTATTCTTCAATCCAAGCAGAAATCCATTACCCCATGTTCTAACATCTAGCGTTAAATTCATGCTGTCTGATGAAATTGGTTTCCTACGATCTGACAATGCTGACCTGGAAAGAGTTGCATCTTTAATTATTCATCATTTCATGTACTATGATATCGAAGCCGTTAAATCTGCTCAAATATCTCGTTAGAAATCATTTGCATCATATTTTTCTGGATAAAGTTCTTCACATTGATAGAAGTTTGAATATTTACCTGTCTTATAAGTTCTGTCACTTTGCTAGTGAATAATTTATATAGTATATTATATAAAATGATTTAATATTTATGTACATATTTTTTAATTTAGAGGCCATTAATGGCATACAGTACAGGCTCAGAATTAGCTTAAACCAAAACAGCGAATATAATATAAATTTAATCATATTTACTATCAAGATTTGCTTTAAAAATGTGACCAATAATATTCTTGGAAAAACTTGAGTTTTTAGAGTTGATATTTCAATAAACGGAAAGACGGAAAGTGCGACACAGATATCCGAAGGCGAATTGGTATGGCGAAGGAAGCATTCCAGAAGTTGAGTAAAGTCTTAACAAACAGGACAATTTTACTGGAAACAAAGAAGAGAATACTGGAACGCTATGTGATGTCAGTTCTTCAATATGGCAGTTAATGCTGGACAATATCAGCAAAGATGAAGGAAAAACTTGAAGCAACTGAAATATGGTTCTACAGAAGGATGATGCGGATAACATGGATCGAGCAAGGATGAGGTTTTGGAATGGATGGAAACGAAAAGGAAACTAATACTGAGCACCAGGAAGAGACAGCTAAAGTTCCTGGGACATGCAATGAGGAAAGAGGGCTTCAATAACCTGATACTAACAGGCCTGAAAAAGAGACAGGAGAAAGCAGTGGATAACATATTTGAAGGACCTAATCAGGTGAATGATGGAACGAGAGTTGCATGGTGTAACAAGAGAAGGCGTGTTAAGAGCCACCAGGGATAGGGAGACGTGAAAAGCCATGATTGCCTACGTCTTGAAAGGACAGAAGAAAGGACATAGAAGAAAATTTAAATAAAGAATGAACCAATTTATTTTACTCAGGAAAATAAGCTACTCAGCCCGAGTAAACGACAGCATTCTGTCTTTGTAAAATTGTCCTGAAATCTTCAGGGAAAGAAACGTTTGATTATACATAGTGTGGTTATCCCCACATAGCTTTGCTAGTTTTGCCAAGAAGTTGTTAGGGGGCGCTGTCGAATTGCTATAAAAACGGGACACTTCCTATCTTTCTCTCTCTTTGCTCTCTTTTACTCCCAGCACCTTTAATGATAACACCACCAGGATCTTCGCCTGGGCATGGGCGTTTTTCCTCACCCTCATTTTCAGAACTATATCGACCCACATAATTCTTAACTTGTAATGTTTTCTTTCAGTTGCTTGCATACTTGTGTATTTTCTCAGTTTTTACTCAATTGCACAAAATCAAAAATTGAAATTCATTCATTTTTTTGCTCATCTTCTTTTTTTTCTACGTGCCGTGTCCCTTCAGGACGTAGGTGATCACGGTCTTCCACATCTCCCTATCTCTAGTGGCTCTTAGCACACCTTCTCCTGTTACCCTCGCAAACGCCCCTCTGCCATCCATTTGCTCAAGCCTGTCAAGTATGTTTTACGTGCTGCTTTTCGCTGTCTCTATTTCCTTTTAATCTGACCTGTGAGTATCAGATTCTCCAAGCCATTTTTCCTCAATATATGTCCCAGGAACTTTAGCTGACTTTTCTTGATGTTCAAGCCCCTCAAGTATGTTACGCGTTGCTTTCCCATGTCTTTCTTTCCCTCTGTCCTACGAGTGAGTATCAAATTTTCTTAGCCCTCTTTCCTCATTACATGTCCCAGGAACTTCAGCTGTTTTTTTCCTAATGTTAATCATTAGTTTCCTTTTCGTTTCTATCCTTTCCAAAACAATCATCATTGCTGATATGCTCGGACTTTGGTAATCGCATCATCTGCTCATCTTTTGCTTGTGCAAAATGTTGTTGTCACAACTTTTAGTTTAATTAGAAGTCGTGACTGTAAGTTTTGATGACTTTCTCGAAGTAATTTCAACATTCACCAACCGCAACAAGAGAAACAATCTAGAAAATGTTCGATCATAAATGTCTGCAGTTTGATTTTCAAGAAATGCGATTAATATTTAAAAAGCGGCAATAATATCGTTTGAAATATTTGTCAAGTTTTTGCCTTCACGTAATGATCCAAGTACAAACAAAGTTCCACAGCTCACTGCCTACGAGCGATTATCGTACACGCTCGTTCGCTCGCTCAGCGACCGCAAGCACTTAGAAACTTGAATTGCTCACACCTGCCCAGCCGAAGTAAGTGGTTGCTTAGCAGTCTTTCGGCTTTCCGAGTGATGCTCACACAGTTTTAGCAAGCATGGTCCACTTGAATTGAATAAACCAATAAAAAAAAAAGAAATATATTGTTTCTCGAACTATGCCTTTCAGCTTTTTCTCAAATAACAAACATTTTCATTCATTAGTTATTAAGTGTACTTTTTTTATAATCCAATTTTTTTACTTTTTTCTTTTTTTTTTCTCAATTGGAGTAGATAGTCTAAACTATCGCCCGGCTCACACTCCACCCTTGTCTATTGAACAGGTGAAGAGGCTCATCCTGTTTAGGATGTGGTTTCTGGCTTTCTCTTTTCCAATCTTTTCACTCTTACGTAGCCCCCTGCACATCAATGGCGTTACCGCCTTGCTCGGGGTGATATGATTTTAAAAAATCTGAGATCATTGGTAATAGAGGATTCAAGAGGATTCAAAATATATAGGTTTCCCTTTGAATCCTCTCAAGTCGAAATAAGACAATGTGCTAAAATCACCCTTCTACCAGTCTTATAGATGCATCTATAGAAGACTGGTGATTTTTAATACATTGTCTTATTTCGACTTGAGAGGATTCAAAGGGAAACCTATATATTTTGAATCCCATCTATAAGACTGGTAGAAGGGTGATTTTTAACACATTGTCTTATTTCGACTTGAGAGGATTCAAAGGGAAACCTATATATTTTGAATCCCATCTATAAGACTGGTAGAAGGGTGATTTTTAACACATTGTCTTATTTCGACTTGAGAGGATTCAAAGGGAAACCTATATATTTTGAATCCCATCTATAAGACTGGTAGAAGGGTGATTTTTAACACATTGTCTTATTTCGACTTGAGAGGATTCAAAGGGAAACCTATATATTTTGAATCCCATCTATAAGACTGGTAGAAGGGTGATTTTTAACACATTGTCTTATTTCGACTTGAGAGGATTCAAAGGGAAACCTATATATTTTGAATCCCATCTATAAGACTGGTAGAAGGGTGATTTTTAACACATTGTCTTATTTCGACTTGAGAGGATTCAAAGGGAAACCTATATATTTTGAATCCCATCTATAAGACTGGTAGAAGGGTGATTTTTAACACATTGTCTTATTTCGACTTGAGAGGATTCAAAGGGAAACCTATATATTTTGAATCCCATCTATAAGACTGGTAGAAGGGTGATTTTTAACACATTGTCTTATTTCGACTTGAGAGGATTCAAAGGGAAACATATATTTTATAAACGTGATTTATTTCATGAATATCTATTCAGCGCAGCTTAGTACGAAACATAAATATGCCTTTTGTAATAGTTCATTTCTAAGTTAAACGTCGGGCAGTACAATGTCACGTTTAGTCTAAATATATTTACTAACCAAAGAGTAGTACAGTACAAAAATATGTTTGTTAGTATGCATATCAATAATTAAAAATTATTATTGCGATATAAATGTACACTTTTTAAACACTTCTGGTCCGCTCTTAAAAATAAAAACGAAACAACAACAACAACAACAACAACAACAACAACAACAGAAAATGATTTATCCTGATGGTATTCTTTATCTCAATTCAATGTAATTCAATAGAGTCAGCAAAGTTTCAAATTTTGACGTAGTTATCAATGTCGTATACAAAGTTACAAACTTGACATTTGTAAATAAAAATTAAATACAGATAACACTGTAAAAAATCAGGGATTGATATAAGATTTAATTTATATTATGAATAGTACCACTTCTCAAAATTATAAAAAATTATTTTTTTCAGACGTCTTGGTTAAAGAGTGGTCTGATAAATGCCAATCTACAAAAATTATTTACTAAGAATTTTCCTAATGAGTGGACCAGTTAATTTAAGTAAAGCAACCTTTTAAAAGATATACATGTACTAGTTTATACACGCAATCAAATAATGACTGTTATATTTAAGGAATTTTGCAATTACATTGGTTATTCGTTCTACGTAAGAATATTTGTGACGGTTGGGATTAATGGTTTTATAGATAGAAAATCTCGAAGTATCTTAATTAATAGGTATGGATCAGTGCATATGGATTAGTATGATTCTTTTGACTTTGTCTGATGTCTTAATTTATAAGCCTATTGGGATTAGCTTTAGGTCTCTACGTTTGTATAGGAATTTCAGGTGACAAATTTTGATGAAGCTTTTCCAACCGATCCGGAGTTTGCATTATCATTTTAATGCACGTAATTGATTTCGTCTTTGTCGTTATTATGACAACTGATATATCCGTGCTTATTATAAACTATTCTGCCAATCACGTTACCAAGTGCTTTTTTTTAATTTTTTAATTTAGTCGAAAATAAAAAGTTGAAGTAGCCGGAATATCGGTGTTCTCGGCCGAGCTATTGAAAATAAAATAAAATGACTTTATTGATTTTACACCATATATTTATATTCGCGTCCATATGGTAACTTTCAAAGTGTTTTAGTCACGTGATGTACTACTTAGACGTTATTTATGCCTTGAAAAAATAATTTCGAAAATAACCACGCGCATGATTCTGCAGTTTCAATGCATTTTTGCATCTCTTTGATGTCGTAAATTAAACCCGGGCTTTTGTCTTTTGACTCCTGCACCTGCTGTTCTGTTAATAATTGAACGTCATACATTGCATTTGAGTGTTACGTTTCAAGGGACTAATTTATCACCCTCAGCCTTTGTCAAATCTTTTGCAAGTAAAGGTCAGTCAAAAGATCGTGAAAAACATTTATATAGTGCAATCCTTCCTGTATTTCTTGAGAGCTATATATGAGTTATAATTGTTGTCTTTCGAGAAGTTGTATCCCTGTTACTCAAAGAAGGTCAAGTGACAACAAGTTTGCTCAATACACAAACCTATGTTTTCGTTCTGATTTCTTTTTAGCGATGCTATCGTCTAGATCAGTGGATCTCAAACATTTTTTTTACCCATGTACGCCTTTTTCTCTAATTTCTTTTTTGGCAGACCCCCATAGCCATTAGACCAATGGTTCCTAACCGGGTTTCGGAAGGACCCTTTTGTTTGTTCTTATTGACCGATGGGTGAGTAGCCAGGTAAAAAAGAAATGAAGTCTAGGTGTGAAGCAGATAGTGAATGATAGTCAAAAGGAATCCTAATTATAAAAAAAGATCATCTAACCAGATCTGAGGCTTTACTGCAGGGAAGGCATTGTTGGTAAACTTAAATTTACGATACTGTAAATTGTCAAGTTTTTTTTCAACTTCTAAAAAAGCTATGTGAATATTTCTTTCATTATTTTAATATGACGAAATTTTTTGCAGAAATTCCCTTCTCAGTAATACTAACCGTTCAAAAATGGACAACTAAAAAATCACCATGGACGCCCCCAATTCATTAATTTTTTTTGTGTAGACCACCATAAATGTTACATGGGCCCTAG
The DNA here is from genome assembly GCA_037127315.1 of Ascarosepion bandense. Taxonomy (NCBI): domain Eukaryota; kingdom Metazoa; phylum Mollusca; class Cephalopoda; order Sepiida; family Sepiidae; genus Ascarosepion; species Ascarosepion bandense. The sequence continues at coordinate 172,580 of JBBBDQ010000882.1, forward strand.
GGTCCATGTGGAACGCGGTCTAGATCGTTTCAATTTTCTTCAGATTATAAACTCTTTCACTCTCTTTGCAAATGTCTTGTGGTTTGGGACTGTCCATTTCTCACTTTTCAGCCATGACGGTGTTTAAAAACGTTTATGCAAATTTATGCAAATCTGTGGAGAGTCACCTGTTTTCCAACCAACATTTCCTTCTCTAAAGATGCAACATTGCAAGCCTTTTGATTTTGCAATTAATATGCTGCTATTACGATTACTATATTACTATTACTATACTACTGCTTCTATGGCAAATGTTTTGACTATCTTTAGTATTTAGTGTCACCAGCTCAGATTATTGCAGCTTTGTTCCGCCTTGTTACGCTAATCCCTCACATTTCCTCCTTATTCCATTAGTAAAGAGGAAGTTTTACTCAGCCTTTTCCTGAGAACTGCTACGTTAAGCACAAACTCCTGCCTGGATGATTCACAGAACAATACAATTTAAGCTTCTTCAAATCTTGGGTTAATCTATGATCCATCCGTCATATCCTCGTAATGTCCACTACCACTCCCTCCAAGTTCATACACTCTACCTTAAATACCTCTTGAGCCTTGTACTAAGAGTAAAAAGGTTGCTCCAGAGATAGTTTGGATCAATTATCACTTTTATTATTCACGTTCATGGATATTTTTTATCATAATTTCAGTTGTCTTTCTCCGTATTTATTCAGACCTCGATCTACGGCTATTCGTAAACAACGAGAATGGAAAATAACAAATAAGCCTTCCGCGAGAGTTGAACTCTCATCCCTATATTCTGACTTATTCTTAGTAAAGTTGTCATTTAGATGGCCCCGATGCCTGAGTTTTCTAACCAGTTCGTAAGGGTTTTTGTTTTTCTTCGGGTCTGTTCGAAGTAGACCAATAATAATGTCATCTCCATGTTCTACAATTTGTAAATTCTCCTGCAAAATCCAGAAAATTGTTCCCCAGATTTTTTCTTTTTTTTCAGTTTTACTCTTTTCTGGTGGAACAACGAAATCTGCGATTGGACATATTCTTCTTGTTTAGAATTATTATTATTATTATTATTATTATTATTATTATTATTATTATTATTATTTCGTTAATTGCTTTTCAAACCATTAATATTTGGACCACTCTTGCTTAATCATCGATTACTCTACACCGAGAATCCGAATTCTGAGAGACTTTAATTGTTGGTTGGTTGTTTTGTTTTTATGGCATATCAACACATCGGCGGGTCATTTATTGCCAACTAAATTTTAATTATTTATTGCTGGTAATACTTTTTTCTTTCAACAATTTATTGTTGTTTTTATATAAGTTTTGTGTCTAGTAATACTTTTTTCTTTTCGAGTATCAAGATTCATTGGGATTTGTTTTTAAGGGCAGGGTCCCCAAGTCCGACGCTTGTTATTTAACCCATAACTGGAGGGAAGGGACGGATTAATACCTTTCCCAAGGGTACCAGTGCTTAAGTTAATGCAGGGTATTCAACTGGAATTTGAACTCAGCTCACCGATTTCTCTTTCCGAGCCGATATCCACTGCACCACAACGCACATCGGTCACTAAACGCTTACAGCACCTGGTATTCCCAAGCGGTGACCCATCTAAGTACTGACCAGGCTCAACGTTGCTTAGAGATTTTAGTAATGATGTTTTCTGGACGTTTTAACATATTGAACCCTGGCTCCTTATGACTTACCGATGCACTAAACTGCATATTTGCCAATTTCAAATCTTTATGTGTTACAGAAGAAATAAGTATTTTTTTTTTTTTATAAGCGTTTCACCCCGAGCAAGGCATGTCACTGCCACTACTGTGCAGGGGGCTACGTAGAGTGGAGAAAGGCTGATTAAATATAGGAAATGACAGAGGGTGGGTGATAGGCGGGTAAGGATACCGAGAATGAGGGTTGGGTAGATGAGAGTATTGTGAGAATTGTTGGGAGTTAGTGTGATAGGAGGTGTCTATTGACCCTACATTTAAACACCTGGAGATTGTAACTGTCGGGAAAGCAGAGTTGTGGAAGGGAGTTCCACAGGCGGGAAGCGCGAGAAAAGAAGCTGTTGGAGTAGAATTTACGGCTACATCTTATTTGTTTAACTGTAAAAGGGTGGGACCTAGTTGCTAATCTAGTATCTCGTGTAAATTCCTGCTTAGGCGGCACCAGTGATCTAAGCTCATCGGAGCTTACTGAGAAGTGATTTCAATTTTCAAAATTTGCGCCACACTTGTGTCCGCTTAGACTGAATTGAGTTAATATCTAATGCAATATAAATACATATTAACTCCCAGTTCTAGGCAAAATAGCAGGGTAGGTCTCTCTAGATTTGGGTGAAAACCGGTTTAAGAGAAAAGAGACTCAGTATTTAAAACTGTTGTGAACGTTTAAAAAAAACCACTCCATATTTCGAAAAACTGCATAGCCATTTACAAAAAAATAAAGAGAATGTGTGGTAAGTTCTGATTAGAACGTAAGTTCTGATTAGAACTTACCACAGATTCTCTTTATTTTTTTTGTAAATGGCTATGCAGTTTTTGTCGTGAAGTGATGTGGAATTACAAAATTTCATTATTGCCAACTCGTGGCTTAAACATTCTAATGTTGCCGGTATTCAGACATTAATTTTTCCATTGCCCAATTCCTTACTCGAATCGTTTTCCTAGCAAAACTGTTTTAATTTCTTACTTTCTCTCTTCACTCTTGCCAATTTTCGCAACACTATCCTCTTGATGTTTCCTTTTACTAAATTAAACAAGATACCCTTATACATAAGACCACTTTTCGATACAAGCATGATGATTGGCACTCAATCTGTGGTTTTCTTTGTGGCGCCCATTGAACTAAAATTTTTAACATCCCAATTGATAACTGCACCATTCTTTTTGGGGTCAAAGCCATCATGGACGCTTTCATTCCTTCACGGAAATACCAGGTAAAATCTCAATCCTCTCCATATTTCACACTGTCATGCTTGGCCTTTTTAGCACAAATCTAAACTTATTTATAAATGAAACTTTGTCTCTCTGTGTGTGTACGTGTGTGTCTGTGTGTGTGTGTGCGTCAGTTACCTATAGACTCCGAAACGGCTGAACCGACTTTCTTGAAAATTTATACAGTTGTACTATAAGCATCTACGAGTGTTCTTATTTAGGTTTTGTGTTGAGGTACCCCCGATAAATATCGAAAATCGATAATCGAAAAATCGGGTGATAGAAGAAGTGGTCCGATTTTAATCAAATTTGATACACTCATAGACAAAGACATAAGAAACGATATTCAGAGGTTTCAAGGTTGCAGTTCTTACAATAGTGCAGAAAATCGATAATATATATAAATATATAAATATAAGGCAAGATGTTTGTGTGTGTGTCTGTTTATCTGCCTGTATGTCTGTATTTTTTTCAGCCCTTTTATTTTAGTTTTTGCTTTGGATTAGGCTCTAAGTAGGTATAATTGTAGTTCCTAGTCTCAGCCATAATACCATTTACTCAGAGGACTTATTTAGCCTTCAAAATTCAGTTTACGACGAAAAAAACTTATTTGATATCGATACCAGGAAATCAAAATTTGACTTACAACCATTCATTTTTCTTTCAGTCTACGGTTTCGCTTTAACTGGAAACAACTATAGCTTTTTAGTCTTTCGTGCCAACGTCCAAAGAGTCTGAGCTCTATGACCATGGATTAGTTTTAAAGCTTTCATTACATCCGAGCAACGCCAGGCTATACTACTAGTAAATTACTATTTTCGACTATACCAGAGTGATTGCTCTTGTCATAACAGGCGCCTATTCGTTGCTGCTTGCAATAAATGTAAGCTAGTCCTCCAGGAAGCAAACTTCCTGTTTGCCGAGAGAATGAGCCATCTTTTAGGCTCTTACAACTTTGGCTCTCGAGGCCGCTTTGTAATAGGGCATTAAATACATTTAAGGTCTCTATTCCTCTTCTCTTCAATCAACTTGAGCTGTCATCATCCTCTACTGTATGCTTTGCCCATAAATTTTCTTTAAACAATATCCTTGACACGTCTAGATTATCCCCGCCTAGATCTGAGTGTCTGTTGGGTGATACGCATATAACCCTTTTCTGCTATCATCTCTAACCTAAATCCTTTCAAAGATGTACTTCAATGGTATCCCTGTAATAGTCATTAAGAAGTGTGCTCCCGAGCTGGCTCCTGTTCTCTCTAGACCGTATAACAAATGCTTCGCTGCCCTCTGCTTTTCTGCTTGCTGGAAATCATCATCGGTTGTTCCAGTTTTTAAGAACTCTGGTGAGCCGTCCGATCAATCCAATTATCGGCCTTTTACCTTTTCTCGGGAAACTCCTAGAAGCCTTAATGAATACTGAATTGATTCATCATCTCTAATCACAAGGTGATTTCGCAGACAAGCGATATGTTTTTTGTTTTTCCAAGTCAGCTGCTGATGTACTGATGATAATTGCGAAAGGAGTTTATCATGCTCCAGACAAAAGCTACAAAGCCCGAGCTGTTGCATTAAACGAAAGTCTTTCTCCACAAGCTAAAATTATATGGTGTCTCTGGACAATCTTTTTGAACGGATCAAGTCATTCGTATCAATTCATGAAATGTAAGTTATCCTGAACGGCCACTCGTCTAAATCTTTTCGTGGGTGTCCCACAGGGCTCTGTCGTTGGTCCTACTGTGTCTTGAAGTTTCATTAATGACATTTCCTGATGACACCAGCTTTAAAATTGGTATCTACGCTAATGACACAACCATTAACACTTGCCTCGTTAGTAAGATTGATCAGTCCGACAAGGTTAAAATGGCAGCTAATGTCCAAAACGACCTCAAGTTCATCGTTAATTCGGGCAAAAGATGGCTTGTTAATTTTAATGTCTCTAAAACTAAGCTACTTGCCATTAAACATCTGAAAGAACCGTCTCTGCCTCCCATCATGGCTGATGCTAACCTTCAGGAAAGTGACTCCTTGTGCTTTCTCGGTTTAATGTTCTTAGCTGACATGAGCGGAAAGGCTATATTAAATCCATTGCTAGGTCAACTGTTAAGAAAGTCGACTCATTGGGACGAGGAAAACAATTTTCCTCTTTAAATCTATCTTACATATCTATAACTCTACCATTTTTCTATGCTTAGAACTTTGCTGCCACATATGGTGCCCCTGCTATTTATTTTTAGATCCTTGATAAAATCCAAAGAAGAATCAGCGATATTATTGGTTTTGATTTGGTGGCTCGGCTTCAGTCACTTTACCCACCGTCTTAAGTTTGCCTCGCTATGTCTTTTTATAAATACATTCATGGTAACTGTTCAGATGATCTTTCCACTATGGTGCCTAGAGATTTTGAATTTAAGCGCAGTTCCAGACTGGCGTCGAAATCCCATCAATTTACAAGTTGAGCTGGCTACATGTCGCCGTAAGTTCTTATTCTTCCACACCACATAACCACTTGTGTTTTTGTGGCTTTACTGCTTTGCATGGTGTGATACCAATTAGAAAATATTCCCAGGAGAAACTCACAAGATTCAGTTACCGAATGTAACCTATGATTGTTACCGAAAATACACGAGAAGTTAACTCGAAGCGATGTATAATATTGGCGATGAGAAACCTCAATTATTTAACTGGAAGTAAAGTTCTTTACGCTTTCAATATAACAACAGTAGAATGCAACTTAACACACACAGCCACACACACACACACATATATATACATACAGAAAGAGAGAAAGAGAGAGAGAGACACACACACACACACACGCACACACACACACACACACACACACACACACACACACACACCTACATATTTATGCCTTTTTGGCTAAATTTCTGTATTCCATTTTCAATATGATTGTTTCAGTTCTATATTTATATAGACAACATTTACTGTTGTGTTTTTCGATCTTGGTCTATCTTGAAGATTAAATTTAGAGACTTGTTTCTTATTTTTCCTGAACATCTACAGCTGACATCTACACTGATTATTGACAGCTTTTAAGTGATGGTGGTTTCTAAGCTTACCTTAGATGTGGCACAAGGCCAAATATATGGGGAACCCAGTAAGGATAGAACATACTATTCAATCGTAATTGATAAACATTACAGCAGATCGTGTTTATATATTTTTTATGAAAAACTTAATTCCTCTGTTACATGATAGATGAACTCATCTCTAAGTCAGTACAATCTACATTTTCTCAGTTGCTGTTTCTTACACGTTATATAATCTATTTTGCTGTTTCTTACAATTTTTCAATCTATATTTGACTAGCTATATAGCTCGGTGTTGCTCGGGCTTTTTTGGTGGGTATGTTGAAATGGTAAGGTCAAGTGCTTACTCAAAAAGCTCCAATATGAGGTTGCCGTGACGCGTAAGTTAAAAATGCGAAGTATTGGTTTTGTTGTATTTGGAAAACGGGATTGATGCTTGGTCAATTTTGCCAATAAACGGGAATGATGTATGAACAATTGAAAGAACTGGGGCTAGCGTTACGGGAATCTGTAATGTGATGCGATGACGTTATGATTCAGAAGAAATGGAAGCATTGTCTCTGCAACGTCGGAGAGGTTGCACCTTGTAGAAAACGTAACAATTTTTATGGCATATGATAAGGCAGAAGTTATAAAAAAGACCCGATTTCTGTTTGAATACAACTAAGCGTTTCGGAGAAATAAACTATCGCAAAAAGCAATATTTTCCATTAATTTTTGCCGCACCTCATATGTCAATTGAAATTTTGGTCGCATATCAAGGCATCTACCAGTAACTCGTTTTTGGTTGAGTTTGAATGAAGCGTCTTGGAGAAATGCATAAAAATTGGCAAAAGACCATCCAAAAATTATGATTTTTAACAAACTATGTACATTGATTCAAAAGATCTTTATGTACATCAAAAGGTTCGAACCTTGATCTACGAATTACCCGATTTGCGTTGAATTCGCATAGGGCGCCTCGGAGGAGAAGAATTTGTAAATTTGCGTTCCGGTGATTTCTAAATCGAGTCGAAATATTTTTGCGTACATCAAAGGTTCATAACATGATCGACAAGTGGTCCAATTTGGGTTGAAATCGGACCAAGGGTTTCGGAGGAGTAGAAATACACACACACACACACACACACACACACACACACACACACACACACACACACACATGGACAGACAGACAGACAGACATATCCATTTTATATATATGTAGATAACAATTTCTATTCTTTCCGTTTTAAACAAATAAAAATGAAAACTAAAAAAAAAAAATGAAATAAAAGTGCTTGAAGGCCACAAACGCCGGTAAAGGTGCAGTATTCAATGTTTTAAAGTAATTGCTCATTTCTTGTAAACATCCTTGTAGAGATGTAGACTAACTTAACGCGAGCAAATTATTATGGTTTCAAACCAAACATCTAGAACTCAACCATGCAAGCTCACATGAACAGAATAAACAAACTCCCGCACAAAACTGTTACAAAGAGCAAAAAGTTAAACGATATAATGATACATTCGAATAACCAATAGACAGATAATAAGCATATTAGGCAAACACAATAATAAAAGGAATGTAAATCAATACCGACCTAAAAAATATAAGTTAATATGAGTTAATAACGAAAATATTCCTTTTTAGAATTCTGTTGAGACTATTGTTACCATTAGAGAATAAACAGACAATAGAGCAGGAAAATTTCGAGGTGGTTTCTCTGAAAACTGCTAAGTAACCTCACGTATTTGGGAAGGATATAAGAAGAATCCACAACTTATACTGGCAGCAAACCGTCAGCATATGGATAAAAAATGAATTTTGTAAATATACAAAAATAAGAAAAGGTGTAAGACAAGGGTGTGCTTGCTCACCGGACTTATTCAACCTATACAGTGAGGAGATTCTGAGAGAAATAGAAGTTCTACCAGGATTCATTATCAGTGACCACAATCTTAACAACATAAGCTATGCAGATTACACAGTACTGGTAGTAGAACTGTAAAGTAAACTACAAAAACTCTTATGGTGAAATAAAGTGAGAAGGAAGGACTAAACACCAATTGCAAGAAATCAGAATGCATGATTGTTAGCAAAAGGAACAGCCCAGCATATAAATTACAAATTGGAGATACGAAAATCAAACGATTGCAGCAATTTAAGTATCTGGGAAGTGTTTTAACGTAATAGGTGACATGAAATCCTTTTCGACCTTTGCAAATTTTATGTGCTTAAAGAGGCCATAGATGAAAAATGCGACTGTGGTAACGAACAGGAAACACGTATTGTTGGATTTTTTGACTTATGCTACTCTGTTGGCTGAAGGTTGAAGGATACAGATTAGGGAACCCTATTACAAGCCAAAAGAAAACGACTACAATGTCACAAGACATATTGAATGAATCCAGGGAAGAGAAAATCAGTGTGAAACATATCTAATGAGTTTGGGTGAATGAATAGCAGAGTGAGGAAAAAGCAGGATTGGAAAGTATCAAAGATTGTAGAACTTAGCCTGCCTCTTTTAAACTCGTCTGTCGTCAATCCAAAATGGAGAAACATTGCTGCAGAAAGATTGATTTGGATTAGGAAGGTTGTGTTGCGTCAGTCTATTTAATCGAGCAAACTTGCCGCATTGAAATCAGCTTTGATTTGGATTTCAAAATCTAGCACCAGAGGGAAATTACAACAATATCATCCAAAAAAGAGGCATTTTTAAAAAGCAAAAACTTAATACGGCTTAATGGTCCAAGTTCTACACTCAGGATTGTCCCAATTGGATTAAAGGGTTGTTTCGTGAATTTGGTGGCGTAGTAATCGGTAGTTCACTCCCTGGACCGGTTAGTAGAAACAGGGCGAGAAACAACCGAGCAGCACTAAATAAGAACTGAACGATATATCCAGAGACATAGGAAATGAGAACAATCAATTTTCATAGATTAAATGAAAGTTTCAGTTAAAACTTAATGAAGATTTTCGTAATCGAGAATCACTTGAAGGAGGCTGCAAGGCACACCGACCGAAACCCTGTGATAATAGCAACACGGAAGAGGACAAATGGCCCGAATGAAAATAATGTATGTTTTATTTCAGAATAAATTATATTAAATGTAATATTAGATTTTTTAAAAGCTTCGTTTTTAATTAATAGTCATAGCTCGACGCTTCAGATTTTTTTTTATAATCGTGTCACCCCAAGCAAGGCATTTTACTGCCACTTTTGAGCAGGGGGTTACATAGAAGGCAGGTTATGAGAAAGAGTGACAGGTTAGAAGGGGTTGTCAGGAAGAGGGTAGGAGAAGGATGAGAATACTGATGAGAGTGGAGTGGACGAAGAAAGAAGCATGAGAGAGAGAGAGGGAGGGAGAGGGAGAGAGAGGGAGAGAGAGAAAGAGAGAGATAGAGAGGAAGCAAGTTAGTGAGATAGTAGATGACTATTGACTTTACATTTGAATTCTTGAAGATTGTAGCTGTCAGGAAAGCAAATAAACGGGAGGGAATTCCTCAGGCGGGAAGTGCGAGAGAAAAAGCTACTGGAGTAGAATTTGCGTTTAGAATTTATTGGTTTCACAGTAAAAGGGTGGGACCTATTTGCTAATCTTGTGACTCGAGCAAATTCATGTATGGAGGGTACCAGTGGGCTAAGTTCGTCTGAGCAGAAGCTAAGTTCGTCTGAGATAAAAAATTAAATCTTGCTATTTACTCAACGTAGCTTAGTTATGGCACAAGACCACGAGTATGGAACATCCAGTAAGAATAAATTTCACTACTAATACTGCACAAGTTCTGGTAACTGACCATTCCGTCGTGATAAGGCATCCAAGTGAAAAGATCTGTTGAGAGAATGAAATCCACATGGGGGGTGAGAGCGCCACTTACTTGTCGTAATCCAATTTGCAATAGAGTTTTCTGTCTCGACAAAAGCAGGAGACGGACAGAGGCACATGGCACATGCAACATTGCAAGCAATGTTCGTGCCAGGAGTTGTCCATTACTTTCAGAAGAAAACGGTCCTCAATAGGACGTTGACAACCAGCACACATCTCCTTGGCAGCGGTCGGCATCCTGTCTGCAAGACAAGAAATAATAGTAATAATAATAAGAAGAATAAAGAAATTTCCTCAAAATTGCCTTAAAGAAATACAAAAAAATTGTATTAACAAGTACAGCTCACACATTACGAAGAGCTTTATCTATGTAAGATGAGCATCATCTGAGTTTGTTTTTTTTACAATATCGACCGATGGAAAATGTCATGACCTTAGATATCTGGTTAGGACACGGAAGGAAATTTTTATACAACAGAAATGAAAAAAAAGAAAAAAAAAAGAAAAATAAATGCAAACATATCCCCCCAATCGAAGCTAAAAGTCAGGATTTAAAAGTTGACATAGGGTATTCCAGCAGCCACCCTCTTGATCCAGAGTAGTACTACGCCCTCAAGGCACCTAATGTAAGCCTGAGTGTTGAGTATGAAGCCCTCATCAACAAAAGAGTACAGGGGATGAATCAGATATTTAATTTTAAAGATTGCAGATCCTATATATTTTTTAATCTAGAAAGCATTATCCTACTGCAAAGCTTTTTGATTTGATTTTAAATACACCATTTTGGAAGTTAATTTTTTTGAATGAGGCCTATAGACTTTTTTACATATAAGACTGATATAAATGCTTTAGAAGCTAATGTTTTGGAAAAGAGAATGGAAAGTTATTTTTTCTATTTGTTTCGAATATTAATGACAATAATAATTTTAGACAATTTGTCTAATCTGAATCTCATTGGACAAAGCATAGTATAAGGAGTTAATGTATATTGAGCTTAATGTTAAACTCATTGTTGAACTCACTTGCTAAATATCGTTCTACGGTATTCGTCTAATTATTTGCGCGAGCTGACCATTCCTCACTTTTCAGACTTAACAGAGTTTGAACTTTTTGGTGAATAATAATTTCCAACCGAGACCCATTCTTTCCCACTAGCAGAATAATGTTAGCTTCTTGCTACTCTGTCGCTATTTTCATGGCAAATTTTCGAACGAGCTAAATTCCTTAGTTTCACGAGTTTAAAGTTTTACAGCTAGACTCCAACGATCCACATGCCATATTCCATTGGTAAGGAGGAAGTCTGCTTCTTCTCAAGGACTAGACAGAGTCCCGAGAGAATACTTCCTCGATCACTAAAATCTTAACCTCTTCAAGTATAGAGTCAACCATTATCAAAACTACATCATCTGCACATTTTACTTCTCTACGGCTCGGAATGAGAGATCGGAGCCAAGTTCGAATCCCCGTGAATTCGTTACATTTACTTACGTGCAAATACCCTTGGGAGAGGTATAAATTCACTCAACTTCCATCTATTGGTTGAAGAGTAAGCTTTTTATTCTCAAAACAATTGTTAATCCAAAATATCTTTGGGCTTTAAATAACCCCCTAGAAGTTGAATAAGCCGTAAAAAACAAATAAATTACATTAACAATACGTCATTCAGTAAGTGTCTATCTTGAGTGGCTCTTGGCCCTTGCATTGGATGAAAAATAGCAATATATATATATATATATATATATATATATATATATATATATATATATGTACTAGCAGTATAGCCCGGCGTTGCTCGGGTGTAATGAAAGCTTTAAAACTAATCCATGGTCCTGGAGCTCAGACTCTTTGGACTTTGGCACGAAAGACTAAAAAGCAACAGTTGTTTCCAGTTAAAGCGAAACCGTAGACTGAAAGAAAAATGAATGCATGTAAGTCAAATTTTGATTTCCTGGTATCGATATCAAATAAGTTTTTTCGTCGTAAACTGAATTTTGAAGGCTAAATACGTCTTCTGAGTAAATAGTATCATGGTTGAGACTAGGAACTACAATTATACCTACTTAGAGCCAAAGCTGAAGCAAAAACTAAAATAAAAGGGCTGAAAAAATACCGACATACAGGCAGACAAACAGACACATAAACATCTTGCATTATATATATATATATAATCGATTTTCTGCACTATTGTAAGAACTACAACCGTGAAACTTCTGAATATCGTTTATTATGTCTTTGTCTATGAGAGTATCAAATTTGATTAAAATTGGACCACTCCTTCTATAACCCAATTTTTTCGATTATCGATATTTATCGGGGGTACCTCGACACAAAACCAAGCTAAGAACACTCGCAAACGCTTATAGTACAACTGTGTAAATTTTCAAGAAAATCGGTTCAGCCGTTTCGGAGTCTATAGGTAACGGATACACACACAGAGAGACAAAGTTCCATTTATAAATAAGTTTAGATAGATTTATATATATATATATATATATATATATATATATATATATATATATATATATATATATGGAAGGAGTTAATGTCAAATTAATGTTTCCTGTTGCAATCGATTCTGAAGGAGCAATTTTCCTGATAAGCGTAGCTTTCTAATTTCTCTAAATATGAAGTCTTTAGATTCGAAGAAAAAAAAAGCGACTTGTATTTTTAGAAATATTTCTAAGAACACAAACCAAAGTGTACTGCAAAGTTCAATGTCACATTGTAACTCCTAAATACGCAACGTCCGTCAAGTGACTTTGAAGTAAACATAGTTTTCTACGTTTCTATTTGTTTTATGCACAAGTATTCTTTAATTTTTCAAGCATGATATCTAAAAATGATCTTGACGAGTAGAAAAAGGAATCAAAACTATTCTTATGCATGTTTTCTGACTGGTGAGTATTCACTAAGTTTGTTTAAGTTTAGTTGAAACTGTTGCTGGACATTTGTTTCAACGAATTTCAAATTCTGACAGCTCCATATTTGTTGTTGAACACTCTCCAGAAAATCCCCTCCCCTGCTTTTGACTCCGTGAGTCTTTCTCGCTGTCCTTCTCGTTCGGTTCCTCGTTTCTCTCTCTCTCTTATCCCCGAAGGCGTCAGAAACCCTTCTCTTTCTTCGAATGTGCTTTAGTCAAAAAGTTGTTGGCACGAAATAAGAAGTCAATATTGTGATTAGCTAACGAAGAGACGAGTGGAAATAAAATGGTGCCTGACAGGCGAAAACAAGTATTTGCACCAACAATTGAAGAACAAACATCGGACTAATGCCAATAGCTAAAGTACTGGGCACTTTCAAAAACTTTGCATGACATACATTTGAGAGTGAATGAGAGAGTGCCAGCTTGACCACTTGCTTAATGAGAGTAAATATACATGCATATATATATATATATATATATATATATATATATATATATATATTGCAGTCTGTTCATATCTATCTATCTATCTATCTATCTATCTATCTATCTTTGTATGCGTATGTGTACATGTTCGTCTGCATATATATGTATCATTGCGCAAATATATTGCGCGCATATATATTTGCGTGCGTATGTGCTTGCATAGATCTCTGCATGTGTCTATGGTCTTTGGTGCATGCGTATATAATTATTGATGTGTGTGCGAGTATGTACAGATATCACTACGTATGGAAAAATGTGCGTCTATGCTTTTGAATGTATAGATCTATGTACACACACACACACACACACACACACACACACACACACACACGCACAGAGAGAGAGAGAGAGAGAGAGAGAGAGAGAAGCAGTGGAAAGAGAGTATGTGTGTGTGTGTGTGTGTGTGTGTGTGGTTTTTGCGTACAAATACGCATGTGGGAGTGAGTCGAGCGTACTAAAATCATTGTCATTAAAATTGTTTGATATCATATTTCAAAACAAATATAGTCATGTTGCCCAAGTCTCCTGCACTCTTGAACTGTGACACGATCAAATACTTCCGTCCTTTTCGAGTCGAGACCGTTGCTGAGTCAGGATAAAAATCACTTGTACTTTATCAACTTCTGCTGAGGAGCTCCATGGCTTGTGGTGATGGTTAGCGAGATATTCTGGTGGACTATCGCTACTGAGTAGTGAATTTAAACTTCACTGTGTACCCCATACTCATGGCATCGCCTCCACAATATAAGCTTGCTTAATAGCATTGATTTATTAACGACCGTTTATAAAAAATTAAGATTGAAATATAATTTATTTTGTAAAAAGCAATAATCAGTTATGCCTTTGATATAATCGATTATCTGTGCTTTTAGAAAGTGTTCGACCTCCTGTTAGTTGTTGATTAAATACATCTGTAATAATAATAATAATAATAATAATAATAATAATAATAATAATAATAATAATAAAAATTGAAGCAAACAGGCCAGACATTATTGTTAAAAACCAGAAGGAGAAAACTTGTCTATTAATTGATATGGCTTGTCCAGCGGATTGTAACATAGCAATCAAGGAATTTGAAAAACTGTCAAAATATAAAGACCTGGAAATTGAAATAGAAAAAATGTGGAAATTGAAAACAAGAGTTGTGCCAGTGATAGTAGGTGCACTTGGAATGATAAAAAACGGAACAAAACAACACATTGAAAGAATCCCTGGAAACCCCAGCTTAAGAGATATACAAAAAATTGTCTTATTAAGTACAGCCCACACACTAAGGAAAACTTTATCTATGTAATGCTGGAGATGATAGGGAAGATAGAAAAACATGAAATGGAGCCATAACAACACGCCACTACCTGCCTTAGGTCTCCCCGCAGACTTGGTTGGTAGTGAGACCAAAGCAGAAATCGAAATATGATGAAAAATGACATAATAATAATTAATAATAATAATAATAATAATAATAATAATAATAATAATAATAATAATTAGGTCTCCACCAGTCTCGAGAGACTATAAAATTGAAGTTTGGATGATGTCTCAGGCGCACCGCCTAGTCTGCTGGTCCAAAGCACATGACCGGATTGGGTAGATATAGAAAACAGACGCAGAAGATCCTCCTTCTCCACGTCGCTGAAATAAGCCAATGGAAAGGCAAATGCCCATACACATGATTCCAGCGCCGTCGAATGAGTTAGCAGGATGTTGATAAATCCAGTCACGAACTGCTTTAGGGAGTCCGACTTCGGAATTTTCTTCGGGGTTGATTCCGAAACCATAAACATGAGTGGGTATAGCGGCAAGGTAGATCTGAAACTAGTGCTTTCCAATAATAATATTTTTAAAAATATAATTTCACCCAATGAAAGGTTGCAATGCCGCCAGTACGCGGGTGGGGGGGTACAGGGAGTGAAAAAGAATAAGAAAACTGAGAATAGAGATGATTGAGGGAAGGACAAAAAATGAAACCGAGAAAAAAAAATGGAGTGGGTGTGGCGGTTGTATTTGGGACCTAGTTGCCACTCTAGTTGCACGCTTAAATCCATGTAATCGAGACACTAGGGAATCACTCGTCAAAATAGTTACTATGAAAATATTTGCAGAAAAGACAGCGAGAAGCCACATTACGACGGTGCGAAAGTGACTGATGTCAAGATAACTGGTTAAGATCAATTTCATTTCAGATTCTTTGAATTTTATCAAGAATCTCGAGATGTACAGAGGGAGCACCAGACCAGATATGTCAAAAATATTCAATGCACGGACGAATGGTAGGTTTATAAATGTCAAGACGACGTCTGGTGATAAGAATTTTGTGGTACGACGCAATGAACCAATTTCATTTGCAGTATACAAAGCAATTGGTTCGATATAGTCGCTCCACTTCATGTCAGAGGAAAACGTGAGGCTACGAAAATCTTACTATCCTGGAAGTTAGCATCAGACATTTTGATGGCAGACAGAAAAGTTCTCAGTGGCCGCTAAATGAAAGCAGTTTTGTTTTTGAGGCGTTAAAATTTACAAGCCATTTCTTGTTCCAGTTAACCACTGATTGGAGGTCCATTTCAGGAGTAGTTGCCAGGTTTACTTTTTCAGATCTGTTAGATTAGCAATTGAGACAGAAATAAATAGTAGTGTCATATGCATAAATACCTAGTTGGGAAATGAAGACATCGGGGAGACTATTAGTGTTCGTATGAAAATATCTAGGAGCGAACCCGTTCAAAATAATCTTCATTTTGCGATTTGAAAGAATGATTATATTAAGCTAAATATTCCTCCTGTGACGCCTTGGAGTTTGCATAGAGGGCCAACATGCCAAACATTTTCGAACGCGTTCGAAATATCTAGAGCCACAGTTCAAGCTTCACCATTTTTATTTAGTCTGATAGACAAATTCGGTGATGGCCGTTAATACATTGGAGGTCGACCTGGCGAGACGGGGTCATATTGTTTGTCCGAAAGGGGGTGGTGCGAAGTAAGTTGCTTAATCCCTTCGGCATTGATTAGAGCCTCAAGTCAGTTAAGTGCCATACTCGATACACGCTTTGGGGTCATGTCTCGAAAGAGACATGCCAGACTGGGCAGAAGATTTTCCCTCGGTAGGTTGCCATTACTTTCTGTGGTAGACTGGTTGCCAACCAAGGCTATAGAATCCGATCTGTCCTGTTATTTAACCCATAACTGGAGGGAAGAGAGGGATTAATACCTTTCCCAAGGGTATTTGCGCGTAAGTGAATGCAAGGAATTCAACGGGAATTTGGACTCGGCTCTCAGATTTCTCGTTCTAAACTGATATCCACTGCACCACAAATGCGCAGCAAGTACTTTGCCGAAAAGCGGTAAGAATCAAATAGGGCAATGATTTGAAGGGACAGAGCGGGTCTCCAACGATTAAAAAAATAGGAACTACAGAGGAGGACTTCCAACAAGCTGGAAAGTATGAAGCAGCGAGGCAATTGCTGTAAAGTTTGAATACAAATCAGGGACACATACCTTGTGGACGACGGTAGGGATCCCGTCACATCCGCTTGCCATGTGAAGATCCAATTTAGAAATAATTTTCTGAAATCTTACAGTCATAGTGTTCAGATATGTAAATGAAGTAAGGTTTGGACTAAATGTCTGTACGCTCTTCTAAGTGCCGTATCCTTTCAGTTTTGAAAACTGCCTCAAAGATTATTATCTTTATCAGGTCTTTTGAAAGAATATTATCTTTATCAGGTCTTTCGAAAGAATATTATCTTTATCAGGTCTTTTGAAAGAATATTATCTTTATCAGGTCTTTTGAAAGAATATTATCTTTATCAGGTCTTTCGAAAGAATATTATCTTTATCAGGTCTTTCGAAAGAATATTATCTTTATCAGGTCTTTTGAAAGAATATTATCTTTATCGGGTCTTTTGAAAGAATATTATCTTTATCAGGTCTTTTGAAAGAATATTATCTTTATCGGGTCTTTTGAAAGAATATTATCTTTATCAGGTCTTTCGAAAGAATATTATCTTTATCAGGTCTTTTGAAAGAATATTATCTTTATCAGGTCTTTCGAAAGAATATTATCTTTATTTCAGGTCTTTGAAAGATTATCTTTATCAGGTCTTTCGAAAGAATATTATCTTTATCAGGTCTTTTCGAAAGAATATTATCTTTATCAGGGTCTTTTGAAAGAATATTATCTTTATCAGGGTCTTTTGAAAGAATATTATCTTTATCAGGTCTTTTGAAAGAATATTATCTTTATCAGGTCTTTTGAAAGAATATTATCTTTATCGGGTCTTTTGAAAGAATATTATCTTTATCAGGTCTTTTGAAAGAATATTATCTTTATCAGGTCTTTTGAAAGAATATTATCTTTATCAGGTCTTTCGAAAGAATATTATCTTTATCAGGTCTTTTGAAAGAATATTATCTTTATCAGGTCTTTCGAAAGAATATTATCTTTATCAGGTCTTTCGAAAGAATATTATCTTTATCAGGTCTTTTGAAAGAATATTATCTTTATCGGGTCTTTTGAAAGAATATTATCTTTATCAGGTCTTTTGAAAGAATATTATCTTTATCAGGTCTTTTGAAAGAATATTATCTTTATCAGGTCTTTCGAAAGAATATTATCTTCATCAGGTCTTTATTATTTTTATCAGGTCTTTCGATAGAATATTATCTTTATCAGTTCTTTCGAAATAATATTATCTTTATCAAGTCTTTCGAATGTAGAGGCCGGTAGAGGAAATTCACCCTACGTTTTTTTTCTTAAAAAAATGAAAGGAAAAAAAAAAATAAAGAAAAAGAACAAGAAAAGCAGTGCGTCTTCTCAAAATAAGAAGAAATGTCGAATTAAAAATAAAATCCATTTATTCCTTATTTGTGTGTGTGTGTGTACGTGTGTATGTGTGCGTGTGTGTTAGCAATAATTATTTTGTAAATATATCGGTTAATGTTATAAACGAGATATTCACAAAATAACTACTGCTAACACATATATCTCTCTCTCTCTCTCACTCACACACACATACACACACACACTTTCTCTCACTCACAAACACCCCACTTTCTCTCTCTCTCAATTACACACACTCAGTCTCTCACTCACATGCATACACATGCAATCAGTGTAAATGCAATTTATTATTGCTATGAATGTTCTCTTTTTTGATGTGTTTGAGTTGACATTCTTGTTATTTTAAACAGCGACATTTATTATCAACCAGCCAAGAAATCAAAACATCTTTACTAACGGAAAATATACTTCGTGATAGGAACCGAACTTGATTTACCTTTTTTTCTTAAGAGGAACCACTCATTTAACCAAAGCAGTTTCTACCAATCACCACGGGGGAAAAAAAGAAAAGCTGAATTATTCACCGGGACCAGATGAAGTCTATATCAGTTAATTTTATTTACGTACCTGAAGTAGTGATGCAAATTAAAACAAAATAAAAATACTCACTAGAGATAAAGTTTATAAAAATACTGTTGGATTAAAAAAAAAGATTAAAAGTAACAATTTCTCTTATAAAAACACTAGCAGTATAGCCCGTCGTTGCTCGTGTGTAATGAAAGCTTTAAAACTAATCCATGGTCCTGGAGCTCAGACTCTTTGGATGTTGGCACGGAAGACTAAAATGCAATAGTTGTTTCCAGTTAAAGCGAAACCGTAGACTGAAAGAAAAATGAATGCATGTAAGTCAAATTTTGATTTCCTGGTATCGATATCAAATAAGTTTTTTCGTCGTAAACTGAATTTTGAAGGCTAAATAAGTCCTCTGAGTAAATGGTATTATGGCTGAAACTAAGAAGTAAAATTATACCTACTTAGAGCCAAACCCGAAACAAAACTAAAATAAAAGGGCTGAAAAAATACAGACATACAGGCAGATAAACAGACACACACACAAACATCTTGCCTTATTAATATATATTTGCTCTGTAATATTTTATTACATGGAGCTCTCTTCCTGTATCATTTTTTAATATTAAAATAAAATTTTTAATATTAATTAGAATCGGGTTTTTGGGAATTTACCTTCCTGCTTTTTTCCCTTGGATTGAAGTATCTGAATTAAAATATATATATATATATATATATATATATATATATATATATTATCGATTTTCTGCAATCGTAATTTTCTGCAACCTTGAAACTTCTGAATATCGTTTCTTATGTCTTTGTCTATGAGTGTATCACATTTGATTGAAATCGGACCACGCCTTCTATAACCCGATTTTTTCTATTATTGGTTTTCGATATAACCTAGCTAAGAACACACGCAGACGCTTATAGTACAACTGTGTAAGTTTTCAAGAAAATTGGTTTAGCCGTTTCGGAGTCTATAGGTTACGGACACACACCCACACAGACACACACACACAGACAAAGTTCCATTTATAAATAAGTTTAGATTAGATAGATAGATTTAGCTTTATGTGACTATTCAACTCTATTGACTTTCTTCACAGTAATAATCATTCATATGTGATTGATATTCTCAAATATAGATGTGCGTGGATATAGGCTCTGAACAATAAATCAGAGAATGAATTCTAGTTGAATTCATTGCGTTCACTTACGCACAATTACTCTTAGGAGAGGTATGAATCCATCGCTTTCCCTCGAGCTGTGGGTTAAATAGCAGGAAAGATTAGGTTCTATAGACTTGGTTAGCAACCAGTCTACCGCAGAAGGTAATGGCAACTTACTGCGGGAAAATCTTCTGCCCAGTTTGCAATGTCTCCTTCGAGACATGATCGTCCAAACGTGTATCTCGTATGGCACTTAACTGACTGATAGTCTCTTAAAGCTTGGCTGGAATGATTGATCTAGTATAATCGAAGATTCCTGTGCTTTAAGGACGCTATAAATATTTACCATTTTACTTGCAGAAGAAAGAAAATACGGTATTTATTGCAGTATAATATCTTTAATATTAGGAAATCTAACCTTATTCGTTATAAACGACCTTCCTTGTTCATAAAACAAATATGAACCAATTTTTCAAAGACAAAATCTTATGTAATAGAGAAAACTTTAAATAGTAATATTTGCGTTTTGCATAAAAAAATTATAAATTTGAATAAATCGTTTGTGAAAGGCTGATATATTTTGAATAAATGTGCATACATTTTGAATAATCTATTATATTTTGAATATAGGTAGAAAAAATAACGTTTCCCTGTTTTTTGTAGACTATGCCAAGGCATTCGACAACGTACGCTACGCAGAATTGATAGAAAGGCCCAGCAACCTCGACATATTTGTCAAAGACATTAGAGTAATCAAGAACCTCTACTGGCAGCAAACCGCCTGCATACGGACAGGAAACGAATTCAGCAGATATACAAAGATAGAAAGGGGCGTAAGACAAGGATGTGTCTTTTCACCGGATCTATTCAACTTGTACAGTGAGACTATTCTGAAGACCCTAGATGTTATACCAGGATTCGTCATTGGCGGTCACAATCTGAACAACATAAGATACGCAGATGATACAGTACGGATAGCTGACACGGAAAGAAAACTACAAGACCCCCTAAAAAAGGTAGATGAAGAAAAAGACTACAAATAAACTACAAGAAAATCGAATGTATGGTCATCAGCTAACAAAAGAGCCCAAAATGCCAATTACAGTTTGTGAATACTAAAATCAAGCAAGTACAAATATTTAAGTACTAACGGAAGACGGAAAGTGCGACACTGAGATTCAAAGGCGAATTGTAATGACCAAAGGCACATTCCGGAAGCTGAGTAGAGTATTCAGAGACAGGTAAATTTCGCTAGAAACAAAGAAGAGAATATTGGATTGCTATGTGATGTCTGTTCTTCAATATTGCAGTGAATGCTGGACAATATCATCAAAGATGAAGGAAAAGCTTGAAGCAACTGAAATATGGTTCTACAGAAGGATGTTACGGATATCATGGTTCGAGCATGTGAGCAATAATGAGGTTTTAGAATATATGAAAACAAAAAGGAAATTAATAGTGAGCATCAGGAAAAGACGGCTAAAGTTCATGGGACATGTGATGAGGAAGGAGGGCTTGGAGAATCTGATGCTCACAGGTATGATAGAAGGAAACAGGGGAAAACAGCGGATAACATATTTGATGAGCCTGAGCAGGTGGTTGGCAAAGAGAGGTTTGGGTGGGGTAACAGGAGAAAGCATGCTAAGAGCTACCAGGGATAGAGAGACGGTGAAGGCCATGCTCGTCAATGTCCTGAAAGGACATGGTACATAGAGGAAGATGCGCTATATAAAGGTGCAAATAAAAGTACTTTGAATTTTACTCTCTCTCTCTCTCTCTCTCTCTATATATATATATATATATATATATTATTTCTCAGTGGTAGCATGTCTCAGTTTCATGCATAACGCAATCTTCAGGTGCTAAGTAGAGACGTATCATTACATAACTTACATAATTTTAATCAAAGTATCTGGCTAACGTAATGATAGCGCGGTCCATATATTATACGAAGATTATTGGATTTTATTTTCTTTTTTAAACTTGTATTTAAAAAACGACAGTATTTATATTTTATATTTAAAATAAACGGGGATTTAGGAAAAAAACGGGCCTAAAATTATAAAAAGAACATTTTTACAAACTATATATATATATATATATATATATATATATATATATATATATATATATATATATATTACAAACTATATTACTCATCAAAATGAATTGAGTTCTCTCGGTGACTGGCGTGTGTATACACCACTTATATATAACACGATTAAAATTCTCCCTTCTTATCCATGTGCCCATGGCTTAGGAATTACGGGTCCGAGTGGCATCAAATTTTTCGAGTTTCGATCTCAGCTGGAAGCAAGTGAATGCGTGTAGTCATACTGATGAGCTGCAAAACAGGCTTGGATGACTAATATATATATATATATATATATATATATATATATGAGTGTATTTGGTCGAAAATCACTCTTTTGTGCAGTTTTCATTAAAATGACAGACAAGGTATAATCATTAAGTTTTTTCATGTGTTCTTATGACTTTTTTCTTTTCAGTACTGAAATTATATATTATTTGGACAATTCTTATATAATTTGAGTTCTGAAAAGAAAAAATCATAAAAAGACATGAATAATTATATAAGAATTTAATGATAATATATATATATATATATATGTGTGTGTGTGTGTGAAAAGTGTATGTATATAATTATAACTATCAATATACATATGCAATTTGTTATATAATATTATATATGTGTGGTACTTATTTGAAAGCGCTCAATATCAGTGATAGAGCTGACATATTCATATAGAGAGGTGTGAGTTTGTTACAAACTCACACCTATATATATATATTACGGAAATCAACGAATTTTAACGAAAATTGGTTATAAGCAACCGACAATATGAAATGAATTGTTTGAACATTATTTTTTATCGATACTCGTATTTAAGTAGATATTCTGTTTTTTAATGAAACAGTATTATATATTCATATCTACCGGCCTGATTGTTTACGATAAATTTTTATTACGAAAACGTGTGCCATTCGACAGGATTCGAACCTGCGACCCCTATCTATATAGGAGAATCTAGTATTTGATCATGGTAACGTCTTAGACCTCCCGACCATGAATAGCCTCCAGTCTAAACGAGGTTTTTATCAAGCCTATATAACACAAGACTTACCAGACGTTACAAGATCAAATGGTAGCTTCCCCTATATAGATAGGGGTCGCAGGTTCGAATCCTGTCGAATGGCACACATTTTCGTAATAAAAATTTATCGTAAATAATCAGGCCGGTAGATATGAATATATAATACTGTTTCATTAAAAAACAGAATATCTACTTAAATATGAGTATCGATAAAAAATAATGTTCAAACAATTTATTTAAAATTGTCGGTTACTTATAACCAAGTTTCGTTAAAATTCGTTGATTTTTGTAACAAGTTTACATTTGTTGACATTACGATATATTTCAGAGAAGATATGTTTGTTTACGATGGATCGAAAATTGTGTTATATAGGCTTGATAAAAACCTCGCTTAAACTGGGGGCTATTCGTGGTCGAGAGGTCTAAGACGTTACCGGATCAAACGGTAGCTTCTTCTATATAGATTGGGGCCGCAGGTTCGAATCCTGCCGAATAGCTCACTTTTTCGTAATAAAAATTTATCGTAAATCATCAGGCCGGTAGATATAATATATAATACTGTTTCATTAAAAAACAGAATATCTACTTAAATACGAGTACCGATAAAGAATAATGTTCAAACAATTTGTTTCATATATATATATTAACTGATGATATATATATATATAAACGTGTTGGATAAAGATATTTCTATTCTGAATTAAGGTATGTATAATTTGAATGAATGTGAATACGTTTTAAACAAAAATACTTTTGCTTTGAATAGATGGAGATATATCCTGGATTATTATTTTGAATTTCAGTGTAGGTGCTTCGAATATAGGAGCATATATTTTGAACAAAAGGTCAATATTATCATTTACAATTAGACTTATATGTTCCTCTTTGTTTTATCACTTTTTTCGTTGTCTATTCATCTGAGAAACCTTAAAAAACTTCGAGCAGAGCCACTTACGGGGTCACTTGGTTATTCATGTCTAGGAGTATAACCTTTTAGCTTTGTTAGTAATGCTATGTTATTGCTACACCTATTTCCACTGTATTTGGATTTGTGCTACCCAGACCACAGATTGAACTCACAATTGCTACTCCGCCAGATTCGAGAACAAACGCCTCAAGGCTATTGTCGCAAAGCCAGAAATAGAAACCTTAAACTTAATATTAATGTTGCTTCCTCTGTCGCTATTGCAACCTGGCTGTCAAGCTTGGCTCCCTTCGCCGCCGCTTCTCGTTCTTCCTACTAATAACAGAAAGTAGATATATGTTTAATAAAGGTTTGTATATTTTTAAAAATATAAGTTTGAATTGAAAATGCGAGAGTCTATGAGAAGAACAAAATCTGTACATAGATTAGGAACAATTAGGAAATAGACGTTCAGTAAGAATCAGTCATTTGAATAAAACTGCTTCGATTTTTCATATCTAATGAAGAATTGTAAGTGATCAATCATAAGGTAAAAATCAACGATAGAGATTATCTTTTTATTTCGTAGCAAGTAGAGGTTTGCCAGTGATCCGTAATGTAAAATTCAAGACACAATGAAGAATATTGCAATTAGATTAAAGTCAATGAAGACAACTTTGAAAAGCCAGGAGAAAAGCATAAAAAAATCCAGTCTGGATTCTTCCACTTCATTTCCTGCCCGCAATAAAAACCCACGTCCAATAATCTTTTTGACAGTTTCTCAGCAATCAAATCCAACGAAACTGTTCATTTTATAGAGCGTCAATATCAGTTTGACAAAAGTTCGTATATTTTGAGAGCTGAGGCGTAAGTTGGCACTACAGTGTCCAGCCGGAAGAGTAAAAACATTTTGGGATGGGGTTAAGGTCTTTATGATATTTTCTTTGACTTACACCTGTTTGCCTCGAATATCCGAATTTATGTTTATTGCTATTTATTGGTAGCAACTGGAACAGAAATGGTCAACCGAGTAACACTTTGAAAAATGATATATTAAGAACTAACAGAATCAATAAATTTGGCATTTACATGCAATACGGCCAAGCCAGGTGAATTTAATACGTTGTTGTGAGTAAGACAGCTGGATATATTTTAAAACTAAAATCAAACTCCGAAGTGGGAGGTTTACGAAATTCGGCCTCGAGACCAATTCGAATTTGTCCTTTACTGGATGTCCCACTACTTGTAACAGGGTTAAGTTAAGCTCGTTACATAATCATTTGCTTCGTACTTGAAATAGCTACGTATTTCCAATCAGTGACAAAGGTAGGCGTTCGAGCCTTAATAGAGGATGGTGTATGCGGAAATCAGTCAGGATCAGTGCACTGAAACGATTCCAGTAGAATCTTCATTTTCATTCGATTAAGTTCTTCATTAGAGACGACTAAACTTTCTAAACATTAAAAAATTTCACGGCTTAAAGATTCAGGCTTAGGTAAAGTGTCTTATCTTTATTGATTTTTAATTAATTTGTAAAGGTAATTACAATTAATATTCTTGGTAAATTTAAGAAAAACAAATTAAGGGGAAGGAAAATATTTACAAATAGAAAACACATCAGCCGTAATGTCATAATAAAACCAACACGAATGAGAAGAACATATTGAAAAGAAAAAAAAGTGAATTAGCGATAATGACGCAATTCACAATGTCAGACAACGAGGAAAGCCGAAGAATACATCGGCCGGAATGTCTTGATAAGGCAAACATAAATGAAAAGATTACTTTGAAAAAGCGGCGAATTAGTGATAGTGGTTATTCAGTCAGTTAAGTGCCATACGTGATACACGCTTGGGCGATCATGTCTCGAAAGAGACATGACTGACTGGAAAGAAGATTATCCCGCAGTAGGTTGCCATTGCTTTCTGCGGTAGACTGGTTGCCAACCAAGGCTATAGAACCCAATCTGTCCTGCTATTTAACCCATAACTGGAAGGAAGAGACGGATTAATACCTTTCCGAAGGGTATTTGCGCGTAAGTGAATGCAATGAATTCGACTGGAATTCGAACTCGGCTTCCTGATTTCTCGTTCCGAGCCGATATCCGATGCACCACAACGCACATCCGCAGGGATAGTGGTACGGTTCATAATTTCAGAAAACGAGGAAAGCCGAAGAACACATCGGCCGTAATGTCATAAAGCGAACATGAATAAAAAGATTAGTTTGAAAAAGCGGCGAAGTATAAAAAATAAATAAAATTTTCGAAACATGAGAAGATTAGCCTAAGCAACTTGTGGATTCGTGATAATAAACATTTCACAATTTCAGACAAGTCTTTTTAAACGTTTGATAGGAAAATAACTAAGTTATTTAAAAACGTAGAAAATGATAAAAAAAAAAACATAATGTAAAGGTAGCTATTCGAAAGAGAAAAATATGTTGATAACTTTTCTTTCTTTCTTTCTTTATAGCGTTACGTACTAAAATTTCAAGTGCACTTATCGGCTTGCCATCATGTTACGGGTCATTGAATTTTGTCACATTTACCACTCACCACAAGTTCCGCCCGTACAGATTATTTTAATACATTGGTTAGAAAATCCTTCGCTAACAAGCAGACGACGACGACGACGACGACAGATCAGCGAAGCGTCAGTTGTAAGGTTGGCCAAAAGTCGTGATAAAGTCTTTACTAAAGGAGCAACCGCTGTGATAGCGATGTGCGCTTTAGTGCAAAAGAGTACGAACTATTTTGTCTTGCCATTTGTTTTATTCCGGCCCTGTTGGGGATTTGACGCAAAGGCAGGTTGACACACAGTAGACCTATGTCATGCAAGTACAATCGAGTAGAAACACGAATTCATTTCCACTTCATCAGGTCTTATTAATAGTAACAATATCAATAGCGGCATCTACTGCTAAGAAGTTTGGGTCACTGTCCCAGACCAAGACGTTTTTCTCGTCAGAATTCATCTTGCACATTTATGAATCTACTAATCGTTCGTGCATCGAAATACTGTTGACATATCTGGTCAGGTTCTTCTGTTATTTATTTCGGGCTTCTCGACAAAATCCAAAAGAGGATCTGCAATGTAATCGATCCCGATTTGGCAGCACGACTTCAGTCGCATTCTCTCACCGAAAGGATGTGGCTTCCCTCTGTCTTTTCTACAAATATTTTCACGGCTTCTGCTTTGGTTTTCTGTGGTTTCCCGACTACATGAATTTACTTGTACTACTGAAATAGAAACTAGGTCACATGCTTTTACCGTCAAAATAGGCAAATGTAACCGCCACTAAAATCTAATAGTTTTTTTTCGCACTTCCCGCCTGTGGGACTCCCTTCCGTATACTTGCTTCCCTGATAACTACAATTTCGAAAAATTTAAGTGCAACATCAATTGCCATCTTCTATCTCCTTGATTCCCACTTTTCTTTGACATCCCCTGTACTTTGTTCTTTTTATTTTTTCTCTTTTGTTCTCTTTACTCTTCCTTTTTATTCAGTTACTCAAGTGCCATACGCGATACACGCTCGGGCGGTCATGTCTCGAAAGAAGAAGATTGTCTTGCAGTAGGTTGACATTAACTTCCTGCGCTGAGTCTTTAGGGTGCCATGGACAGCGAGATGCACTAATGAGTAGGTGCTAGATACCATCAGCACAAGGTGCGTACTGAGAGAGCAGATGTCATTAAGGAAGTTTCGTTACTTTGTGCATATTATGTGACGCGACTTCGATAAGGACATTTCGAGGGCCCAGTGGAAGGAAAGCGGCGCCACGGACGACCACCAATGTTTTGGTTTGATGATATTAAGAGGAGGACCGGAATGGTGGCGGCTGAGTCTGTAAGTGCAGCATCAGACAGAAAAAGATAGGGAAGATTGATGGCCACAGCAGCGCAGAATGCGTTAACTGAATAAATCATGATAAATCTGTTGTAATGTGAAATATCAGATAGCAACAATGCCTATTATTATGAAAACTAGGTTTTCATACGACCGAATTTTGACAATAATGAATATTGTGCTAAATGAAGAATTTAGGTTAATTTGTTTAATAAAACATTATACCTATCAATGATTCTTGTGTTATTTAATGTTGTTTTAGAGGACAAAAATCATAATCAATTAATGCATAGATATTCACATGACAATAAAAAACGTAGGCATTGGCCAGGCTTTCACCAGTGGAAAAAGTTAGACATAGGCCATTTTATGCCATAACAAAAAGGTAGATATGGCGCCATTTTATGTCATAACAGAAAGGTAGTCATACGCCCATTTTATACCATAACAAAAAGTAGACGCAAGCCGATTTTATGCCATAACAAAAAAGCAGACATAAGCTCATTTTATACCGTAACAAAAAGGTAGGCATAGGCTCATTTTATGCCAAAACAAATCGGAGGACATAGGCTCATTTTACACCATAACAAAAAGACAGACATAAGCTCATTTTACACCATAACAAAACAGTAGGCATAAGGCCCATTTTATGCCAGTACGGAACGATTTTACACCGTAACAATGAGGCAGACACAGGCCCATTTTATTGTATAACAAAAAGGTAGACAAAATCATTTTATGCAAAAATGTAGACATAGGTTGATTTTATGCTGTAACAATGAGTGAGACAAAGGACCATTTTATGCCATAACAAAAAGGTAGACAAAATCCAAGTTACACCATAATAAAAAGGTAGACATAGGTCCATTTTACGATATAACAAAAAGATAGACGTAGGTCTATTTTACATTAGAATAAAAAAGATACACATGTGTTGGGTGAATAATTGCAGATACTTTCGACTCGAATGGTGGCCGGTTTAAGGGTGTCTTACAAATCTGTAGGGTGTGCAGTCGGCACATTCTAAACCTCGCCGACAGTGTAAATATGAAAAAACTAAAAGTTGCAATCTAATCTCATTAGAATAGCATTTCTTTCAACTGACATTTAGTTGCTTTTAACACTGCTGTTCACATCGTTATTCTACGGCGAATTAGAAATAATGAACATCTTTAGGCGAGACTCGAAATCGCCTCTTTTTCCGTCGTAACTTAATTATCCGCATCACCTTCACTATCAGTTGAGCAACGACTATTTACTGTTAGAAGAGGGTCAAAGCTGATCATTACGCTTTATGTCTCACATAACTCGGCTCTCTATTATTTTTAAACACCTTTTTTTTAAAAAATTTCCTGTGTGCAATTTAATGGTGTCCGTAGAAGACTGAAAATTTCAATAGCTCTAATAAAAAGCAATTAAAACCAAGAAAAAATAATATTAGTCAAAAATCAATAATGGTTTTAATTAAGATAATGTTACCACTTTTAACCTGATTGGTTAATTTGACTGTATTTATGTTTATAAAAACTTTAGCAGAGCAGAATTATAAATTTTTCATGTAGCTGAAGGGTTTTGATTTCATCTGGTCTGGTGCTTCTGCTATGTATTTAGAGATTTTGAGTAAAGCACAAAAACGAATCCGCAATGTTATTAGTCGTGACCTGGCATCTCGACCTCAGTCATTTTCTCACCGCCCTAATGTAGCTTCCCCGTATTTTTTCTGTAACTAATTTCATGGTAATTATTTTTATGAAATTTTCTCTATGTTACGTTGACTTTATGAAGTTAAGTGCAGTAGTAGTGTGTTATCCTAAGCAATTGTGCTGAGTTGAATGTAAGTGCTAAGCTGCTAACTGCTGGAGATTCTATTACGTCACGAGTAATGGTGTACCCGTATCGAGTACTGGAACTGCGAGATATATTAAATAGAACAAGTAGATTAGCGGCAAGATTTCATTATTTTACAGTAGAAATTGCTAAATGTAACCGTAAGTTCTATGCTAACAGTTTCTTCTCGCTTGTGGAATTCTCTTCTGGCTTTTTGCTTTCTAGTCAACTTCGATCTTGGAGAATTTAAATGCAGTATCAATCATTATCTTCTGTCTTTCTAATTCTTCTTCTATGTGCCATGCTTCTTCAGAACATAGGCGATCGTGGCCCTCCTCATCATTGCTCACGTGCTTGATCCATAATATCCGCAGCATCCTTCTGTAGAACCACATTTCAGTTGCTTCAAGTTTGCCTTCAAGTTTTCCTTCATCTTTGATGATATTGTCCAGCATTCACTGCCATATTGAAGAACTGACATCACATAGCAATCCAGTACTCTCTTCTTCGTGTCTAGCGAAATTTTTCTGTTTCTTAATACTCTGCTCAGCTTCTGGAATGCGTCCATGGCCATGCCAATTTGCCTTCAGATCTCAGTGTGGCCTTTTCCGTCTTCCGTTAGAACACTTTTCAAGTACTTAAATTTTTGTACTTGCTTGATTTTATTATCCCCAACCTATCATTTTGGGCTCCTCTATTTTCTGATGACCATACAATCGATTTTCTTGTAGTCTATTTGTAGTCCTTTTTTTCGACTTTCTTCATCTACCTTTTTTAGGGGGTCTTGTAGTTTTCTTTCCGTGTCAGCTATCAGCACTGTATCATCTACATATCTTCAGTCAGTCAGTTAAGTGCCATACGTGATACACGCTTGGGCGATCATGTCTCAAAAGAGACATGACTGACTGGGCAGAAGATTATCCCGCAGTAGGTTGTCATTGCTTTCTGCGGTAGACTGGTTGCCGACCAAGGCTATAGAACCCAATCTGTCCTGCTATTTAAGCCATAACTGGAAGGAAGAGACGGATTAATACCTTTCCGAAGGGTATTTGCGCGTAAGTGAATACAATGGATTCAACTGGAATTCGAACTCGGTTCCCCGGTTTCTCGTTCCGAGCCGATATCCACTGTACCACAACGCATAATGTTGTTCAAATTGTAACCGCCAATGACGAATCCTGACATATTCTACAAGACATAGGTAAACATCATTTTTCATTTGTGTCCTTCTTTGTGCTCGTTTCTTAATAATGTTATCCTTTTTTCTCGTATTCTTTAAGATTTAGTAACATCTTCATCTTATCAGTTTTATTGTCCTGTCGGTAGTGAAATAATTGAAAAAGATATCTATCAAGTCAGAAAGTAACAGACTTATTTGATTTCATGATTGTCATGTATAAATTCGCATAAAGTGAAATTTTGTCTGCGTCCCCACCTGGCATCTGTAGGAATAATAATAAAAAAAAAAGCTCAAACCATACGGCCACTGGTGTTACTATAGGGTAATGTATACCTCAATATATCGTCTACCCAGGTGCAGCGCGGAGGTTTACCCCTATCCTCACCCGGCCATTATGTGGATCCAGCAACAGGAGTACGCATTCAAGCAATTAAGCGATCGTAGTTGGATGCTAAAATGATGATTCTCAAGAAAATGCGAGGTTTTGGTAGTCAGCTGTTCCAGTTACATCTTGATAATTTTTACTGGAAGATGACGAGAAAAAATTCCAATGATCTATTCGTACCATTCCTAAAGGATATACGAAATGTTTATCGCTAAAATAAATAAATGTATTGTATTTGATAGCGTGCGTATTTGTACCTCTCTACATTTAATATAAATATAAATAGTATATAGACATATAAGAACTAATAGAAGATTTAAATAAATATGTATGGACAGACAATATTATATTATATTATAGTTCGATGCTGCGGTGGACCTCACGCCTATAGTCTAAACGAGAGGTAGACCTCACGTTATAGTCGAAATGAGAGGTAGACCTCACGCTATATTGAGGTAGACCTGATGCTATAGTCGAAACGGGAGGTAGGCCTCGCGCTATATTGAAGTAGACCTCACGCTATAGTCGAAACGAGAGGTAGGCCTCACGTTATATTGAGGTAGACCTGATGCTATAGTCGAAACGGGAGGTAGGCCTCGCGCTATATTGAAGTAGACCTCACGCTATAGTCGAAACGAGAGGTAGGCCTCACGCTATATTGAGGTAGACCTGATGCTATAGTCGAAACGGGAGGTAGGCCTCGCGCTATATTTTATTGCATAAAATCTTTTAAAATCAACTTTTAACAAATACTTCATCACTGTTAATTATTTTAAATTCCGCTTGTAAAAATTGCTATGAATGAAGAATATTTCTATCAACTTTTTTCATAGTGTTTGTACAGAAAGATTTTATATGTATCATCTCAAAATTCAGTCGTAACTTAGTCGAATGGATCCGAAAAAAACAAAAACAAAAACATGGACTTATCTAAAGTAAGGATATACCCAGTGATCAAAATAAAAGGTTCGGTTCGAAATTCCTAGCACCCGAAGAAGACCGGAGCATAGAACGGCTGAAACATTGTAAACATGGCAATAAAGATGAGGACAACAGCCCGAACAAAGTAAATAATGTAAATACTACCTCACCTAAGAAGTTTAGACAAATACTGAAAACAAGTAAGTTTGCTTAATTCATTTTTTAGAAAATTATTCAAATGTTTCTCTTATGGCCAACTTTATCTTGTTATGACCAGAGAAGGAACTTCAAGTTGGCTTAACATAATGTCAAAAAGGACTACAGAAAATATGTGTCTTTCTGAAAATGTTATTTATATTGAAATTTTAGAGAGATAAGAGAACTTCTATGACAACATTTCTCTCTTTGTAGGAGAGATATTTGGTGAGTTAAACTAAAAAACATTTATATAATCATGTAGCATCAGAAAGAGACAACTAAAGTTCCTGGGGCATGCAATGAGGAAGGAGGGCTTGGAGAGCCTGATACTAACGGGTCAGATAGAGGGAAAAAGAGACAGAGGAAAGTAATGGATAACATATTTGGTCAGTTGGATGACGGAACGAGGGTTGCATGGTGCAACAGGAGAAAGCGTGTTAAGAGTCACTAGGGATAGGGAGATGTGGAAAGCCATGATCGCCTACGTCCTGAAAGGACATGGCAAATAAAAGAAGAAAGATATTCGAAACAGTTACTTTGTTTTGTTCGTTTGTATAAATCATGATATAACACCGAGCATGCGCAGCAGAACGGGAATAGCGCAAGTAAAGGGTTTGATTTAAAATTCCTAGAAGGCTACAAAAGGCAATAGGGATTTGAAGAGTTTGGAGAGTACACAGTCGAAACTTTGTTTCTGTAACAATCCAAGATAAGGAGAGAAGTTCGAAAAACCATTTATCTAATTATATTTCAGAAGTAATTTGAGTAATCATTCATAAAAAGTATAGTAAAAAACATCGTAAAAAGATTGTTACTTCAGCTTACCTGAATTCAGGAATGGAGGCGTGCCTCGGGTGTGTACTTGGTCTATATAGCCTAGGAGACCCAGCTTGGATTCTTGGTAGTTCGCCGTTTTCAGGAGAACAAGTTGCAAAGGAACAAATTCTATGTCTCTAACTCCCGCGTCGTCACCAGGACTCTTTGGTCACCTGAAAGATATAATTTATAAATCAAATAATGTAATCCTCTCAATATATAAAAAGTGTTGATAAGGATCAAAAGGGTCAGCACACACGTTCTTCTTCCAGAATTCCCAAGTAATTCCAAATAATTTTGGAGGTTCTTTCCTTCCTGATTTTTAGAAGATAAAGTATTATTAAAATTATAAGTTTAACAACAGAACTACCAAGCATTGCCTGACCTAAACTTTTGTACAAACAACCTTGTTAACCTTGACATATTTGGGAAGGATATCAAAATAATCCAGAACCTATATTGGCAGCAAACTGCTTGAATACAGATAGAAAATGAATTCACTAAATACACAAATACAGAAAG
This sequence comes from Ascarosepion bandense, assembly GCA_037127315.1. NCBI lineage: Eukaryota > Metazoa > Mollusca > Cephalopoda > Sepiida > Sepiidae > Ascarosepion > Ascarosepion bandense. The sequence continues at coordinate 206,038 of JBBBDQ010000882.1, forward strand.
GCGCATAAGACAAGGATGTGTCTTCTCGCCGGACTTATTTAACCTTTACAGTGAGGCAACGATGAGAGAATTAAAAGTCCTACCAGGATTTATTATTTTGGCAGTCACAAACATTTGATAAGAATATAACACAACGTTGGTAGCAAACACAGAAAGTAAACTACAGAATCTTCTACAGAAGATAATGAAGGAAAGCCAGATAAAAAGACTAAACACCAATTTTCAAATGACATGATGTACAGTTGTTAGCAAAAGGAAAATGTCAATATGTGAATTACAAATTGAAAACACCAAAATCAAGCAAATACAAAATTAAATATCTTGGAAGTGGTTTAACTGATGATAAAAAATATGAAACGTTAATTCGAAGGCCCATCGGGATAGTGAACGATGTCTTTCAGAAATGAAGCATTATTAGGTGTTAAGAAACACAAAAATTCGTTAGAAACAAAGAAAAGAAATTTACATTGTTCGAACTGTTGTCCTCATTTTATTGCCATGTTTATGACGTTTTGGCCGTTGTACGCTCGGGTCTTCTTCAGGTGCTAGAAACTTGGAACCGAACCCTTTATTTCGATCACTGGGGTATATCATTCTCATTCCATGTGCAATGCTACTTCCGATAGCCATGTAGTTATCTCTGTTTAACTTAAAAGTTATTTGTTCACAACTGTTCTATCCTGGTATTGATTACTGAACTGCTATGTAATATCAGTCTTCCTATATGGTAGTGAATGCTGGACAATCTTTTCACAGATGATGAAGCGACTTGATTTCTATGTGGTTCTACAGAAGGATGCTGAGGATACCATTGACTGAACATGTAAGCAACAACGAAGTTTAAGAGAAAAATGGAAACAAAAATTACATTTATACATAACATCATAAAGGGGCAGTTGAAATTTCTAGGCTTCGAAAATTTGGCACAAAGGACAGAGAAAAAGCAGCGAATCACCTACCCAACAAACTTGTGTTAATGGTTGGCAGGACAGGAATTCGGAGAGATTGAAAAAAGGCGACTTTTACTAAGAACCACAAAGGACAAGAAATTGTGTTCTCAAATTCTGAAGAGACACGGGACATAGAGGAAGCTGACGTTTTCATGCTTCCAACTTCTTCTTCTTCTTCTTCTTCTTCTATGTGCCCTGTACTTTCAGAACGTAGGCGATCATGGCTTTCCACGTCTCCCTATTCCTGGTGGCGCTTAGAACGCCATCTCCTGTTACACCATTCAACCCTCGTTCCATCATCCACCTGATTAGGTCCTTCAAATATGTTATCCGTTGCTTTTCCTCTGTCTATTTTCCCCTCTATCTGTCCTGTTAGTATCAGGTTCTCCAAGCCTTCCTTCTTCATTGCATGTCCCACGAACTTCAGCTGTCTCTTCCTGATGCTCAGTATTAATTTCCCTTATGCTTCCATCATTTATAAGACCTCATAATTGCTCACATGCTCGATCAATGATATTCGTAGCATCCTTCTGTAGAACCACATTGGTGATATTCCAACGCAAATAACATCATTCTTCAGTTTCCATATAAAATAATACTGATATCGGTAAAAAAAAAAAAATAAATAAAGGTATATATTAGTTCGTCGATATTTCTATAAAAATAATATCACTTCTTCAATTTTCAAGATTAAGTAAAAGATATATTGTGAATACTGTGAAGTCGGCTGAATTATTGCTTTCACATTCCGAAATATAATTTCGGTTGACAATCTTTGAAAGGTAGAACGAAGAGGTGCTTTTCACTGATTTTTACCATCCGTCGTAGCTGGACACCGTAAACGTTCCTTTTGAAACGACGCAGACAACAAGTTAAGGTTATTGGCGAAATGCGATGACATTGGTTTTGATTACTTATGGCTTGGCTCGAAAGAAGCGATGCGTGCGGTACCGACGACACCGCAAAGGAATATTATAGGGCAGTGAAGAATCATAACGTAAATGCACAAAGGTAAGTCTGAAAGAACAGGATTTTTTTTTCTTCCTGATGTGAGAAAGAAATAAGAAAAAGAAAAACGAATGAAGGAGAAACAAGAAAAGTTGAAGTGTACGATGGAAAGTTTGAATTAGAAGCAAACAACTCGGTGAGAATGAAAGGTTTGGAGTAAAGGTTGGATAATGTCGTCGTTCGTCTACAAGAGATATATCGACATTATTTTCAATCATTGAATAGTGAACTTGTTATGAGAGTTAAAACTTCGAGAAATTAGTGCGCCATTTCAAGCAATATCTCAGCTATCAAAAGAAAAAAGCGTCTCTTCTTATTCATGGGGGTTCTTTGCTTCTTGATTTTACATTCTTTGTGTATAGTAATCCAAGCAAATGTTCATATGGTGACTTGAGAAGAATTGGATTTTATTCGTAATAACTCAATAAAATTTCATAAATTGATATTTTCGTTTCACAGTCCTATCTTTTATTATAGCGATGATAATATGTAAGAAAAATTATTTATTATTATTTTCATTATCATTATATTTTTATTTCTGCTATGGTCACACTATCTACCATATCTGCAGGAAGACCTAAGGTAGGTGGTGCTCTATTTTTATGAATACATTTCAGGATTTGTTTAAAGTTTTTCTTTGTGTGTGGGTTGTACTTATCAAAACAATGTTTTGTATATCACTTATTTTTTGTATTTCTCTTAGGCTTGAATTTCCAGGGATTTTTTCAATGTGTTGTGTTACTTTTTTTATCATTCCAAGCTACTGTGATCGGTACTATCCTTGTTTTCAATTTCTACATTTTTTTTATATTTTCAGGTCTTTATACTCGTATATTTTTTCAAATTCCTTGGTTGCTGGGCAAGTCATATCAATTAGTAGGCAAGTTTGTTTTTCTTTCTGGTTTTTGACAATTGTCCCTGGCCTGTTTGCTTCAAACTTTCCCTCATTGAAGATGGTGCAATCCCATACAATTGTGATATCTTCTATTTCTGTAACCGGTGCTAGGTGATGTTCATACCAGTGTTTATTAACATCTTTTCCAAAGTATTTGTACACTGTCCAGTGTAAATATTTCGTGACGATTTTTATCTTCATTTGGCACATGTACAGATCATTCGGAAATTAGATAGTCTATTGTTTCTTGATATTTGTCACGGGTCTTTTTGGATCCACAATATGTATGATATTTGTCTCAAAGTTTCCAGTGAAAAACTCTTGTCTTAAACTGCAAGTAATGTCAGTTGCTATAACTTACACGCCTTCCGTTTCAGCCTTTAATCCAGATGCTCGTAACAATCGATGAGTGTTAAGTTTATCAACATTGACTTTATAACCACGTTCTTGGCCATGCAGAAGTTTGTCTTGCCAGCGTTGCTTCATTTACACAAGAGCTCTATTCTTGGCTATCTTTTTTAATATTTTTGGCTACAAGAGTTGGTTTTAGGGTTCTCTTTCCGTTTTCTACAGAATCTACTAAATATAAATCTCGTTTGTATTTACAACCTTCTTTCATGATTGAATAATTTCTTTTTGTTTTCATGTTTTTGACTAATTGTATCATCCAATCCTTTGTTGTTTCTTATTAAACCAATAGTTTTTGTCTTGTATAACAATCTTGTATGAATAATACAAACAAGAAAAGTTGATTAATCAATCAGGATCATTAAAGAAGAAATAGATAAATTAAATAATAATAAGAAAAATTTATGTTTATATTTAAACTAGTAGTAAAAATAACAAAATTTCATATTTACGCTTTTAAAACCAAAACCTTATTATTATCTAAACTTATTTATAGCTGGAACTTTGTCTGTGTGTGTGTGTGTGTGTGTGTGTGTGTGTGTGTCCGTTACCTATAGACTCTGAAACGGCTGAACCGATTTTCTTTGAAAATTTACACACAGCCATTACCGGCTTATATTCGCTGCTGAATGGTTTTAGGCGTAGGAAGAAAATTTTGGCCTATTTACTTCCTTTACTGTAAATTCTTTGCAGAAATTACTACGCGATTTTGTTTTCGGTACTCAATTTCAGCAGAAAGTTGCGTGTATTTGCGTGTTTTTTTGTACTTAATTTCAGAAGAAAGTTAACTTTCAAATGTATGAAAATAAGTGATAAGTATAGTTTTACTAAACCTTCAAATATATGAAAATATGAAAATGCTTATAAATTATAAATAACAAAAAGAACAAAATAAGTAGTACAGTAAAGCAGTTTTTAATACTTAATATTGAAAATAAAACAATAATTACATCAATTGTAAAGGAAGTTAAAAGTTAAAAAATACAGTAGTTTTAGGGTCCTGGATAAATTCTGCACGCCTCTCTCAGGAAAACGTGAAGGCGCTGACTATGCTTAGGGATTGCTTTTAAAAATAGAAAACGAGCAATATTCTGCTTTAAATAAACAGTTCTGTGTCCTGATCATTTAATTATACTCTTAGTCGTTCTCCATAGTCTTTCAACCGTCTGCGTGTGGATATCTTGGTCTGTTGGATCTACAAAGTGTTCAGAATGGTTTATCTGCTTGTGCGTATAGCTGTGTTCCGGTATCTGCACATACGCCGACCAGCAATCACTGTAAATGATTGATCCTGGTCGGATGTGTTGCATAATCAACGGGACAAGGGTATGGACATCCATGGCTTCTCCTTCCCCGCAATCAGACGTAAGTGGTACCATAAAGGTCTTCTTTGAGACTCTTTCGATTCCGCCAAATAGCCAGACCGTTTTCAATTGACGTCCCCGGTTATATTTTCGTTTTGCGACAACTGTTTCGTCGATTTCTACCTCGACACCGGGTCTACCCAACTTCTCCTGCATATTTTCTAGCCAAAACTGACAAAAAACTGAAAGTGTATTTTTCCTATCACTAACACTGAACCCACATTTTGTTTTCCGGCTGTTAGGATGATTAGAACTGCTCGGACTGGATAGGTTTTCTGCAACGCCAGACTTTCTCGTTGGCACCCAACGAGCAAGGTGAATGGCATCAAGGTCATTCCACGGAGGACGGTAATATTCCGTGTAGTTGAATCAATTCTACTGAAGCCTCTTCATTCATTCAAAAGCGTTGAATTGCTTCGTACATACTGATGGAACAATTTGTGCAATTTCACTTGTTTCAATTTAAATTTTTTTTAAAAACTTGGCGGACCTGAAACAAACTACCACCACGTTTAATTTCGATGGTTTTCATTTTTTTAAACTTTTTTTCAGCGCAATCCTATCGATTCTTACTTAAACTTTCCGATTATCAAAAAAACTTCGAAAAATTACAATATTTAAACAAATTTATGGGTGGGCGGTTAATTTCTCATACAACGTTAAAGTAAATTGATCCTCCATTTTCAATCCACTCGCGTTGGGGTCGCTTTGTTTATGTTAATTTCGTTGTTTTTCATTTTTTAAACCTTTTCAGTGCAGTTCTATCGATTGTTACTTAAACTTTCCGATTATAAAAAACAATTTGAAAAATTATACAAATTATACAAATTTGTGGTGGGGGGTCAGTTTCTCATACAACGTTAAAGTAAATCGATCCTCCATTTTCAATTCACTATAAGGTTGTATGAGGAACTGGTCCCCACCAAAAAATTGTTTAAATATTGAAATCTTTGTCAATCGTAAAACTAAGAGGGTAATCGATAGGATTGCCTGAAAAAAGTTAAAAAAAAAAAATGAAAAACAACAAAATTAAACGTGGTGGTAGTCTGCTTCAGGTCCGCCAAAAACTTTCTTCTGAAATTAAGTACCCGAAAAAAAAAAAATCGCGTAAAATGGAACAATTTGTGCAATTCGACATTTCTGCGGTAGCGTGTAAGTTTTTATACACGCAAATAATTCTTATTTTTTTCACTTGTTTCAATTTCACGAGCCTGTAAAAATTTTAAATAAACTTTCTTCGGAAAAAATTGAGTAAAACCACACTTATCACTTATCTTTATATATTTAAAATTTAACCATCTTAAAAAAATCTAGGGAACCAATGAAGCAAATTTTATTTGTCGATATTTTCATATAATTGAAAGTTAACCTTCGTCTGAAAAAATTAGGTAAAAACTACAATTATCACTTATTTTCATATATTTGAAAGTTAAATTTCTTCTGAAATTAAGTACCAAAAAAAAAAAAAAGGAGGAAAATAAATTCGCGGACTAATTTCTGTAAGAAATTTTCTGTAAAATAGGCCAAAATTTTCTTACTACGCCTAAAATCATTCAACAACAAATGTAAGCCGGTAAGAAGTCGATTTTTTTTCTGGTCGTTAACATAAAAAGATAGGTTTCTGCAATATATAATTGTTGCTTTGAGTTCAGCATATACATTTGCACGGAAATAAGACTATTTTGGAAAAATCTGAAAGGATAGAAGCCTTCGGGTCCTAAAACGAAAATTTACCGAACAATTCGTCACCCACAAGGTCTTGGAGACACTGGAGAGTGAGATCTGGTCAGATTCCGTCCAAATATGACAACAGCACCCCATTTTTGGCCTGATCCAGCCCTTGTAAAGGTAGACAATAGCAGGAGGAGTCAGAGGCTTACTGAAGAGGAGTCAGAGGCTTACTTGTAGGTACGAGTTCTACTTGAGGTCGGATGTGAGTTTGAGGCTCAATAGACGCTCAAGACACGGTGACTCTTCGAGAGGACATCCATTCATTCTGATTGGTGGTAGTTCGGCGTACGATCGGCGATGATCGAATTTAATTAGCTTGCTGTAACCAGCCAGTTTTTATCCCATTGAGTAGTTTGCGCAAGATCGGAAAAAGATCAGTCGCCAATCTTTAACTATCAAGAGTTTTTTTTTTGTGCGCCTTTATTTTTTAATCTTTTTTTTTTAATCATTTCACCCCAAGCAAGGCATTCCACTGCCACTATAGTGCAGGGGGTTACATAGGGGAAGGTGCCGAGAGAGCGATTAGATATAGGAAATGTCAGAAGGAGGGTGATAGATGAGTAAGGATGTAGATGGGAACATTGTTTGAGAGAATGGATGCGTGTTAGTGTGATAGGAGGTGTCTATTGACCTTGCATTTAAACTCCTGGAGATTGTAGCTGTCGAGGAATCAAGTATGTGGAAGGGAATATATATATATATATATATATATATATATATATATATATGTGTGTGTGTGTGTGTGTGTGTGTATTTTCTGTACTCTTTTTTTATTTATAATTTTTGTTTTTATACTGATTTAATTTGATTTTGTTTTATTTTATTAAAACAAAAATTAACGTATATTTGATTGGAAAATTTGTATTAATTTCTGACATAAACCATTTAAAATTTTAAAACTGAAATCCATCATCAAACACTAACGAGGGTTGTATGTTGTGTTTTTTCTATTCCTAAAAATGATTTATTCTCCTACATCTTCTTGTTCATTTGCCAAGTCCCTTCAAGACGTAGATCATGGACTTCCACTTACCCCTATCCCTTGTCGCTGTTAATGCTTGTCCTCTTGATATCCCTTCCAGACCTCGTTCCACCATTCACTCGCTCAGGCCCGTCAAGTATGTCACGCGCTGTTTTCCCCTTTCCCCTTTTCCTGTGAGTATTAGATTCTCCAAACCCTCTTTCCTAATTATATATCCCAGAAACCTCAACTGTCTTTTCCTGATGCTAAGTATAAGTTTCTTTTTCGTTTGCATCCTCTCCAAAACCTTGTTACTCACATGATCGTTCCATGCTATCCTCAGTATTCTTCATCTTTTAAGAGATTGTCTCCTACATATCAACTAAATAAAAATTATACAATAAATATTTTTGTCTTACCAATCATATATATATATATATATATATATATATATATATATATATATATATATATATATTAATACAGGTTTCATTGAATAATATAGACAAGTTCTGTCTATTTATTTTGTGTAAGCTCCGTTCGTATGATCTGATTAGCTTGATAGTGTTGTCATGGAAAGACGACAAGAAATCGCAATAATTGTTGAAAATACGCATATACTTAGACAAGAAAATAATAAACGAAAACTTAAAATTCTAGAAGCTATCTACATCAAACAGTTTAAACCTAGCTTAAATAAAATAAATTTCGACACCTCTACTAACATACTTCAATGCCTATAATCGACGGGAGAGGTCATAGTTATTATACTTACCCCCTACACCATAGTAGCAGCAGTTCCCAGACCAATCCCTCATGCCACTATACACTCAATTGAACAAAAAACCCACTACCACCATTCCTTCTCGGCCTACAGCCATGTGCGACACAAAAAATGGACCTGTATAATTGTCTCTGTATAACTCCACTCTGTTAAAAATAATTTAAATGTTCTATGTTCACTGAACATTAAATGTTCATCCTTTGATAATGGCTTATGTAAGCCGAAAGGTCAGACCTGATAAAAAAATCAACAATTATTGCGATTTCTTGTCGTCTTTCCATGACAACACTATCAAGCTAATCAGATCATACGAACGGATCTTACACAAAATAAATAGACAGAACTTGTCTATATTATTCAATGAAACCTGTATTGATGAAAAAATGCTGCCAAAATACACACACACACACAATATATATATATATATATATATATATATATATATATATATATATATATATATATTGATAATCATATTGTCCCAAGCAAGGCATTTTATTGCCATTGTTTTGCATGGGGTTACATAGGAAGAAAGTTATGAGAAAGAATGACAGGTTATAGGGTGTGTCAGGAATTGGGTAAGAGAAGGATGAGAATACTGATGAGATTGAATTGGACGGAGAAACGAGCATGAGAGAGAGGATGCAGGTTAATGAGATAGGAGATGACTATGGACTTTACATTTGAATTATTGAAGATTGTAGCTGCGGGGAAGCAAGTAAATGGAAGGGAATTCCACAGGCGGGAAATGCGAGAAAAGTAGCTGCTAGAGTAGAATTTGCGTTTACATTTTATTGGTTTCACAGTAAATGGGTGGGACCTAGTTGCTAATCTTGTTGCTCGATTAAATTCGTATATAGGGGCACCAGTGAGCTAAGTTCATCGGAGCAGAAGCCATGAAAGTATTTGTAGAAGAGACACAAGGAAGCCTCATTGCGCCGGTGAGAAAGTGACTGAATCCGAGCAGCCAAGTCGGGATCTATCACATTACAGATTCTCCGTTGGATTTTGTCAAGGATACCCGACCAGATATGGCAGCAGTATTCACATGCACGGGCGGATAGTAGATTTATTTAAAGCCAGAAAATATTTTTAGATTTTAAGAATTTTTTTTTTTTAATGATTTAGTGATACAAGTCTTAACCCATAGCTTGGAAGAGAAGAAGTGGAGTCATACGTAATCAGAATTTGGTAAATTAAGAAGCAATTATAATATGGATATGAAGTGGGGGGGATTAATTCTGCATTACAATCAATATATAAACTGATCCCTCACTTTGTGAGCACGGTATTTTCTATACATTTATATTCAAGAAAATGCAAATAGAGCTAAAAGACAATCTTTTGGACCTAATCAATATTTTATTGATTCGTTTTTACGGTTTATCAACTCGCAGTTTATTTAAAGCCAGAAATTATTTTTAGATTGTAAGAAGTTTTTTTTAAGATAATAATGACTAGCAGTATAGCCCGGCGTTGCTCGGGTGTAATGAAAGCTTTAAAACTAATCCATGGTCCTGGAGCTCAGACTCAGCCTAAAGAATATTTGTGTGAAGTTTGGTGAGAATCGGATAAAAATTGTGGATTTGTATGAAGGATATAGAGACAGATAAACAGACACACACATACAAACATCTTGCCTTTTATATATATATATATATATATATATATATATATATATATATTATCGATTTTCTGCACTATTGTAAGAACTGCAACCTTGAAACTTCTGAATATCGTTTCTCATGTCTTTGTCTATGAGTGTCTCAGATTTTATTAAAATCGGACCACTCCTTCTATAACCCGATTTTTTCGATTATCGATTTTCGATATTTATCGGGGGTACCTCGACACAAAACCTAGCTAAGAACACTCGCAGACGCTTATAGTACAACTGTGTAAATTTTCAAGAAAATCGGTTCAGCCGTTTCGGAGTCTATAGGTAACAGACACACACACACACACACACACACACAGACACACACACACAGACAAAATTCCATTTAAAATAAGTTTAGATTTAGTGATAAAAGTCTTACTGTTTAACCGATAGATGAGTGGGAGAAGACGTGGGTTCATGCCTTCCTCAATGGTATTTGTGACTAAGTGAATGCAACAAATCCAACCGAATTGGAATTCGCCTCAGATTTCAAAATCCAAGCCATTATCTTTTACACCAGCCGTACGTCACTGCTTACAGCACCTGGTATTTATTCGTGATCACCCATCTAGGTACTGCTCAAACTCGATATTGCTTAACTTCGGTGAGCTTACGAGAATCTGTTTCAACGTAACAGGGCCGTAAGCCACACATGAAATATATTAATAAAATAGTTTATTAAATGATAACACATTTCTTTTCACCACGAGTTTATTTAATTTATTAACACGCTAGCAGTCGAGCCCAGCGTTACTCAGGTGTAATGAAAGCTTTAAAACTAAGCCATGTTCCTGTAGCTAAGACTTTCTGGATGTTGGCACGAAAAACGTAAGTTGTTACGACTAAAAACTACAATTATACCTACTTAGAGCAAAACCCGAAGCAAAAACCAAAATAAAAGGGCTGAAAACCTGGTTTTGATCAGACCCGATAGGATATCATGGTATCGATTTCCAATATTGGAGTCAAATAAGTCATCCAAGGATAAAATAACCTAAGTCTATGAAAACTTACCGTGCCCATCGGGAATAAAATTGGAGAAAATGAGACATATTGATGGCTGAATATCGGTTTTTGATCAGATTCGATAGAATATCGAGTGTATCGATTTCCGATATCGGGGAAAATGAGTCGTCTGAGATCTACTAATGTTAAAAACTATAATTTTACTATAAATCTACTAATGTTAAAAACTATAATTTTACTATAGATCTACTAATTTTAAAAACTATAATTTTATCAAGTTAGAGCAAATTCTGCCGCAAGAACCACGATAAAAGAGCTGAAATCCTGACCTTGATCAGACCTGATCGGATATCGGGGTATCGATTTCTGATATCGGGGGGAAATCGGAAAAAATAAGTACCCCATGACCTGACCGGAAGCCTAAAGAATATTTGTGTGAAGTTTGGTGAAAATCGGATAAAAATCGAGGATTTGTATAAAGGACACACACACACACACACACACACACACACACACACACACACACACACACACACACATCTTGCCTTTTATATATATAGATTCACTGATACCTTCTATTTGAACCTTATACGAAGGGTTACGGAAATGTTCTCGGCACAGCCAAGAGCGTTGAAAACTCTTTGCCATTTTACGCATTCACCTCGAAGTTCAATAAATTTGGTACATCACTTCCAAGTCATATCGCCCGGTTCACACTCCACCCACGTCTATTGAACAGGTGAAGAGGCTCATCCCTTGTTCTCTGTTCAGGATGCGGTTTCCGGCTTTCTCTTTTCCAATCTTTTCACTCTTACGTAGCCCCCCCCCCCCCTACACATCAGTGGCGTTACCGCCTTGCTCGAAGGGATATGATTAAAAAAAAATATAATATTCTTCCCTTTCAAACTTGCAACTTGAAAACAAAAAATGATTAAACTAAGATTTATCGTCGGATGAATTTTATATATATTTTATATTTTTTTCGAAAAAAAACTTTTTTCAGGAAAATAGGGTTCTCAAGTGATTAATCTTTCTAGTATTCACCGGGGTTTCCTTCCCAACCTTTTGTTTAAGGTAGTGTGGAACATCAACATCTTGATTATGTCATTATTTTCTCTTCGAGTTACATATGTTATACATTTTAGTTGTTGCTTCTGTTGAAAGTATTCAAGTGATGTGGTTTCTGTTATTTGGTAAAGTTCTTTGTGATTCTCTAGCGCCACTCTACAAGATCCGACGTAGGACAGTCCTCTTCAAGACACACAGGATTTATTCGCTTGAATACCTTTTTAAACATTGATCTGAGAAAACAGTGTTATATAGCTAATAGATTAGACATTTTTGAATGGGTTGGACAACATGCATGATATCCATATAAGTCTAGATCTGACCAGTTTGGACTAAATCTGATGAGTTAAGGTGGCTGTTCGATGGTTCAGTCAATGATTTGATATATACTCAAGGATAAACGCAAGTATCCTGTAAATGATACACGGTTGTTCAGTGTAGATTTTCTGCCTCATCCTGTAATATATTAGAAACATCGTTAAATGGTAGTCTGTTAAAATCAGCATTAAGTGATATTGCATTTGAACCGGCAGTAAGTGTAACCGTGTTGGACACGATGTTGAACGGGATTATGTTGAAACAAACGTTAAGTGGCGTTGTGGAACCAAGGTCAATCGGAATTGCATTGAATTGCGTTAAATGGGATTGTCTTGGAACTAACATTGTGGTATTTTGGGGAAACAACGTTAAATGGGATTTTTTTCGAACCAGGATTAAGAATGTTGGAACCAACGTTAAATGAAATCGTTTTAAAAACAACGTTATATGGGGACTGTTTTTAAAAACAACGTTTAATCTGATTGGATTGGAACCAAAGTTAAATGGCATTGTGTTGGAGCCCATGTTAAATGGGACTTTGTGTTAGAACCGCCATTAAGTAGTATTGTTTTGGATCCAACAGTAAACGGTTTTTCTGAAATTGATGTAACATCCGTTGGAATCTTAGCAAAATATGACCATATTTGAGTCATCGTTTACGGAATGTAGCCAGTTTTCAACATCCTACTTGGTAACCGGGCTCGAAACTTAAACTTGAAATACACAATTGTCTCAGCCAAAATAGCAGAATGCATCGCTTTGCACCTAAATAATGATAATTCAAAACAACATTAAGAATTTCTCATAAAGATATTTTATATTTGATATTATTATGGTTAGGTTTGATTTCTCGAGTCTCAAAAAAATTAACTCAAAACCTCTAGACCAGTATTTCTCAATTAATGTTCCTCGGAGCCCAAGTGTTTCACAAGGGGTCACTAAAAGTTCCATGAGAAACAGTAATAAATAGGCTAATCTATTTTTAAGTAATATTTCTTTAATTTCGTATTCATAATTCTACTGTACACATACGGCATATTGCTGTAAATTCCTTGGTTATTATTAAAACCTCTCGACCGGTATTTCTCAATTGGTGTTCGTCGGAACCCAAGTGTTTCACATAGGGTCTGTAGGGTTTCCACGAGAAACAGAGATAAATAGGCTAAATCGTTTTTAAGTAATACTTCTTTAATTTCGTATTCATAATTTTACTGTACACATACGGCATATTGTTGGAAATTCCTTGGTTATTATTAAAGCCTCTAGATCAGTATTTTTCAATTGGTGTTCCACGGAACCCATGTGTTTCACAAGTGGTCGCTAGGAGTTCCACGAGAAACAGTGATAAAATGCTAATGCATTTATTTTGTCGAATTTTATATTCATAATTTTATTATATACATACATCATATTGTTAGAAAATCCTTTGTTATTACAATAAAAGCCTTAACCTCTTATTTTATTTTTAATCATAATAATTATAGTGAATGTATTTGGCTATGGCGATGTCAGAGTGAAGCCGCCTTCAATGATTAGTAGACAGGATCTGTATGTCCCAGACTTGTGTATCATTAAGTGACTCCTCAGCATACAGGACCTGTGCATGCTGGCTATAGATTTTGTTTAACTATGATAAAAATATGAAAGAGATAAATATTAATAATGGTATATAATTATGTTTTCTGCGGGAGTTTATAGAACTATTCTGAAGCTTAAGGACAATATCCCCGAGCAGTGTTTCTCAACTGATGTTCTCCGGAACATGTTCCCTAGAGCCATAGGCTTCCATGAGTGCTTGCTGGGGGTTCTGTGAGAAACCGTGATGAATAGGCTAATGCAATTTCGAGTTATATTTGTTTAATTTGACCTTCATAATTTTACCCTACATGTATGACATATTGTTAGAAGTTCCTTTTTTATTATAAAAAATTTTTTCTGTGGGAGTTTATAGAACTATTCTAAAGCTTAAAGACAATATCCCCGAGCAGTATTTCTCAACTGATGTTCTCCGAAACATGTTCCCTGGAACCCTAGGATTCCATGAGTGTTTGCTAGGGGCTCTGTTAGAAACGGTGATAAATAGGCTAATGCAATTTTGTGTAATATTTGTTTAATTTTTACTTTTATAATTTTACTATACATGTATGATATATTATTGAAAATTCCTTCATTATTTTTATTTTATTTTTTTTTTTAATCATATCACCCCAAGCAAGGCGGTGACGCCACTGATGCGCATGGGATTACTTAAGAGTAAAATGATTGGAAAAGAGAAAGCTGGAAACCGCATCCTAAACAGGAAACAAGGGATGAGCCACTTCACCTGTTCAAAAGACGTGGGTGGAGTGTGAACCGGGTGATAGTTAAAAAAAAAGAGAGAAAAGAAAAAAAAGTGATAATAAAATATAAAAGAGATAGATATTAATAATGTATATAATCATTTTTATGCAGGGATTCCCTGAGAGATGAAAACTATTTCAATGGTGGCACGAGAACAAAACGTTTGCTAAACTTGCTGTTGAATAAAAAATAGGGTTGCAACTAGACCAAACATGTAGCATTTACAGGGTAGAGTTGCTCGTTCTACTGTCAACTGATTTTTCATTTTTTTTTAGATTTATTGTTAACCAAGGCTATAGAACCAAGTCTACCCTTTTATTTTTACATAAATAGGAGGAGACGGGATAGATTTACAACGTTCCCAGTGGATTAAGGAAAAATAAGAAGAAACAGTCGCACCTGTAATTTGAACTAGGATCACCGATTTCATTTTTAGAGCAGTCTAACATTTAGGATGCATGTAACTTTATTAACTAAATACTCTGTGTTTACGTTATTTGCAATTTTATCTTAACGATTTTGTCTAAAGATATCCTGTTTTACCCAAGCATGTTTAATGTTGCTTTTCGTTAGATTTGCGTTTGAGGGCCTCAGAAAATTTTTTCAATACATTATATTGAATATTGGTTTTCTTTTGCGGTTTAATTCTTACAGACATTTAATGAGCAATATCAATATGAAACCACAAATATACAGCGTTAATGTTCAGTGTGTATGATTTTTGACAAATCATTTTACCCTAAGCAAGCCAATAAAGCCTCTAAGACACAAAGGGTTCCAAAGAAACGGAAAAAAACCTATTGAGAAGAAAGAACAATAAAAAGAACTGTTGTAGTGGAATATCCTGTCCTACCCAGGAATGGGTATGGCCCGGGTCATAAAAGACCTGGATGGGAACGAACTATAGAGAGTGCTCGAGAGTAATCGAGAGTGTTCGTGACTATACGAGAGTCTTCGTCATTATACGAGAGTGATCGTGATTATACGAGAAGTCGAGAGCTATCGTCCTTAGACGAGAGTTAGACGTCACTAGACGGAAGCCTTCTCAAGACGGACGCATACGTCCTATACAGTGACATTGCCTTCTTAAATGTTATTTTTGTTAACTGTTCGTTGGTGTACTTGTATTTGGTTTATTGTACTGAGGTATAATAAATCCCTATTCATATATCCTCAGTGTTAAGAGTTATTTCTTGCACTATTCTTTCTCTGTTTATCCCCTCCCGGGACACAACAAGAACATAATTCGAAAAGACAGAACATGACGAGCGAGGATGATTTTAAATTTTTTAAGATCAGAGGAGCAAGAAACAGGAAGAGCGTTCCACAAGCAAGAAGTGCGAGAGAAGAACCTATTAGAATAGAACTTACGCTTACACTTATAAATTTCAATAGTAAAAGGATGAGATATAGCTGCTAATCTAGTCAGTCAGTTAAGTGCCATACGTGATACACACTTGGACGATCATGTCTTTAAAGAGACAGGACTGACTGAGCAGAATATTTTTCTGCAGTAGGTTGCAATTACTTTCTGCGGTAGACTGATTTCCAACCAAAGTTATAGAACCCACCAGGTCTTGTTATTTAACCCATAGCTTGAAGGAAGAAACGGATTAATATTTTCCCAATGGTATTTGTGCGTAAGTGAATGCAGCGAATTCAACTGCAATTCGAACTCGGTTCTTTGATTTCTCGTTCGTAGTACTGCTCGTAAAGCTCATCAGGGGAAAATGCAATAACATACCCTAATAATAATAATAATAATAATAATAATGCAGGTTTTGTGATAAACACCAAGAAACAATAGACCACCTAATCTCAGGCTGTTCTGTGCTTGCCCCAAACGAATATAAAAATCGCCACGATAGAGTTGGGCAATATTTACATTGGACAATGTGCAAACATTATGGAAAAGCTGTAAACAAACACTGGTATGAACATCATCCAGCACCGGTTACAGAAATAGAAGATGTAACCATTCTATGGGATTACACCATCTACACAGACAGAAAAATTGAAGCAAACAGGCCAGACATTATTGTTAAAAACCAGAAGGAGAAAACTTGTCTATTAATTGATATGGCTTGTCCAGCGGATTGTAACATAGCAATCAAGGAATTTGAAAAACTGTCAAAATATAAAGA
This sequence comes from Ascarosepion bandense, assembly GCA_037127315.1. NCBI lineage: Eukaryota > Metazoa > Mollusca > Cephalopoda > Sepiida > Sepiidae > Ascarosepion > Ascarosepion bandense. The sequence goes on from JBBBDQ010000882.1 coordinate 222,635, forward strand.
CCTGGAAATTGAAATAGAAAAAATGTGGAAATTGAAAACAAGAGTTGTGCCAGTGATAGTAGGTGCACTTGGAATGATAAAAAATGGAACAAAACAACACATTGAAAGAATCCCTGGAAACCCCAGCTTAAGAGATATACAAAAAATTGTCTTATTAAGTACAGCCCACACACTAAGGAAAACGTTATCTATGTAATGCTGGGGATGATAGGGAGGATAGAAAAACATGAAATGGAGTCATAACAACACGCCACTACCTGCCTTAGGTCTCCCCGCAGACTTGGTTGGTAGTGAGACCAATGCAGAAATCGAAATATGATGAAAAATGACATAATAATAATAATAACAACAAATGCCAGGGCACAATATAGCATCTAATATCAGGATATTCTGTATTTGCCTCAATGAATATAAAAATAGTCACGATAGAGTAGGGCAATATGTACACTAGACAATGGGCAAACACTTTGGAAAATATGTACGCTAACACTGGTATGAACATCACCCAGCACCGGTTACAGAAATAGAAGATGTCACCATTCTATGGGATTACAACATCTACACAGACAGAACGATTGAAGCAAATAGGTCGGTCATTATTGTCAAAAACCGAAAACGAAATAACTTGCCTACTAATTGATACAGTTTGTCCAGCGGATTGTAACATAGCAACAAAGAAATTTGAAAAACTATCAAAGTATAAAAACCTGAAAACCGAAAAAGAAAAAATGTTGGAATGGAAAGCTTGAATAGTACCAGTGATAGGTGCGCTTGGAATGATAAAAAATGGAACAAAACAACTTCTTCTTCTTCTTCTTCTTCTATGTGCCCTGTCCCTTCAGGACGTAGGCGATCATGGTTCTCCACGTCTACCTATCCCTTGTGGCTCTTAGTATGTTTGCTCCTGTTACTCCTGGCAACCCCCGTTCCGTCATCCACCTGATCAGGCTCTGCAAATATGTTATCCGCTGCCTTCCTCTGTCTCTCTTTCCTTCTATCTGGCCTGTCAGTATCAGGTTCTCCAAGCTCTCCTTCCTTATTACATGTCCCAGGAACTTCAGTTGTCTCTTCCTGATGCTCAGTATTAATTTCCTTTTTGTTGCCATTCTTTCCAACACCTCATCGTTGCTTTCTCAGAGCTAGTCTAACTTCTGATACGGTAGACTCTGGCTAACTACGGTATCTCACGATGGCATGGGTATGTGTATACTCTTATCCGCAGCATCCACGATATCCGCAGCATCCACGATATCCGCAGCATCCACGATATCCGCAGCATCCTTCTGTAGAACCATATTTCGCTGCTTCCAGTTTTGTCCTCATTTTCGATGATATTGTCCAGCATTCACAGCCGTATTGAAGAACTGACATCACATAGCAATCCAGCACTCTTTTCTTTGTTTCTAGTGAGATTTTTCTGTGTGTTAGTACTTTATTCAGCATCTGGAACGCGTATGAGCTGTACTTATCAAGCTTAAATTTCCAGTAATTTTTTCAATGTGTTGTTTTGTTTGCCATTCCAATTCGCCTTCGGACACAGAGATCAGAAGGCGAATTGGCATGGCAAACCAAACAACACATTGAAAAAATTACTGGAAATTTAAGCTTGAGAAATATACACAAAATTGTCTTGATAAGTACAGCTCATACATTAAGAAGAACTTTGTTCATATAACGCTAGTAATAAAATGTAGCCATAACAACACACCACAACCTGCCTTAGGTTTTTTCGCAGACTTGGTAGGTAGTGTGTCCATAGCGGAAACCGAACAATGATGAAAATAACGTAACAATAATAATAAATTTAACGTCTTAATCGTGAATTAAAGAAAAAATCGGTATTATGTGTGAAGGGTTATTCAGTTTTCTATTAATTACTGAAGTCAAAAGTTAAATTCTTGCATTCGTTTGAAAACGCACGCCCTCCCCTACTACAGAAAATACAAAGAAAGAAAGAAATAAAAACGCAAAACAGAGAAAAATACAATCAAAAACATTTTGAAAAGTATTTGAAAATACAGGAAAAATATATTAAATTCGTAAAATAACGAAAAATCAAAACAAGTAAATGGAGACTTTGAGTGAAAGACAATATTTCTTGCCACTTTTTGACACCTTTTACATTATAAATAACTTCAATGGAATTAAACAAAGACATTTAAAAAAAGAACTGTTTCTAAAAAGAAAACAGTGTTGTTAAGACACAAACATGATTGATGAACAAATTTTATTGCAAAAGGAACCGAAATCTTGTCATTATATATATATATATATATATATATATATGAGACTATTATTATCATTTTCACAGTTATACGCTTGCGTAGACCATGTTGTATACAGATATGAATTATTTTTTAGAAACGCTATTTGTTAATTTTCATCAGAAATTATGAACATGCACAGCAAAAATATCTTCATTTTCAAAGAAATAATTTAGACCCTGTACAGTGCCCAAGAGCCACTCGAGATAGGGGTTGCGGTGTAAGAGGGATGTGTGGGCAAAGATAATGGTGATTGGGGAAGCATCAACTTGGGTGTTGGTTCTTCAAATCAGCGGTTGGTGGGAAGCTTCTGCTGCAGTGGAACTTAAATCTCACCATTGAAATAGAAAGAGAATGAGGGTGGTTCGCCGAAATGTGTGCAGCACAAATGGTCTTAATCGTGAATGTTAGAACTAATGGAACTAAGGAATATAGTTCGTCTGAATAGTTTTCATGGAAAGAGCGATAGAGTCGTTATAGCCGGGCTATACTGCTAGTAAAATTATAATTATAAACAAATAAATAGTCTAGTGGTTAGAGACTATTTCTCTATGGCGGTGTTTGGACCCCAAAGATAACTTACTTTCTATCATGTGGTCAGAGAAAGTTAATATTTACCATAATTGCTGATCTATTGGACGCGAATTAAAAAAAATCACCAAAATTTACCTAGCATCCAATACAGCAGTATCATGTATGAGAAGGACATGAAAACTACGAAAAAAGCCATGTTCACCAGGAATCAATGCTTAGCTCTGAAACTAGGACTCCTGGATGTGAACAAACATGATATCAACAAAAAAATCCCTGAAAATTTCACCCATGAAAAAGAAATTAAATTTGTAAAAATACCAGATTTTACAGAAATATTTGCTTGGTATATTGCTGTTGGTTTTTGTTGTGGATTCCTGGTGAGAAACCGCACAAAATAATGAACGACAAAAACAGATATGGAGATAGAAAAGTAGGTTAGTAAATCCAGGAATACTATTAGTAAGAAATAAATATATACAAGTTTTGAAGTGAAGTCGTTGGAAAAAATATATCCGTGTATATTATTCTAGGTGAGTGGAGCTCAGAGCTAGTCTAACTTCTGATGCGGTAGACTCTGGCTAACTACGGTATCTCACGATGGCAGGGGTATGTGTATACTCTTATCGAGTTCATTATCATATACAAAGAGATCTTCATCGCCAATTTGTTGCGGATTTCGGGTGAGGAACCGCACAAAATAATGAACAACAAAAACAGACATTGAGATAGACAAGTAGGTTATATTGAACGTAATATACAAACTTGAACGCAGGTTAGTAAATCCAGGAATACTATTAGTAAGAAATAAATATATACAAGTTTTGAAGTGAAGTTGTTGGAAAAAATATATCCGTGTATATTATTCTAGCTGAGTGGAGCTCAGAGCTGGTCTGACTGCAGTAATCTCAGTACTCTCCGATAACTCTAACGGATCTCTCCGATTACTCTCAACTGCCCAACTGCTGTTCTCTCTATGGCAGGAGTATATGTATACTCAGTCGAGTCCATGATCATATACAAAGGGGAGATCCCACAACAGTTTTTGTTAATATACAGGTATTGGAATTCAAATTTCTGTATGTATTTTGTGAGGGTCTCATTTACCAATAAGTACCATATTTCTGCTTCTTTCGCCTATTATCATATGTACCGGATGTGCGTTGTGGTGCAATGGATATCGACTCGGAACGACAAATCGGAGAGCCGAGTTCGAATTCCAGGAGAATTCCTTACATTCACTTACGCATCAATACCCTTGGGAAAGGTATTAATTCGTCTCTTCCCTCCAGTTATGGGTTAAATAACAAGACAGATTGGGCTCTATAAACTTGGTTGGCAACCAGTCTACCGTAGAAAGCAAAGGCAAACTACTGCGGGATAATCTTCTACCCAGTCAGTCATGTCTCTTTCGAGACATGATCGCCCAAGCGCTTATCACGTATGGCACTTAACTAACTAACCATATGTATCAGGTTCACTGATACTGGCAGATTTCTTTGTCGCTCTTATGAATTTACTGTATGTGCAGATGTTGCTCACTGAAAATCAACTAAAGCAATTTTCAATAAATGCATGATAAAATATAGTAATGTTCTTTTTAAAATATTTCCTGGTAATTAAACCTTACTTCAATTCTATTAAAACATCTACCAGTTGTATAATTTGTGCTAATAACTGTAAAAGTTTTTTCATGGCTAGTGAGAATATATAAAGGTTACGTTATAATTTTGATTGTTTTTGGTCATGAGATGTACATTTTTTCCTAAATATTCCTGCCAAAATTTATGCGCGTCTAATAGGCCGGCAAGTACAGTAATTCTTGAGTATAATATGCAGTCTTAACTTCATTGTCCAAAATCCGTAAATTGCATATTATATGCGAATAACTGTGATAACAACAATAAAGTTAATTATGAATGGTCATGGATTCAAAGTGAAATCTATAAATAGAAAAAAATTAAGTTTGATTTGAATTTGGACACATTTCCATATATTTGTGTGTGTTTATATCTGTGTACACGCATATTCGTTTTTATATATGAATATATGAACTCCTATACTAATAATTGGTAGTTGAGATTTACTAAGCTTGGTTTATTACAAGACAAAACCCTACTAGGAAGACTGTGTTGCACCAATTTTCTGTTGTAGATTATCTGAATTAGAAAATATTTTCGTGAAGAATTGCATTTTTATGAAACAAGAAAAATATGCAAACTGGCTAGCAACAGAAAAAATAGGCATTGTTTTGATAAATTTTTGATTGTTGTCAAAGTTAAGAATGCGGGCAAAATTCTCCATGTAAAGAAAACATTTAATTGTTTTGAAACCAGCGCGGCCAAAATCAGATAATATGGGCCTTGAAATTATTTAAACAATGTGTCAAAATATGACGTAGTCGCTTATATAAGAGACAGATTAGTAGTAAAATGCATAGGGTGAGCGTTTGAAATCGGAACCCAGACCGCGAAAGGCACAAGGAAAACCGCCTCGATGCGTGTGTGCTGACACCTCCGACTCCACCTTCTACTGTGCACCACATCATGTTAAGAGCTAATAAAAGATATGTTGTTTACATTTGTTTGTATGTAAGTGCTACGGTCATTTTATTAAGTGAGAATATCGTCATTTTATCAGCGTGAAAAAGGCAAGCGATTTTATTAGAGAGAAGATAACAAGTTTTGGGATCCCATCATCGAATTAATAATTGTCATTCCATCGAAGTATATACAGCATACGTCGCTCTGATATACATCGCTGGTATACCACATTTCCAAATGAGATCGAAATGACTTGCTGCTCTTTAAAATCAGCGTTCGAAATTTCATTTGTTTACGAGGACGCAAAACGATTCCCGTGTCAAATACGCAACAATCTGAAGAAGAATGAAAAATGGTATTTCCCCGGTTGGAACTTATTGATATTGATATTGTTCAAGGGAACCCAATGTAGATCCAAAATATGATATTTCATATTTTCAGCTACTCACATTCTGTTTATGTTGTATATGATTGTATCGATTTAGAATATTGTAGCAAAGAACATCAATAATAAAAATAGTAATAAAATATTGGATTGGAACAATAGTTCGTAGCATTTTTCAATTAATGACATTTAAACACGAGTTTATTTTAGACATAGCTAACATTTATTATATATATATATATATATATATATATATATATATATATATTTTGAGTACTCTGGCATTTATTTTATTATAAACAGTGCTCAATATAATGAGTATTACAGAGCTTAATATAATATAATTATATAGTTATATATCAATTTTACATTGCGACATGGAAATTTCTATGTTTCGAGATAGGTTCTCATTATCAGGCAATGTTGGTGTGGCTGTGCAGATGATTTAAATGTAAATCATCTGCACAACCACACCAACATTTCCTGATGATGAAAACCTATCTCGAAACATAGAAATTTCCATGTCGCAATGTAAAATTGATACATAACTATATATATATATATATATATATATATATATATTAAAAAAGAATTAATTCAAAGATGTTGAATGGCCATTTCGATATGAAGATCCCCACGGGGGATAACACATCACCTCAGCAACAAAAAAATCCTTTCAGAAACTGGAGAAAAATTAGTCTACTTTACCTTTTTAAATAGATTTGCAAAGAAATTAAAAAAGAAAATAAAAAGGAAAAATAAAGGAAAAGAAAAAGAAAAAGAAAAAGATAAAATAAAATATGTATGTATGTGTGTACTTCTATATGTATGTATAATTGTAAATGAATTTTTTTTTTTTACCTAGTGTTGTCTTTATTTAGTTTAATTCAGATGACCTAATTTTTAAAAAAATAATTTTATTTTAAAACCTATATCTTTTTATTCCCTTTTATAAATAATTATGCCTTTTCAAGTAAAGGCCTTTTTCTAATACTTCAACGTTTTTGGGAAATTAGGTTTTTGAATTTGTCCAGCGTCTATAATAAAAAATTTTCTTTCTTTTCTTTTCTTTTTCCCTCCCTTCCTTCCTTTATCTCTCTTATCTCCCACCTTTTTTCCGTGTTGCTTAACCTTACGTCGATTTAACACGGCTGTCTGTTAATTTTTAGTTACAATTTTCTTTCTTTTTTTTTGCGAACCCAGACGATGTCAATTTTTTCTTTTCTTGTTTATTTGATATATATATATATATATATATATATATATATATATATATATATATATATATTGCAACTGACTCGATAACTGGTGCAATGGGCTCGTGCAACTTCCCCGAATCTATGATACTGGGACTCTTCTCTTCTAGATATCAGTTATAATTCTAACCTAATTATGTACAATAAAGAATTATATGCAATATATTGTGAGCAATTCAACTAAGAAAATTTAAAATAAATACAAATACAAATTAGAGACATATCATGAAAATATAAAAATATTGCAGCTAAAAAAAAAAATTTGAATTATTTTTAGCTGCAATATTTTAAATAAGAAATTTCTTATTTCTTTACTTCACTAGAATATCTTGTCCTTTACTTTTCCAGTTTTAAGAACTTGTCCTGTTCTTTTCCAGGTTTAATTTAATCTTAAGAATATTACTTTTCATGGGCGCATTTTTCCATGTAATATATATATATATATATATATATATATATATATATATATATATATATATATATGTGTGTGTGTGTGTGTGTGTGTGTGTGTGTGTATTAGTCATAAAAGATATCAATTAACATGCAATTAGTACAACTCTCTCAAAAGATATAGAAAAACTAAAAAATGTAAAATCTAAACAGACCAAAAATAACATGGTAAATAAAGTAGCAGTTTGCGATGACACCTCAAAGCGAAGTAGACTTTGTTTAGCGGACAAAATAACGATAATCATCTTTCCATAACAAAATAAACTACAAAAAGCAAAGCATCGTAACTCATTTCCAAATAGAGATGCGAAAGCAAATTCCTTTTACGCTACATACAAACGAAGATTCTGTAAGCAAAAGTTTTATCAAATGCCAAAATTTAGAACCGAAGAAAATATCTCAAAATAAATAAAATATAAAAAATAATAAATTTTGAAAAATTAAAAAGTAAATCCTCAAATTAAAGAACGTGATTCAAAATAACGTTAAGTCCTGAGCCCAAAAGAAATGAGAAAGGACGGTTTTCTCCGTTCCCCACTTGACTTAATTGCTCAATGTTTTATATTAAAAAAGAAAAATATACCCATGAGAGGAACAGTGACAAATGTTAGGACGATCGCTTGAGGCGACAAACTGATAATTACGATGCACTGTTGATTTCTGTATTGACACTCCCTATATCTGAAGACGCTCAATTTCCGATATCGAGTATTCTCACGTATCCATAAATATAACCAATTTTAAGCACTATATATATATATATATATATATATATATATATATATAACATAGTATGTTATATACTTGGGATGTAATTCGGGTAAATTCCAAAAGAGACGAACTCGAGAGAACTCAATGTTAAATTCATTTATTTAATTTAACAGAGTAATATTTTATAAAGGATTTTCGATTATTACCATAGATAATACATATTTAACAGCTTTGATGTTCTTAACGTGGCTCGTCAGATCCAAATTTGGATCTCACGAGCCGCGTTTTTGGATCTGACGAGCTGCGTTAAGAACATCAAAGCAGTGAAATATGTATTATCCATGGTAATAATAGAAAATTCTTTATAATATATATATAAATACCCTTTGGAAAGGTATGAATCCATCTCTTCTTTCACCTATATAGTTTAATAGCAGGATAGAATGGTACCCATAAGCTTGGGTGTCTACCAGTATGGAAGGACAATTATGATTCGTTTTCTACGGCTTGTCAATCTTTTGCATGTTATTTGAAGTCAGAAAATATTTTAGTTTAAAATTTTTTTCAAGATAATACTGATCTTACTAATTAAGACGTAGCTGAGAGGAAGAAGACGTGGATTCATGCCTTTCCCCAAGAGTATTTGCGCGTAATTGAAAAAAATGAACCCAACTTGAACTGGAACTCAGCTCACAGATTTACAATTCCGAGCCCTTATCCAGTACACCACCCGCACACTCAAGCTTACAATACCCGGTATTCCCAAACGGTTACCCACCGAGATACTGACCATGCTCAACTGTTGCGACCGTAAGGGAACAGGTGATTCAGCATGACGTGCCCGTAATCCAAATATAGTATTTGAAATTCATTTTTGAACACTACGATCAAACACTATTATGATTGTCTTTTTTGTGCTACTTTTTTCTCGAATGAAAATATATTTAGTCTTACCTTTTTAAATCTTCTTTAATGAAATGTTTTCTTAAGAAAACAGATATTTATTAATATTAATTTATTAATATTTATTAATAGTTTTGGCAGAATGGTACGCTATGCGAATGAGACCCCTAATGTAGAATAAAGGTCATTATTAAGATATACTAATCTCCGAGATAATTACAGCCATGACAGATATTTATATTATGAAAAGAATTTCTCCAAATCACAGACAACGATTTTATGAATTCAAGAAAACTGAAAATATTTTTCTTCGTGATTAAAAAAAGAAGGAATTTTTATATTCTTATCATTTAGAATATTTCATCCATAAAATCATTTCCCTCTATCTGGCTATATTTCTGATTATTGTAACTATTTACTCTGTTTACATTGTTCGGATTGTTGTCCTCATTTTATTGCCATATTCACGGGGTTTCAGGTGTTGTAGACTCTGGCCTTCATCAGGATTTGTCTATATCTCTGAGATGAGGTATTGTAAATATTTACTCTGTTTACATTGTTCGGATTGTTATCCTCATTTTATTGCCATATTCACGGGGTTTCAGGTGTTGTAGACTCTAGCCTTCATCAGGATTTGTCTATATCTCTGAGATGAGGTATTGTAACTATTTACTCTGTTTACATTGTTCGGATTGTTATCCTCATTTTATTGCCATATTCACGGGGTTTCAGGTGTTGTAGACTCTGGCCTTCATCAGGATTTGTCTATATCTCTGAGATGAGGTATTGTAACTATTTACTCTGTTTACATTGTTCGGATTGTTATCCTCATTTTATTGCCATATTCACGGGGTTTCAGGTGTTGTAGACTCTGGCCTTCATCAGGATTTGTCTATATCTCTGAGATGAGGTATTGTAACTATTTACTCTGTTTACATTGTTCGGATTGTTGTCCTCATTTTTATTGCCATATTCACGGGGTTTCAGGTGTTGTAGACTCTGGCCTTCATCAGGATTTGTCTATATCTCTGAGATGAGGTATTGTAACTATTTACTCTGTTTACATTGTTCGGATTGTTGTCCTCATTTTATTGCCATATTCACGGGGTTTCAGGTGTTGTAGACTCTGGCCTTCATCAGGATTTGTCTATATCTCTGAGATGAGGTATTGTAAATATTTACTCTGTTTACATTGTTCGGATTGTTGCCCCCATTTTATTGCCATATTCACGGGTTTCAGGTGTTGTACTCTGGCCTTCCACATGCTATGTTTATCTTTCTGAGGTGAGGTATATCTTAATTAATTACACTATTTACATTGTTCGGACTGTTGTCCTCATCTTTATGCAATATTCACGACGTTTCGGCTGTTATGCGCCGTGGCCTTCATCAGGATTTGTCTATATTTCTGAGATGAGGTATTGTAACTATTTACACTATTTACATATTTCGAACTGTTGTCCTCATCGTCATTGTCATATTTTTCGAAGTTACGGTGGTTTTACGCTCCAGCCTTCTTCAGGTGATATTAGTTGGATTTAGTTCAAGGGGGTAGGTTGTTCTAATTCCACATACCTTGCCTTTGGATATCTCTGCTTCAGTTATTTCCCCATGAGAATTCAACTCTACAGTTTTTTCGCTCTCTCTACTTTGAAGTATTGAATTCACAATTGTTTGGGTTAAATCACTTTTAGACTCAATCAACCAACGATTTTAATCACTGAGCGCTTGGGAATATCAGTGAGAGAATTTTATGTAATTATATAGCTAATGTCTCAACAACCATATCTCAGTAACTAATATCACCTGAAGAAGGCCGGAGCGAACAACGGCTGAAACGTCGTGAATATGGCAATAAAGATGAGGGTAAGAATCCGAACGATATAAATAGTGTAAATTCTTTTTTTAGTAATATCGTTATCAACGCATTCACACACACACAAAGAGAGAGAGAGAGAGAGAGAGAGAGAGAGAGAGAGAGAGAGAGAGAGAGAGAGAGAGAGAGAGAGAATGAGAGAGATAACTTTAAATGTTATTTTCAATGGATACCCGTATCCTGTATTTGAGTAGACGGTCCGTTTATTTTAGACTGTATTTATCTAGTCTACCGGACTGCGTACTCGAGAAAAGGTAATTGGCTGAAGTGTTTAGTCAAATACGGGTATCCATAAAAAATAAGGTTTTAAGTAAGAAAAATATGTCGAATTAAAAAATAAAATCTGTATATTCTCTATCTCTCCATATGTATCTATTCTTTCACTCACTATATATGTATTCTCTTTCTCTCTCTCTCTCTCTCTATATATATATATATATATATATATATTATTTTTCTATCTATATATATTCCATCTCGCTCTCTCTATATATTCTCTCTTTATATATATATATATATATATATATATATATATATATATATATACGTAATCTCTCTCTATATGTATATGTTTTCTCTCTATATATGTATATAATCTCTCTCTCTCTCTCTCTATATATATATATATATATATATATAGATAGATAGATGTCTAACCGTACTGATGAGCTGTGATACAGCGAAACAGATCTGTTTGCGGACTATATATATATATATATATATATATATATATATATATATATATATATATATATAAACAGAAATAGCGGTTGTTCTAACGAGAGAAATTGGTATAGAAGAAAAAAGTGCGAAAAACCGTGAACGTTTTGTTTAAAGTGTAGATTTATTATTGTCATTATTAATATTACTTGCTTTTTGTATAATATATTAAGTGTCCATAATGGTATTTGTGTCGCTACACGTGTTTCGAGTCCAAACTTAACTCTCTTCCGGCAAATAAACTTGTGACTTTACATATCATGATCCGTTTGTTTTTCTGACGTCGGAAACTATCGTGTATATATAGATAAGTGATCGGTGAACAGGTCAGAAAGTTCATATGCGTGCGTAGTTGTTTCTTAGTTTTATTTCCACACTCGCTCGTTAAATTTCTTCCGTTTTCGGAATCATTCCTCTTTCGTTGACCAGAAAAAAATATTTTTACACTGACTTGCGAAATTTGATTTCGTCTTTATACTTCAAAATTGTTTTCAGCAATTTTGATTCAATTTTACAGGTCATTTATTTATTTTTTTTGTTGATTTTGGAATAATACTTTTTGCAATGGTTTGCGAAAGTTTTTTTTTTGCGCGTTTGAATTTTGTATTTCACATATCCATCTGTATATATATATATATATATATATATATATATATATATAAGAAACGCTACTAAAAAGTTGTAAGTTAAGAATGTATTTTTTGACAGTATTTATTTATTTCTATTATTATATATAAATATTTGATGTTTCAGACCCGCCTCGGCCTTTCATCAGAAACAAATGATTTTAAAATTTAAACTAGAAGCGTCCGTCGCGAGAAGCGTCGGTCACGTGATGCAGAAAGCAACAGAGTCTGAATATTTTTAAACGCAAATCTAACTGTAATAATACTTTTAAATGTTGTTTTAAAGAAAAAATTTTTTAAGTGTATCTAAAAAATGAAATATTTATAAAGATTCAAAATATCTAAGTCCTTTTATATATTTATAAAGATTCAAAATATCTAATTCCTTTAATGCTATATATATATATATATATATATATATATATATATATATATATATATATATATATATATACCCAGATGAATAAGAACGAAGAATAAAATTGTAACGTTCAGAACATTAATTTAAAACAGTGCTCAATATAAAAATAAAGAAATGAATGTTTATTATTAATTATTACGCTAGAACATGGGAAAAACTACAGACTATTATAGAGTTGTACATTTTGTTTCGAGATTAAAAGAACAATGTCTCATCAGGTAGTTAACAATGATGGTAATAAAGGTTTTTATTTAAAAATTATTTTTGATAATATGATTACAACACTCCCCTTTATTTTTGAAAAAAAAGTTCCGTACGAGGTAAAAACATATTAGAAAAAGAAAGAAAGAGGGAAGCAAAGAGAAGAATATACTACGAGAAATCAAGAAAAAGAAAGAGGAAAATTAGTGCGTATTTTTTATTCTAATTTATAATGTTAGGTCTAATGAATTTTCATCTTCGTATTGGTTTTGAAATATCCTTTATTTTACGTTTTATGAATAATATTTCTGTTTGTGTTTGGGATTTTATCATTTTTTTTTAATGCCAAAAGATTTGAGTCGCAACATTGTAACCGATGTTTATATCTGCCTGAAATCCATTCCACCCTAATTTTGAATTTCTCTCTCTTAGCCGTTTTCATTAGCTCTTCCCACTCTACACTTGCTCATTCATTTTTCTCTTCTCTTTCTATTTTTTTTGTATCTTTCCTTTCCCTCTTTCTTTTACTTTTCTTGATTTCTAATCATATTTTCTTTTCTTTTTCCCCTTTTTTTAAAAAAATATCTTTTAAATGATTTATATGATTTCCACTTCTGCGATACATGCATTACTCTTCAGGAATTGTGTTGTTTCAGTGACTGGCATGTGTATACACTGCTTATATACAACACGTTAGAATTTCCCTTCTCTGATTCCATGCGCCTATGGCTTAGGAGGTATCGACGACTCCGACTGACACCAAATCGATCGAGTTTCAATCCCGGCCAAAAGCAAGTGGATGTGTCTAGCCACACTGATGAGCTGTGATACAGCAAAACAGTCTTGTATGTGAATGACTAATATATATATATATATATATATATATATATATATATATATATGTATGTTTATAACCAAATAATTTCTAAAGCGTCAAAGAACACCTCTACTTATTTGAACTTTGTCAAAGAAGAAAACACGGAAAGACAAAACAAAACAAGATAGATTAACAAATTAAAACCTATAGTGTTCAATACCTCTATAAATAAAACTAAGACACAATAGTAAAAAAACAAGCAATAAACAGCGATTGAGTTTCGATCCCGGCCAGAAGCAAGTGGATATGTCTAGCCACACTGATGTGCTGTGATACAGTAAAACAGGCTTGTATGTGAATGACTAATACGACTTATGCCTAATATGTATATATCGCTCATTCGATAATGAATTGGAGCACTCTAGCTATTGGGCGTGTTTATACGCGCTAAAAAGACTGCCTTCTTCTGCCAGACGGTCATGGCCTAGGGGTAGAATCGCCGACTGACGCCGATTCAGTCGGGTTTCATTCCTGGGTTAGGAAGCGAACTGAGTCTAAGCCGTACTGATGAGCTGTAATACAGCGAAACAGATCTGTCTGCTGATGACTATATATATATATATAGCCAAATAAATGTTAAAGCGTCAAAGAACACCTCTACTTCTTTGAACTTTGTCAAAGAAGAAAACACGGAAAGACAAAACAGAACAAGGTAGATTAACAAATGAAAACCTATAGTGTTCAATACGTCTAGAAATAAAACTAAGACACAATAGTAAAATTAACAAGCAATAAACAGCGCCCCCTGAACTCTAAACCGTATCATTGCTAATTGAGCTATGATGAATCTAAACAGAAACGAAGCTCAGATAATCAAATCGAAAACATCTTAAAACCATATGATGCGTAATCCTAACGGAACATAAGCTAATAGATAAAAGGAAAATGACAACTCTTAGAAATGTAAACAATTTGCCTTCACTCTTCCATATCATTCCAAACAAATCCTTGAAACTATTTGGGCACATCAAAAGATCTAGTACTGGGTTTACTAAATTGGTTTCTTGAGGGTTTGGCTACTGGAAAAAGAAATAGAGGAAAAACGAAACAGAGAGACAGGGTGACACAATTCTGTGATCGCCGACTTATCAGTAGTAAACAATAAATAAGTTTGTTCAAGATCGTAATAAATGGTGGGAAGTAAGTCATGTTAGTTCACAGCCTGCCCCAGGGGGAAACAATGAATAATGATGAATTACGTGTTAGTTGATAAATATTATTATCGATTATTGCTTACTCGATCACACACACACACACACACACATATATACGGATATATAATATCACACATTGAGTGTGGTGTTAATAGAATAGTAAAAACAATGTATATCTATCTATCTATCTATCTATCTATCTATCTATCTATCTATCTATCTATCTTTGTTCCTGTTTATTCCTTCTTATCTATCTATCTATCTATCTATCTATCTATCTATCTATCTATCTATCTATTTGTTTGTTCCTGCATTCCTTCTTATCTATCTATCTATCTATCTATCTATCTATCTATCCTATTTCTTTATTCCTCATTTCCTTTGTTCTATCTATCTATCTATCTATCTATCTATCTATCTATCTATCTGTTTGTTCCTGCATTCCTTCTTATGTATGTATGTATGTATGTATGTATGTATGTATGTATGTATGTATCTATCTATCTATCTATCTATCTATCTGCATTCCTTCTTATTCTATCTATCTATCTATCTATCTATCTATCTATCTATCTATCTGTTCCTGCATTCCTTCCTTCTATCTATCTATCTATCTATCTATCTATCTATCTATCTATCTATCTATTTGTTCCTGCATTCCTTCTTATCTATCTATCTATCTATCTATCTATCTATCTATCTATTTGTTCCTGCATTCTTCTATCTATCTATCTATCTATCTATCTATCTATCTATTCCTTATTCCTTATTTATCTATCTATCTATCTATCTATCTATCTATCTATCTATCTATCTATCTGTTTGTTCCTGCATTCCTTCTTATCTATCTATCTATCTATCTATCTATCTATCTATCTATCTATCTTTATCTATCTATCTTTGTTCCTATTCTATCTATCTATCTATCTATCTATCTATCTATCTATCTATCTATCTATTTGTTTGTTCCTGCATTCCTTCTTATCTATCTATCTATCTATCTATCTATCTATCTATCTATCTATCTATCTATGAAAGATCAGTTAATTACGCTACCATGATTTTCATCTTTTTAGTTTCGGAAACCCGAAAAGTCGAAACCATGGTAGTATAACCAGCTTATCTACCTAAATATCTAAACTATCTATATGTTAAATTTTCATTTTTCTTTAAAATGTATTGAACACTTTCTAATACAACTGTTTACTGGTCTAACTTAAATCTGACCTATTACTGTTATATATATATATATATATATATATATATATATATATATTAGAAGATGGAAATAATATATATATATATATATATATATATATATATATATATATATATTACCTCCATCTTCTTTGACGAGGTTGGTGATCAAGGATCTCTCCACATTTCCATGATGTCATTAGGTGCACCATGGAACGACACAAGTAAAATATAAAAAAAAAAAAACCAAAAAAAACAATTCACCCCAAATAAAGCAACAACACTACTAAGATACCAGGAGCTACCGAGAATGAAAAAGAGAATGAGAAGTTTTTAGATGGAGCCAGAAACCCAATTGCAAACAGGGAACAAGGGATTAACCTCTACTCCTATTCAAAAGACCAGGAGAGACAAACATATCTGCTTCTATTAGAACTTATTACTGTTTTAATAATATTTGATTCCTATTAAAGGTTTTTTCTCAAATTGAAAGTCAACCTTTCGTCTCCGCGATGAATATTAAGAAAAATGTTTGTTTTATTTCATTTAGTTTTCAACCGTATTGGTCATTCAAGTCTTTTTATTGTTTGTCGTTATGCACTATGAATCTGCTCAGATAAAAACTTCTGTAAGCTTTTTTTATGAACCTAGAATGGACTTTAATGATTAAAGTACGGTATAATATCAAACTAGATTTCCCATTCATCATACTAGAATTTTTTCTAGAACACGATCACGCCTGTTGAAATCCTCACAATATTTAGTATTGTTGAATTTATCGGTAACGTTTTTGTCAAGATTTACACTTCAACGTTTAGTTCAATTTCGCAAACTAATCGATGAAATTTAAATAAGCTGGTTTGTTTGGAGAAATACTTTGACAAAAACCCTATGTCGAGGTTTAATGATTCCTTTAATTTAATTGTAGAGGACTTCATGGTAAACAAGAGATTTTAAGAAAATTTATGTTTTTCTTTTTAACAGCGAATTTCTTGTTCTAGAGAATGCAACTTGTCATGCGAAAATATTTTGTTCTGGAGCCAAATTGAAACTTTTTGAAGCATTTGGCAATACGAACTGGAAACTGGATTCTTGTATATATTTAAAAACTTACAGAGATGAAAAAAACAATATTTTTATTAGTAAATATTTATTATTTTAAACACTAAATTGTTTTAAAATAGTGGGAGCATTTTTATTTTAAATAATATAACTTGAAATTTTTCCCAAAAATGAGCTAAAATTTATTGTACTTTATTTATTGTACACCTTAGTAAAACCAACTTTGTAAGCCCCTTACCTGCTTGTATGTATGTCTATTTTGGAGGGTGTGACGAACGGGCGGATGGATTAACGAAATTCACAGAATTTATGTATAAATAATGTTATTAAAGAAGGAAAGCCTCACCTGGTGTAATTAATTACAGATTCTTTCTTTATTAACTCACATTTTCGTTGAAATATATATCTATCTAAACTTATTTATAAATGGAACTTTGTCTGTGTGTGTGTGTGTATCCGTTACCTATAGACTCCGAAACGGCTAAACCGATTTTCTTGAAAATTTACACTGTTGTGTCTGCGAGTGTTCTTAGCTAGGTTTTGTGTCGAGGTACCCCCGATAAATATCGAAAATCGATAATCGAAAAAATCGGGTTATAGAAGGAGTGGTCCGATTTTAATCAAATTTGATACACTCATAGACAAAGACATAAGAAACGATATTCAGAAGTTTCAAGGTTGCCGTTTTTACAATAGTGCAGAAAATTTGATATCGATACCAGGAAATCAAAATTTGACTTACATCCATTCATTTTTCTTTCATCCTAAGGTTTCGCTTTAACTGGAAACAACTATTGTTTTTTTAGTCTTTTGTGCCGACGTCCAAAGAGTTTGAGCTCCAGGATCATGGATTAGTTTTAAAGCTTTCATTACACCCGAGCAACGCCGGGCTATACTGCTAGTTTTTATTTATATCAGGCAATTCTACGAGCGCTACGGGAAACATGTAACGCATTAATACATACCGTATGGACGGGTCATCGGCGGTTAAAACGGTTCTCCTGCCAGGATTTTCTATCGGCGAGAGTGGATAAATACGGAGCAACATAAGAGAAAAAAAACGAGTCAAAGCGCGGGTGAATCTTCTTATAATGTCAAAGCTCATCTAGCACAACGTCGTAGCGTGAAATCCATAGCTATGTACACATCCAATGCGGTGATAACACGACATTGTTGCGCAGAGAGTTTCCCAGATTGAAATCAACGACTAGAACGAAGGGTTCCCTTGGTGGTATTAACCGACGTGTGTACGTGAGTAAGATTAACTTTCAAGTTGGAGGACATCAGCGGTGGTTTGACTTAGACGGGCACCGCCAAGTTTACTTACCCACGTAACAAGATCTGTAAAAGACTGGCTAAACCTTCTTGTAGGGTCAGTTGTCATCTCGCACAATGGAACAGACTGGGCTCCATAGCTGTGCATATACAGTCGATGCAGTCGTAGCTTGAATATGTGGAGGACTTCCTAGACTGAAGTCAACAAACAGCGCAGATTAATCTCCCAGTGGAATCAATGGCCACGTGTCAGTGACGAAGGAGGACATCGGCTGGAGGAGGGATGGGCTTCACCAGCTCTACTTTTTCAAGAGACGATGCGCATGAAAGAATACTTCTCTGGCTTTCAACCCAGATATGTCGAGTGAACTGGTCAGGCGAAGTGACCCTACCACCACACCCGGTTACAGGCAAGAGGACGATGCTTTCTTCATATAAATATTTTAGATTATCCACTTGGTTTGTTTAACGAGAGTTATGCAACGTGTCTCTAAGATATTTTCTTTTTAAAAAGTCTGTCGTCAATGCAAAAACCCTACGAAACAATGAAAGAAACGACTTAGCAAAATATTTAGGACGGTTTTGTCTTTTCTTCATTTTATTGTTGCTTTTTATCAGACGTTTCAGGTTTGTATACTCTAGAATATGTCAACTGCATCTACAGTAAAAGCTTAAGACGCTCCCTTTTACCCCAGAAGAGCCACCTTCAGGTGTATATTTTCTACTCGACTAATATCTACTGTTTGATTCAAGTGAAAGGTATACTTATGTTTACCTTTTTTTTTACAACTTTAAACTGAACCGTTTATTTTATTCAAGTGTAAATCTGATTTGTATAGATTTTTTGGCAGTAAACGGAAATATGTCTACCTTAATTTTATTCTGATGCGTTTTTTATTCTATATTTATATTTTTGGGTCTGAAATTTGATCTAAGCTTATGTTTACCTATTTAAATGTGGTGCAAATCAGACCAATGTATACTTTTTATACTCGTGTGTAAATCCGAGCTATGTTTACCTATTTAACAGTAGTGTAAATCTGACCAATGTGTACCTTTTGACTGGTGTAAATCTGACCTATGTCTACTTATTTAAATGTGGTGTGAATCTAACCAATATCTACCAATTTAACTGTGGCGTAAACCTGACCTATGCTTACCTTTTTTACTTTTGGGTAAATCTGACCTATGTCTACCTATTTAATTGTAGTATAAATCTGATCATTGTCTACCCTTTTTTTAATTTAGTGTAAATCTGATCTATATCTACCTATTTAATTATGGTGTAAATCTAACCTATGTCTACCTTTTTGACTCTGGTGTAAATCTGACCTATATCTATTTATTTAACTATGGTGTGAATCTAACCAATATCTACCTATTTAGCTGTGATTTAAATCTGACCTATGCATACCTCTTTTTACTTTTGTGTAAATCTTACCTATACCTACCTATTTAACTGTGGGTTACATCTGACCGATATCTACCTATTTACTCGTGGGGTAAATCTTATCAATGTCTACCTTTTTGACTCTGGTGCAAATCTGCCCTATGTCTACTTATTTGTCGTGTAAATCTGATCTATGTCTACCTATTTAATTGTGACGTGAATCTGCCCTACGTCTATTTTTTACTCTGCTCTGATGTAAATTTGACTTAAGTGTACATTTGGGACTCAGATATAAGCTTGATTTACGTTTACCTAATTAATTCATCTTTTACTATAAGATTTATATTGGACATAAAATAATAAATGTTGATGTATTATTGAAGTGACCAACTTAACTTCATCTTACTAGTCTATGATATCTAGCTCAATTTTAATTTTCATATTTCTTCTTTATTTTTATATAAAATATAAAAGTTGAATGAAAGTAACATTTACTGCTATTGTGACGTCACCTCCAGCCACTTCTGTTTGTCTGATAGTCGCCAGTTGAGTGACATCAGTGGTGATAGATCTGATGAGTCAAGTCGTTGTGAGTGACACATAGTTGATGACAAGTGTTACGCTCCAAGTCAACCAGAAATCTATTGTTCCAGTTTCAGTCGGATAGTTTTATAGGAAACAAGGTTTGCTTAATATACGCCAAGAGGACAGATCCTGACGATCTCATCAACATTACAACAGTGAAACACTTGATTCTTGTGGTTTTACAAGGGATGCTTAAGTCGTTATTGGCATTTCATATCTTTAGGCATCACATACTGCTCTTTCACGGAGTCGGTTTTTTCATCTTCCGGTTTCGTAAGTGTCTTGGAGTAGTCGAATGTCACATGACCTGACATCGTTAGTATAAAGAAAATTTGCATACATTTCATGCAAAAATATGCAGATACATATATTATACTAAACACAAACACACGCACGCACGACACACACTCACACTACATATATATATATATATATATATATATATATATATATATATATATGTATGAAATGAATTGTTTGAACATTATTTTTGATTGATACTCATATTTAAGTAGATATTCTGTTTTTTTTAATTAAACAATATTATATATTTATATCTACTGCCCTAATTATTTACGATAAATTTTTATTACGAAAATGTGTGTCATTCGGCAGGATTCGAACCTGCGACCCCTATCTACATAGGGGAAGCTACCATTTGATCTGGCAACATCTTACACACACACACACACACACACACACACACACACACACACACACACACACACACACACACATATGTGTGTGTGTATGTGTGTATAAAAATACGAAACGTTTATAAATTTAATATGTTTCGATTTTATTTAAACTTCATCAGAGAATGAAATATGGAGAAGAAAAGAAAATTCTTGTATTTATATTTTTGTATTGTTTGTTTTTTAGTTCTATGCGGAATTCGGTTGATAATATGCTTTTTGTGTTTGAGTATCTAGCGAGCCTTTTCATTTATTTTTGGTGGTTGTACATATGTTGATCGAAGTTGTTTTGTGCGAGAAAGAAATAATTGAAGTTACACCGGTTGCAGCCCCAGGCAAACAGGTCTTAGATAAACCAAGTCTGCGGGAAGACCTAAGGCAGGTCGTGGCGTGTTGGTATGGCTCCATTTCATGTTTTTCTATCTTCCCCATAATCCCTAGCGTTACATAGACAAAGTTCTCCTTAGTGTGTGGGCTGTACTTAATAGGACAATTATTTGTATATCTCTTAAGCTGGGGTTTCCAGAGATTCTTTCAATGTGTTGTTTTGTTCCATTTTTTATCATTCCAAGTGCACCTACTATCACTGACACAACTCTTGTTTTCAATTTCCACATTTTTTTCTACTATTTCAATTTCCAGGTCTTTATATTTTGACAGTTTTTCAAATTCCTTGGTTGCTATGTTACACTCCGCTGGACAAGCCATATCAATTAATAGACAAGTTTTTTTCTTTCTGGTTTTTAACAATAATGTCCGGCATATTTACTTTACTTTTTTGTCGGTGTATTATTATTATTATTATTATTAGTAGTAGTAGTATTTATTACGTTAGAACATGTGAAAAACTACTACAAAATTAGTAGTTTTTCACATGTTTTAACGTAATAATCAATAATAAATATTCATTGGTCTACTTTGATATTAAGCACTGTTTTAAATTAATATTTTGAACGTTGCAGTTTTATTTTTTGTTCTTTTTCATTTGTATATAAATTGTGTGTATTTTATTTTGGCAGCATTTTTTCATTAATACAGGTTTCATTGAATAATATAGACAAGTTTTGTCTATTTTGTGTAGGATCCTTTCGTATACTACAGTCTGATAAGCTTGATGGTGCTATCATTAAAAGATGACAAGAAATCACAGTAATTGTTGATTTTTTTTATCAGGTCTGAGCTTTCGGCTTACATAAGCCATTATCAAAGAATGAACATTAATATATAGTGAACATAGAACATTTAAGTTATTAACAAAGTGGAATTAAATAAATACGACATTTTCTTAAAAAACTTAACACCGAAAAAACAGCACATGATACTAGCCCAACCAATCCCAAACATATCACTCTCTTATAGCGTAGCCAAATGCACTCCAACTACCAACTAGACGAAAATATCCTAAAAACACCCATAAACACTAATATTTCTCCGACAGACCTTAACAAAAGAATTAAGTTTATCATATATTACCTAGCTTAAATAAAATAAATTTTGATATTTCTACTAACATACTCCAATGCCTGTAATCGGACCAGGAACCACACCATTTTGTCACATTGATTTTCTAAGAGCCGAAAGTATGGAGTACCCAGTAAGGATCGAATTCACTACTCAGTTGTAACAAGTTCTTAGTGTGACAGCTTGTTAACCATTACACCGCGTTAAGGTGCCTAATATCACCGAATAGTAAATGCACAAGACAATTTGGAAAGTTTCTATTTTGACATGTTTTACCAACGAGCAATTTGATCCGAATTTTAACCTGGGAAAAGGCGTCTTTATTTACTTTTAATTTACTCGGATCACCGTAATTTCCAACGTGTTACAAATGTAAAAAGTAATTTTCGCCAATGTAGCTTTTTTGAAGACAAATTGGAATAGTGAAAAAGGCCTTCCAGAAAATAAGCAAAGTACTAGATATTGGATAATATCGTTACAATGAAAAGAGTGTTGAATTACTATGCAATATGTATTCCACGGAGTCGAATCGCAATAATTTCCTTCATATTTCGCATGTAAAAATGTAAGTTCCAGACATCTTTTGCCTCAAGAACTGCTACCTTTTTAAACAGACTCCCGCGTGGACGCTTTCCTGAAGATTAAAATCTTAATCCGTCTCCAAGTTAAGGGCCAATCTTTATCTATCCTTTTTATTTAACGTAATCTTTAATTCCTACCACATCCTCTATTACTCGTATTTTTCTTCATTCAACAAGGCCAGTGGAACAGTAACACTCAACTTTGAGTGACTCTTAAGCATTTTATTGGGTGAACTTTAGTATAAAAGGGGACAATGCAGTGAAAGTGTCATGAGCCATTAATATGCAACCGGAATGTTTCAACTTATTACGTGTTCTTACTAAATTAGCACTGAAAAGTGTGGGACGTGTAAGCCTTAAAATAAATCAAACTGATTTTAAATTAGTTAAAATTTGATTTTTTTAACGACGCAATTTTGATTCAGTCGTTTAACGGGAATCCCGTTTTGCCTCGTTAACGTACGAGATTTTCTTGAAACAAAATTAATTTTCCGATGACACTGGTAAATCGACGAAACATTTTCCATATTCTCTTATATATTTATTATTATACTATGATAAAAATATTTTTATGTTAAGCTAAATTTATGAGTTAAATTGCTCAATATCGATGCTAAAACGTATTTAAATATAAAAAATGGACATTGAGGTCAACACCCAGCGGCGACAGTCTGCTTCATGACTAAACAAAGTCGTCAGGTCATTATACTATTATACTTCATATAATCAACGTACACCAAGTATTTAGGAGCTTATTTTTAGCGAACTATAAAATAAAATAAAAACGATTTAAAATAGACGGCATAGGCAACATTAAATTTTCTTATTTCTTTTTCAGACACACCAAGAAAATTTATATGGTTGCTCCGCGTTAGCCATAGGAAATGAAATGGCACGTCTTGTCCGTAACCAGACGATTGCATTTAAGCATTATACACACTGGTACTTTTGGGTTATTGTTCTCAATCTAATCTAATCTAATCTAATCTAATCTAATCTAATCTAATATAAACTTATTTATAAATGGAACTTTGTCTGTCTGCGTGTGTGCGTGTCTGTGTGTGTGTGTATGTGTGTGTGTGTGTCCCCGTTACCTATAGACTCCGAAACGGCTAAACCGATTTTCTTGAAAATTTACACAATTGTACTATAAGCGTCTGCGAGTGTTCTTAGGTAGGTTTTGTGTCGAGGTACCCCCGATAAATATCGAAAATCGATAATCGAAAAAATCGGATTATAGATGGAGTGGTCCGATTTTAATCAAATTTGATACACTTATAGACAAAGACATAAGAAACGATATTCAGAAGTTTCAAAGTTTTTACAATAGTGCAGAAAATCGATCATATATATATATATATATATAAAAGGCAAGATGTTTGTGTGTGTCTGTTTATCTGCCTGTATGTCTGTATTTTTTCAGCCATTTTATTTTAGTTTTTGCTTCGAGTTTGGCTCTAAGTAGGTATAATTGTAGTTCTTAGTCTCAGCCATGATACCATTTACTCAGAGGACTTATTTAGCCTTCAAAATTCAGTTTACAACGAAAAAAACTTATTTGATATCGATAGCAGGAAATCAAAATTTAACTTACATCCATTCATTTTTCTTTCAGTCTACGGTTTCGCTTTAACTGGAAACAACTATTGCTTTTTAGTCTTTCGTGCCAACGTCCAAAGAGTCTGAGCTTCAGGACCATGGATTAGTTTTAAAGCTTTCATTACACCCGAGCAACGCCGGGCTATACTGCTAGTCTTTTATATAATTGTTGTGGGCCCAGAATAGGTCCGGAAGAAAACTTGAACTCGTGAATTAGTAAATCCTATATATTAAACGGAAAACAAATACAAGAGTATTACACGTCAGTCTGACTGCTAAGTATTAGATCGGGGTGACTCAACTCCACCCGACTCCACCCCGAGAGGCATATTCTCCCTGTATTCATAATAATAGGAAGAGTTCATTATAGTCCAAATGAGGTAGGTCCTATAACAATAATATAGTGCAGCCATAGATTGTTTTTAGATGTATACACGAATTAAAATTTGGAGTAGAGGGTTGTAAAAAGAAACGCAAATACTTTTGATACTCCATGTTTTCTCCAGAAAATATTGCTCTTTCGAACTTGAACTTTCATTAAATTTAATACCACTAATCGAAGATGGGCATCTAAAGAGGTCTTTTCAGTTCATTTTTATTTAAATTAATAGCGAAATGTTCGAGAGTTCGATTTTTTCGCCAACAGAACTTGACCACAGACACTAACTAAAGTAAAAATACAGAAAAAATGATTTTGAATGAAAAAAAAAAGCAAAAAAACAAACAAACAAAAAAAAAACAAACAAACAAACAAACAAACAAACAAACATCAATTTCCTTTTCTACCGGAAGCCATGTAAATATTGGCATGAAATCCACACAGATAATACATCATTTCTCAGCGTTGTCTACGTTTACGAAAAAGAAAAAAAGAAAAAGAAAAACGAAAAAGATGATACAATAAATAAATAAATAAATAAATAAATAAAACGATCGGTACCCTGAAGAAAATATCTTATACATAAATGTGTAAATACTGATTGCAGTGATCACACACTCAGATACACACACATATATACCAAGATATAAATTAAAATACCTCCCACACACACACACCGATATATATTAATGCATGCATATATTTTATATTTATACAGGTGCATATATAACTACACACACTACTCCTTCATGCAAAAGGCTTCCAGCCATACACTCCCGATCAAAAATTTAAGACCACTTAAAAATCTTTAAAAAGAAAATTTTTTTTACGGATAGATTTTAAACTCCTCCCACTTAAGGTTACCAATACTACAATCTAAAAGGTTATGGAAACAAAAAGCTACATTCCAAACATTTTATTTAGAAATTTACATTTTTATAAAATGAGGCGATTTACCCATGATCAAAATTATAAGACCAGAGACAGAAATTCTATGAAATTGTACAAAAAGTGTATGAAAAGCGTATGAAAACATTCAACAACCAAATTTAATAATGAGTTCTACCTCCACTGCTTTTGATGACTTCAAAAATTCTGTCGGACATACTAGAAATAAGTGTTTCCATTAAGGTGCGGAGGATGTTGCTCCAGCTTCTGAAGATGGCTTCACGAAGTTCATTTTTTGTTGAATATTGTTTGCCATTTCGATAAACATCTCTTGTCATCCATCCCCAAACATTTTCGATTGGGTTCAAGTCCGGTGAGCATGCAGGATGTTTCAAGAGATGGACCCCATTTTCTTGTAGAAAGATCAAGGTCCGTCTTGCAGCGTGGATTGCAGCATTATCCTGTTGGAATAACCATCCATCCCCACACAAACGATGGCCTTCCTTCATCAAAGATTCTTTTTGTAGCATGCTAACATAACCAGCCGCTGTCTGACGACCCTGCACCTCCTGGAGCTCCATCGTCCCTCTGTAAGAAAAGGCACCCCATACCATTAGGGACCCTCCACCACTATGACGTGTGGAGAAAATTTCAGGAGGCATGTTTTTGTTATGCCAATATCGTTGGAAGCCATCAGGACCATCTAGATTGAATTTTTTCTCATCAGAAAACAGGACTTTCTTCCACTTATCAACGTCCCATATTTGGTATTCACAACCAAACTTTAAGCGGTCAACCTTGTGACGTGGAAGCAGCTGAGGAATTTGTTTACACTTTTTATTTACCATGCCTTTTTGTTGTAAGTGTCGTCTGATGGTTACGGGACTGCAATCAGCATCTGTGACTGCCTTAATTTGACTAGAAGAAAGTCCCCCGTCTTTCATAACGACCCGTCTTATCCTCCTACTTAATGCAGGAGCATTTTTTGGGGGCCTACCAGAGGATTTTGCTTTTCCATCATTCTCACTGTTCTTTAGAAAGTTGCAAATCACAGTTTTACTGCGATTTGCCTTAGCTGCGATCGCCCGCTGTGACAAACCTTGCTTATGGAATTCTAGAATTCGAGAACGCTCAACTTGGGTAAGTTTGCTTGCTTTAGGCATGATAACACCTTTACGCAGTGATTGCTAATCTCTAACTGAACTAAAAACATTGGAATTACTATAGATCTAACAATTTATACCCCTGGTCTTATAATTTTGATCATGTTTAAATCGCCTCATTTCATAAAAATGTAAATTTCTAAATAAAATGTTTGGATTTTTTGTTTCGATAACCTTTTAGATTTTAACCATAAGTGTGGGGGGGGGGGTTAAAATCTATCCGTAAAAAAAAAGAAGATTTTTAAGTGGTCTTAAATTTTTGATCGGGAGTGTATTATATTGAAACACTGCTTCCCGTACAATCACCGAAGGAAAGCATCTTTGAGCCCGCTCAGTACCCGGATGTATGAGAGTTGCTGTAAGCTTTCATGCGTGAATGGAGTAGTGTATAATGGCTCAGGGTTGTTATTCGGAGAGCCGAATTACAATTTAAGCTGGGTTCGGTATATGCACTTACGCACAAATACCATTGGGAATGGTATGACTCCACCTTTCTCCCCCAGTTATGGGTTAATTAGTATGACTTGTATCACTACTTCGTTATTATCTCCAAATAAATAATTAAATAAATTTTTACAATCTAAATATATATTCTGGCTTTAAATAATCAGTTAAACCATAAAAAACATATCAATCAATCAAATCCTTGTACGTAACAGGCAAATATATATTTACACTTGCACTTACTTCAGTCAGTTACGTGCTATACGTGATACACGCTTGGGCGATCATCTCTCGAAAGAGACATGACTGGGCAGAAGATTTTCAAGCAGTAGGTTGCCATTACTTTCTGCGGTAGACCGATTGCCAACCAAAGCTATAGAACCAAACCTCTCCTGCTATTTAACCCATAGCTGGAGAAAGAAGAGATGGATTAATACCTTTCCGATTTCTCGTTCCAAGCCGATATCCACTGCACCTCAAAAGTCACTGAAAGATAAGCACACAAACTCTGAAGAATATTTAAGGCGAAGCTGGATACTGAATATAACTTTTATTAAAGTTTGATGTCGAGCTTTTTTTTTTTTTGACAAGTTGAATAAGGCGTAGAGTTGTGCGTTGTGGTGCAGTGGATATCGAATCGGAACGACAAATCGGGGTGCCGAGTTCGAATTCCAGTTGAACTCCTTGCATTCACTTACACACAAATACCATTGGGAAAGGTATTAATCCGTCTTTTCTCTCCAGTTATGGGTTAAATAATAGGACAGATTGGGTTCTATAGCCTTGGCTGGCAACCAGTCTACCGCAGAAAGAAATAGCAACCTACTGCGGGATAATCTTCTGCCCAGTCAGTCAAGTCTCTTTTGAGACATGATCGCCCAAAGCGTGTATCACGTATGGCACTTACCTGATTGACTAAGGCGTATCTGTCAAAAGATTATTTTTGCCTTAATTTCTGAGATGAGCAGTTACTGATATTGAAATTATTAATGGGTAATAATTAGTCGAAAGACATTATCATTCGAGTACATTTGTTCGACAGTAAATCATGTAAATAAATGTAGGTTGCTTACACCAAGAGGAAATATATGGACAAACTTTAAGATCTGTCGGCGGCTTTATCTGCCAAGACCTTTACAACTTGATAAAGAATTATTTTTTAAAGAACCGTCAGATCTAAATTTTACTATAGTTGATTGAAATTTCATAATAGCAATTTTTTCCCGCCTGAAACAATCCTGCACATATATAAATCTACCATCCGCCTGTGCATTGAATACTGTTGCCATATCTGGTCAGGTGCTCCTGCTATCCACCTAGGTGTCCTTGACAAAATCCAACGAAGAATCTGTAATGTAATAGATTCCGACCTGACAGCTCAGATACAGTCACTTTCTCACCGGCGCAATGTGGATTCCTTGTGTCTCTTCTACAAATACTTTCACGGCTTTTGCTCCGATGAACTTAGCTCACTGGTGCCCCCTATATATAAATTTACTCGAGCCACAAGATTAGCAACTAGGTCCCACCCTTTTACTGTGAAACCAATAAATTGTAAACGCAAATTTTACTCCATCAGGTTCTTTTCTCGCACTTCCCGCCTGTGAAATTCCCTTCCATTTACTTGCTTTCCCGACAGCTACAATCTCCAAGAATTTAAATGTAAAATCAATAGTCATCTCCTATCTCACTAACATGCATCCTCTCTCTCTTATGCCCCCTTTTCCGTTCACTCCATTCTCATCAGTATTTTCATCCTTCTCTTACCAACTTCCTGACACCTCCTATAACCTGGCACTCTTTCTCATAACTTTCCTCCTATGTAAAACAGTGGCAGTAAAATGCCTTGCTTTGGGCGATATGATTATAAAAAAAAATGTGAATTTAAAAACGATGATAAAAGACATAAAAATGTCACAAAAAATGAATCAACGAGAAATTGCGAAAATTATGCTGATATTTGAAGCGTTTTGGATAAGAGAAAAAATAGCTACTCTACGTTCTGAATTAGAGATAATGTTAATATTAACCGTTTTCTTTTAAGGAAACATTCGGCAGTCATTGGCCGAGAGGCAAATGCTATTTTAGGTTGAAATCTATAAAATCTTTCTAATCCATGATTGACCAATGAAAATCAAACCATCCAAAAGTAAAAATACCAGAATTTCTTTCTTTTTCTTCTCCATGTCTCGGTCGCTGTCGAAGCTTTAATAAAAGTGAAACAAGTTAGATTGATAAACGTTTCTATTTGTTCTTTATTTTACCATTTTGTCGCATTCCGAGTCATGTTTGACCTTATATTTGATCACGAAATCTTTAGATTAAAATAATTTTACACTAAAATAGTTTTCTCAAGTCCATTAACTATTATTGGTTTTTCAGCATCGATAAGGGCTTCTTTACTAGTTTAAATTAGTGTTGAAGGTCGACATTTTGATTATGTCGTTATGTTCTATTCGAGTTATCTATATAGTGTTGTTGAAAATCATCAAGTGATGCGGTTTCTGTCATTTGGTACAGTTTTTTTTTGCTTATGTGTGATTCTCTTGCGATATACCCATCAAGTTTTTGAGAAGGATAATTCTCGCTAAGATCTACAGGCTTCATTCATTCAAAGTGTTTTTAATCATTAAATAAATGCTTCACTATTACGAATGAACAGTCAGTTCATACAAGAAAAATGATGTGTAGAAATGACCTTGATGGGAAAATAATAGAATAAAACTATCACTAATTAAAACATTGAAGAAACTACTGGCAAAGGGACTACTGCAATAAGATCATTAAAACTGTCCAACAATGAATTTAGTAATTGTTGTGGGGCGTTACCCACTTAACTATGGACACTTCCTACCAGCATATTAACTGAGTGTTAATCACTCACGTGGCCTAAGTTCAGTTCAACACAGTCTGTCTGTCTGTCTGTCTGTCTGTCTGTCTGTCTGTCAGTCACTGGTAAGCCAAGCTTATATTTACTCTATTCTCTTGTATTTATTTTTGACTTAATATATGTTGTTAATCTTACCACCGTGTTTCGAGTTATCATTTCGTGGTCCCATTACCGATCCACATCAGTAATTAATGTCGTTTAATTTGTTGCAAAGATCAGTTTAATTCAGTCAGTCAGTGCCATATGTGATACACACTTGGGCGATCATGTCTTGGAAGAGACATGACTGACTCGGCAGAAGATTTTCCCGAAGTAGGTTGCCATTACTTTCTGCCATAGACTATTTGGCAACCAAGGCTACAGAACCCAATCTGTACGGCTATTCAATCCTTTTATCAATATCAGTCAGTAAAGTGCCATACGTGATGTACAGTTGGACGAGCATGTCTTGAAAGAGACATGACTGACTGGGCAGAAGATTTTCACGCAATAGGTTGCTGTTATTTTCTACGGTAGACTGATTGCCAACCAAGGCTATATAACCAAATTTGTTCTACTATTTAACTCATAGCTGGAGAGAGAAAAGACCTTTCCCAAGGGTATTTGAGCGTAAGTGAATGCAACGAATTTACAATCGGCTCTCACAATCCACTGCACCACACCTCATATCTCCAGTTTAGTTTAAATCACTCAGTTATATCTCATACGTGATACACACTTTGGCAATCATGTCTCTGACTGGGCAGAAGATTTTCCCGCAGTTGGTTGCCATTACATTCTGCAGTAGACTGGTTGCCAATTAAGGCTATAGCACCCAATCTGTCCTGCTTTTTAACCCATAGCTGGAAAGAGAATAGACGGATTAATATCTTTCCCAAAGGTACTAGCACGTAAGTGAATGTAACTAATTCAACTGGAATTCGAACTCGGCTCTCCGAAATACACAGCGAAAATAGTAAAATTTAGTGGTTGTGGGTCAATTGGTTTGGAGGCCGAATTGTAGATAACGGCGCCAAAAAGTTAATAAAAATGAATAGAACAACAAAAACTATATTACATTTTTATTTTACTAGCAGTATAGCCCGGCGTTGCTTGGGTGTACTGAAAGCTTTAAAACTAATCCATGGTCCTGGAGCTCAGAATCTTTGGACGTTGGCCCGAAAGACTAAAAAGCAATAGTTGTTTCCAGTTAAAGCGAAACCGTAGACTGAAAGAAAAATGAATGGATGTAAGTCAAATTTTCATTTCCTGGTATCGATATCTGAATTTTGAAGGCTAAATAAGTCCTCTGAGTAAATGGTATCATGGCTGAGACTATGATCTACAATTATACCTACTTAGAGTCAAACCCGAAGGAAAACTAAAATAAAAGGGCTGAAAAAATACAGACATACAGACAGATAAACAGACACACACACAAACATCTTGCCTTTTATATATATATTATCGATTTTCTGCACTATTGTAAGAACTGCAAACTTGAAACTTCTGAATATCGTTTCTTATGTCTTTGTCTATGAGTGTATCAAATTTGATTAAAATCGGACCACTCCTTCTATAACCCGAATTTTTCGATTATCGGTTTTCGATATTTATCGGCGGTACCTCGACACAAAACCTCGCTAAGAACACTCGCAGACGCTTTTAGCACAACTGTGTAAATTTTCAAGAAAATCGGTTTAGCCGTTTCGGAGTCTATAGGTAACGGGCACACACACACACACACGCACGCACGCACGCACGCACACACACACACACACACACACACACACACACACACACATACACACACACACACACAGAGTTCTATTCATAAATAAGTTTAGATTTTACATGTCCCATCTATTGCCAGATCTAGAAGAAGGTGAAATAATACAACACTATGGAAAACTTTGTCATACATCACGTGCAACAAGTTTCTCACTGAGTGCAGATATATCATTGTTATACATCATTACCACCACTAGTTAAGGCTGTAATTCCTGTCAATGGGGACCATACTAATGACTAATAATCACTATATCTCACTAAATATGTAAATAAAATTCAATACTACTCTTCATCTAGTCAATCATAACATTTTCATGTCCTATTTTTAACATCGCCATTTATTCAGATCTGTACCTCCCCTCCTTCTGTATCAGTTTGAATGCCACAATTAATACTACAGAGATGAATGCCCG
Source organism: Ascarosepion bandense (assembly GCA_037127315.1). NCBI lineage: Eukaryota > Metazoa > Mollusca > Cephalopoda > Sepiida > Sepiidae > Ascarosepion > Ascarosepion bandense. Next base: position 255,345 of record JBBBDQ010000882.1, read on the forward strand.
CAGATAATACACTGGAAACACATTGGCGAACACTTAAAACTTCTTAGTAACAATTAAACAATTATTATTATTATTATTATTATTATTATTATTATTATTATTATTATTATTATTATTATTATTATGTCATTTTTCATCATATTTCGATTTCTGCCAACCAAGTCTGCGGGAAAACCTAAGGCATGTCGTGTTGTGTTGTTATGGCCCCATTTCATGTTTTTTCTATCTCTCCTAACATCCCTAGCGTTACATAGACAAAGTTTTCCTTAATATGTGGGCTGTGCTTAATAAGCCAATGTTTTGTATATCTCTTAAGCTGGGGTTTCCAGGGATTCTTTCACTGTGTTGTTTTGTTCCATTTTTTATCATTCCAAGTGCACCTACTATCACTGGCACAACTCTTGTTTTCAATTTCCACATTTTTTCTATTTCAATTTCCAGGTCTTTATATTTTGACAGTTTTTCAAATTCCTTGGTTGCTATGTTACAATCCGCTGGACAAGCCATATCAATTAATAGACAAGTTTTTATTATTATTATTATTATTATTATTATTATTATTATTATTATCTTTCACCCCAAACAAGGTGATAATGCCACTAAGATGCATGGAGCGACTGGGAGTAAAAGAGAATGCGAAAACAGAAGATGGCGACTGATGTTGCAGTTTTCGAAGATTGTAGGTAGCAAAAAAGATAGAAAACGGACATAGTTCCACAGATAAAAAAGTGTGAGAAAAGTGATTATTAGAATAAAACTTACGGTTGCATTTCAACGATTAAACGATGAGTCTTAGCTGCCAACTTATTAAATTCACGCGGCCGAAGTACCAAGGAGGAGATCTAATTAAAACAACTGCCATAAAAATATATATATATATATATACATAAAAAAAAACAGGGAAGATTCATCAGGACTATGGGAAATGGAATGAAGTCGAGATGCCAGGTCAGGATAGATAATATTACAGACCCCTTTGAATTTTGTTCAGAATCTCGAGATATATTGTCAGAGCACCAGACAAGATATGACAGCAACTTTAATTGCATGTACATATAGAAGATTTTTATTTTTATTTTTTTAGTCATTCATTTCTTCTGCCAACCAATGTTACGGAAAAATTAGTGGGAAAATCTTACCGAAAAATAAAACGTTATGAAACATACGTCATAAATATAAAATACAGTACTTCTTGTGGAATCTATTTGTTGGCCTTTTTCAAGTTCATCAAGAATGAATACAGCTTTTTTTTTCTCAAAAGTTACAGGAATGTTTTTGTCTATGATTTTACTTTAAAAAATACGAAAATATTTCATTTTAAGATATCTTTTAAACAAATACAATTTTTGTCTGTAGTGTTTATATCACACAGCTCGGAGTTCAAATTACACTCGGTTCCATTTCCATCATTTCACATAAAGGCGCTAATTAATCTTCCACTAGATATGGGTTAAATAGTAGGACAGATAAAACTATTTTGCTTTGGGTGACAGCCAGTCTAGGAGAAGAAAACTCTGACTTCAAATATGAGAAGTGGTGTTTGGAAACTTTGTGCACGATTCTGCTATTATCAGATTTTCTGAAAAGTGTGGTTGGTAACACAAGCCATCACCACGGAAAGTGAAATCGGCTATCTGAGTTCAAATTCTGGTTATTCCGTTGCGTTCAATTTCGTACAAATATACCTAGGAAAGAAATGAAACCGTCTCTTCTCCTTCATTTTCTATGGATTAAATAAATAGCAGTGAAGACGGGTCTCTCTAGCTTTGGATAGCAACCAGTCTAAGAGAAAGAACGCTCTGAATTCTAAGGTCCTGGGTATGACGGTAAACTGCATCCGGCAGCAAGGCCTCTGATTGGGAGGTTGTGAGGAGCATGGAACGACCTCTTAATTGCTGTTGTTCCCAGGTCCACCCTGACCCAGAGTGGTAGCACCTGCTATGGGCAAATAGTTAACACCCAAACTGGGGTCAAAACACTATCTAAACTTATTTATAAATGGAACTTTGTGTGTGTGTGTGTGTGTGTGTGTGTATGTGTGTGTGTGTGCGTCCGTTACATATAGACTCCGAAACGGCTGAACCGATTTTCTTGAAAATTTACACAGCTGTACTATAAGCGTCTGCAAGTGTTCTTAGCTAGGTTTTGTGTCGAGGTACCCCCGATAAATATCGAAAATTGTTAATCGAAAAAATCGGTTTATAGAAGGAGTTGTCCGATTTTAATCAAATTTGATACACTCATAGACAATGACATAAGAAACGATATTCAGAAGTTTCAAGGTTGCAGTTCTTACAATAGTGCAGAGAATCGATAGTATATATATATATATATATATATATATATATATATATATATATATATATAAAAGGCAAGATCAAAATCAGTTTTTCAGCCCTTTTATTTTAGTTTTTGCTTCTGGTTTGGCTCTAAGTAAGTATAATTGTAGTTCTTAATCTCAGCCATGATGCCATTTACTTAGAAGACTTATTTAGCCTTCAAAATTCAATTTACGACGAAAAAACTAATTTGATATCGATACCAGGAAATGAAAATTTGACTTACATCCATTCATTTTTCTTTCAGTCTACGGTTTCGCTTTAACTGGAAACAACTATTGCTTTTTAGTCTTTCGTGTCAACGTCCAAAGAGTCTGAGCTCCAGTAACCACGGATTAGTTTTAAAGCTTTCATTACACCCGAGCACTGCCGGGCTATACGGCGAGTAATTATTATCAACGTCCTAGGAGAACATGGCTTTAAAAAATACTAATCGCCTATTGCCCAGTTCAAACTTCTCCCCGGTTTGTTGAACAGGAGTAGAGGTTTATTCACTGTTTTCTGTTTAAGATTGGGTGTCCGATTCCTTCTAAAGTCAGTTTCAGCGTTATACCCATAACGTCCGCATTTGAACTCTGAAATTTTATTCACTATTTATTTAATTATTTTTTTCTATCATCCACCAATAGGAGTGGATATATTCGCCTATCGCTCGGTCCACACTTCTTCACGGTTTTTTGAACAAGAGTAGAGTTTTATTCATTGTTTTCTGTTTAGGATTGGGTTTCTCTCCCTTCTAAAGTCGGATTCAGCTCTATACTCCTAACGCATTTTCTTTTCTACGCTAATATAAATCCTCACAGTAACTCTCTATCTTGAGTAGCTTTTGGGCCTTGAACATTAGTAAAAAATTAAAAACAAAACTGAAACCTTACTTTGTGTCCGTCAGGTGAGTTGAACGAAATCTTTATATTTTTCTTTAATTGTATGAAGTAGACATTGAACAGAAATTTTTATAACCAGAAGCAAATTATGGTCTTTTTATCCGTGATGTTATTTTCGTAATGTTTTTTATCCAGTCACAGTAAATCAAAAGTGAAGAATCGTGCTGTAACATGATCAAAGGCGCCATAAACCTCTTGATGGGAACGGGTATTAACGTATAAATTATCACATTCAGTGTTATGTTTAGGTTTAGCGATTCAGTAAATAAATGGAACGCATAGATTTATACTAAAAATATGGGTACATAAAATATATTTAAATTCAATACAGTTCATGTGACGATTTTTCAATCAGTTAAGAATCAACAGATACATATTTCAGATCCACGCTGTCGTAGTTCAGCCAAAAGTCCCGTTCTGACCCCCACTTATTTTTTGTTAATGCTTAATTGAATTTCATGAACCTTTTAAAAAATTAACCGGAACATCCTGTATGGTTTTCGATATTCTCTTTTACCAATTAAAAAAAAACCCAAAAAAACAGAAAATCCCCCAAAACAACGCCTTGTAAGCATTTTCAACAATAGAAAGCTGTGGAGAGCCTGTATCGTCCTCGAACTGAGAGTAAATGGCGCACATAAATATATTAGTAAATAATGAAATCAACAGCGGCGAAGTTGATTTTCGGGCCTTGTTTTCTATAGAATTTAAAATTGGGTTGAAAAAAGCAGCAGAAATTGTTCGTACAACATGTGCAACATTTTTTAAAATGGCTTTTGTTACTGTAAGAGAGACCGGGGAAAGCAGCATGAGACATACTTGATAGACTTGAGCAAATAGATGACGGAGCAAAGTTTAGGAGAAATACCGAGAGAAAATATATTAAGAGCGACAAGAAACAGGGTCAAGTGAAAGTCCATGATCGCCTACGTCCTGAAGGGACACGGAACATGAAGAAGAAGAAATTAAAATATGATTGCATAGCTAATCAGTAATGAGAAGAGGTGGATTTATATCTAATCAGAATTTGATAAACAAACAAGAAATTATAACGTGGAGATAAAGTAGGGGATCAATTCTCTATTATAATCAATATATAAACTGATCCTTCACTTTGTGGCCATGTTAGTTTCTATTCATTTATATTCTAGATTTATGGGCTTGAGCAAATGGATTGCAGAGCAGGGTTTCGGACAGATACCAAGAGAAAAAAATATTGAGTTGAGAGCGACAAGAGACAGAGGCAAGTGGAAGTCCACGATCGCCTACGTCCTGAAGGGACACGGCTCATTAAGAAGAATAAATAAAACTAAAAGACATCACTGCGTAACTAATCAGCAATGAGAAGAGGTGGATTCATACCTAATCAAGAAACAGGGTCAAGGCTCATCCCTTGTTCCCTGTTCAGGATGTGGTTTCCGGCTTTCTCTTTTCCAATCTTTTTACTCTTAAGTAGCCCCCTGCGCATCAGTGGCATTACCGCCTTACTTGGGGTGATATGATTTTTTTTTAAAAGTTGAAGTCCATGATTGCCTACGTCCTGAAGGGACACGGAACATGAAGAAGAAAAACTGCTTGGTAGGTTTTCAACCGGAAATGAATCGATCAAAATGTGCCCGGATGTCCGGTAAGAATTTCTGATGACCAAACTGAGAAATTGTGTTTAATTAAATCCGCTTCAAACTTGTTAGTTGCTTGCATTAACGTCCAACACAAGCGATAGCTATACGCATGCACTTGTAAAAACAAACACGCGCAAATATTTTCGGTTATTTGTTGTGGTACAGTGGATATCGACTTGGAACGACAAATCGGGGTGCCGAGTTCGAATTCCAGTTGAATACCTTGCATTCACTTACGCAGAAATACCCTTTGGAAAGGTATTAATCTGTTTCTTTCCTCCAGTTATGGGTCAAATAACAGGACAGATTGAGTTCTATAGCCTTGGTGGGAAACCAGTCTACCGTAGAAATCAATGGCAACCTACTGCGGGATAATCTTCTGCCCAGTCAGTCATGTCTCCTTTTAGATATGATCGCCTAAAGCGTGTATCACGTATGGCACTTAACTGACTGAATACGGGATGAGATTAAAGTCCTTTACTAAATACAATCATATCTTAAAATTTATGCTTAAATGAATAATAAATTAATGACATAACATAAAACAAGATAATGTTTTCTTTTTTTTTGTATAGGTTTTGCTGCAATAACCAATATGAAATGGCGTCTACAAAGGAGAAATACAAGTGTGTATCGCTTAGATGTTCTCCGAGAAACAAGTGGAGCACAAGTTAAAATTAATGGTAAACAGGAATGATATCTTTTTGTGTTAAGGTATAAATTTCAATAAATTCTATCTTTATAGGTTCTGCATAAAATATGAAATCCTAGGAAGACATGTTTATTCTGTATATTAAATTTAGAGTTATATTTCCTCCTTTCTGTTTTAAATTCTTTTAAAAGAACAATTTAAAATACTTTACGTCTGCAAGATGTTACGTTTTCAGTGTTTATTGCTAAGATTTACTGACAAGTCGAAATATAAAAGGGATTGAGAAGGAGAAACTCGATTCGTAGACTGCAAAAAAATGTCTAAAATAGCAACGTTGCTCTTCGGTTGTGCCAGACATGAGGCCTTGTACCAGACATTTTTGTTTGTTTAACACACCCAGACAGTACGGTCGATAAAAGATTTGAAGAATGGTCTGAACTTGCTCGCTAACAGTAAATGAGTGTCTAAGAAAGTGATCACGTGTCTAAAGATTTAGTGCACACACGCTCGATCCTGCACCAGATAAAAGTGCACAACTGACAAGTGCCCGTTATATTAAAAGCAATCGATATAGAATGTCAGACTAGAACAAGAGAAGAACAAAGAGGTCACAAACACTAGTTTCTGATATCAGAATTCAATCATAGACTCTGCTGTTCACACACACACACACACACACACACACACACACACACACACACACACACACACATATATATATATATAGATATACTCTTGAAAATTTTGGGATATTCTACAAATCCATGGGTAATAAATTACCCATGGATTTGTAGAATATCCTAAATTTTTTTAGATTATACTACTCTGTTAAATTTTTTATTAAATTTAACATTGAGTATATTTGAGTTTACTATTGAAATTTACATGATAAAAATATCAAATATTCTACGTTATATATATATATAAGTAAAAAATGACTACAGAGCCAGCTTTCTCTGACGATCCGTTTAGGTGAAACCTAGGTAGGTCTGTCTGGCTCACTAGGCATTTTTTACTTATTCAGCTCTACCTCAGTATTGAGCGCTTTTAGTTAGTTAATTACTAGTATCGGGGTTTTGTCTTTGGCCTACGTGCTGACTCGGTTCGAACCCTTTTGACTGATGTTCATGTACTTAGCTCTTTCTTTTTTAAAACCGTTTTTTCCCTTCTTCGTAGATTCATGGAAGGTTTTCCGACAAGTATAGTTATAATTTCATTTATATATATATATTTGTCATCCACATACAAATTTGTATCATAGCTCATCAGTGTGGCTAGAAATCTTCTTGCTTCTGGCCGGAATCAAAACTCGTCCGACTACATATGCAGGTTTCATTAAAAATGACAGACAAGCTGTGATAGTTAAGGTTTTTATGTAAATTTTTATGTGATCGTATGATTTTTTTTAAGGACATAAATTATATAGAAGTTGTCCAAATTTTTTGTTTATTCAAGCACTTTCAGCTATACATTTAGCTTATATACAAAGTTGAGATATCCAGTAAAGTCAGCAAAAAATTGATGTTGAAATTGCTCCATCAGATATTTAAGAGAGGATTCGGATGAAAACGTTGTAATAATTTTTTATACTAAATATCATCTAATAAATGGGTCGCGGGTCACTCAAGGTAGAGGGTTAATGGTGAAATAGCTATGATGAATGAATTGTGGGATATGAATGAAAGATGAAGTTGTACGAAGGGAATATCATGATGATAAGGAAGTTTGAGTTTTGAGTTTTGTTTAACCGCATATCAACACCTCTGTGGGTTATTTAATGCCAAAATGTGGGGGTTTAAGATATATTTTTTAAATGTTCATTTGTTTTTATTCTTTTTCATTTTAGAAAACTGAAAATGTCTTTGAGTTTGGTATTCAAATAATGTTCTGCTGAGAATAATTTTTTCCTTCAAAAATGTTTCATCGTGATCATTTTTTTCTTCAAAAATGTATATTTTTGTATAAAAGTCTATTTTTATGTATATGTTTCTATAAAAATGTATTTTTATACTTTTATAGTGTTTTGACCCCAGTTTGGGGGTTAACTATTTGCCCATAGCTGGGACCCTAACAGGTGCTACCACTCCAACTCAGGGTGGACGTGGGAACAACAGCAATTAAGAGGTGGTTCTATGCTCCTCACAACCTCCCAATTAGAGGCCTTGTTGACGAATGCAGTTTACCGTCATGCCAAGGACCTTGATAAGGAAGATACGTCATGAGAATTCCTAAAACTAAAAAAGTTTAAAATTGTGATCATCGTAAAAGCATTCACAAGGAAGTGTACACAACAAAGTAATCGTTCTTGGGGAAAATAAAAAGCTTTCTGAGTGGAACTATCTCCTTACGTTCGAAATACGGAGAAAACAAAAGTGATTCAACTCCGGCTGTGAAGGTCTGAACTGGTAGAATTAAAAGAATAAAGCTAATCTGACGATTTGTTATAAAAATATGAAAGACAGATTTTAGATAGGCTTACAATGTTGAGTCTGGGAGAAAAGAGGCTGCAGAGTCGAGAATTAATCTTTTATACAAAACAATTTTAAACTATGTCAATGCTGGAAAGTTAGGATTGTATTGCTGCAGCTAAGATATACCAGCAATACGTTATTTTTGGTTTCATTTAATTCTACTGAGCATTAGAAAGAGACAACTGAAGTTCCTGGGACACGCAATGAGGAAGGAGAGCTTGAAGAACCTGATACTGACAGGCCAGATAGAAGGAAAGAGAGACAGAGGAAGGCAGCGGATAACATATTTGCAGGGCCTGATCAGGTGGATGACGGAACGGGGGTTGCCAGGAGTAACAGGAGCAAACATACTAAGAGCCACAAGGGATAGGGAGACGTGAAGAACCATGATCGCCTACGTCCTGAAGGGACAGGGCACATAGAAGAAGAAGAAGAAGAAGAAGAAGAAGAAGAAGAAGAAGAAGAAGAAGAAAGCATTGCAGAATTTCTCAGACACTTCCGAGAGCGATAGAATGAGCTGACCACTTTCCAAACATCTTTAGCAATGGGTTTTACATACACCTTCCACTTAAGGTCTGAAGTGAACTTGAGACCTAGAAGATGTTCAAAGCATAAGACATTATAACAAGTAATAAAATGAAAAAAAGAGTAATAAAATAATGGTGAAACCTTTTTATGGAACTTTAAGTGATAATAAAAACTGAATAGCATTTCTTCTTTTTTTTACTCAAAGAGATTCGAAGGTAATTGATGTTTTCATTTTTCAATCTCTTTTGTTTGATTCATTTGTGAGCAAGAACTTCATAAACGGAAAAGACAAGAGGCTAATGTATGTAGACTTATTGAAAAAATGTGTTTTTTGTGTTTATCTGAAGTGAAAGCGTTCTTTTATTTACAAGGAAATATAAGTAGACAGCGCTTTTATTTCAATCTGAGTCAGGTAAAAAAAATGCTCGAATAAATCTATAGTACTAAAACTGAAAATGTGTGTTGCGTGTGAATCCGTGAGTATTCTCACTTATGTCTATTAGCATACGCTTTCACATTTTCCATCCGATTTGTTTCAAAACTTACACACCCCTTGCAAAGAAAAACAAATTACGTGTATCTCTTCAGTTGAATCTTTGTTTTAATTTCTTATTTTCAAATATTTTTTGTTAAAGTTAAACACAGTACATTTTACATTTTACATGGAGAATAACGCTTTCAAAAAATACAAGTTACTTCCGTATTTAATGCCTGCAGATGTGGGTCACATAAAAAATTACAAGTAGACTTATACTATTCCCATCCCGTGCAATGTTGGGTACTTACTGCTAGTAAATAATAAATGAGAATATATCTAGGCTAAATGTACTAATACAACCATTAGTAATATTTTATACAAAGGACATTATATGTTTTACTTTTTATAAAAACATAACGGCATATAAGGATATATTCTATCGACCGGACACGTATGCGAACAAACGTTCATGTGAAGATAAAGAAAGAGAGATTTAGAGAGAGATTTAGAGAGAGGGAGATTTAGAGAGAGAGAGAGAGAGAGAGTTTGTGTGTGTGTGTGTGTGTAGAGGGAGGGAGAGGGAAGTTAGTTCGTTTCTTACGTGCCTTTTAGCCATATTCTGTCAGAAACCTTTCACTCTATTGCTAACAACTCACAGTCCCTTCTTGATTTTAAATGCATTTTCATAAGAGAATATTGCACTGCATTTCTATAGTAAACTTATTTGCAATGCTGTTTCCATTATGCATGCAAACTTTCAGTAACGTCCGCTTTAAATTCCTGATGACTGACATTCCAATTTGCTTAATTTTAGATGAACACACACACACACACACACACACACACACACACACACACACACACACACACACACACACACACACATAGTGTTGAGTTGTGATAATGTTTAGCGCCAAGTTTGTTGTTTTTAGTAGTTTTACTGATAAAATGTATTTTGTAAAGTGCTCAATATTGGGGTTGAAATAAAGCGTTGATAAGCACAAAGAGTTTGCTACTTTAACTGAGCAGGTTTACGCCGACTTCCAAGTTTCGTGAGGACGCCGTTATGATGTTCTCACTCGTAAGGCCTGACGAGTGAGAGCATCATAAAGTCGGCGTGTACCTGCTCAATAAAAGTGGCAAACTCTTTCTGCTTATATATATATATATATTGTCATCCGCAGACAGATCTGTTTCGCTGTATCACAGCTCATCAGTAGGGTTAGACTCCGATTGCTACACAACCCAGGCTCGAAACCCGACCGATTTGGCGAATATATATATATATATATATATATATATATATATATATAAACTTTTCCGTTACACCCAATGGTGTGTAGGGCAGCGTTTTTGCTGTTTCCGTAAAAAACTGTTTTTTATGGCGCAGGGTTGTTAGCCCTGCGTCCAACCCCCAAACCTGGCCGAAAGTGAGGATCGAACTCACAACTAAGTTATAATGATTTTAACGCGCACGCGCGTATGTGTGTGTGTGTGTGTGTGTGTGTGCGTGCGTGTTGTATCGATGAATAAAGAGATACACAGTGAAATGTAGAGAAACTACTTTATTACCAGAGTGGTACAACGAAATTGTAAATACAATATTTACTGTCTCTCGCAGTAGTAGGTGTTATTTCACGAAGTCCGTGATAATGACAACTCCCCGTGCTAAACGCACATTGTCTTTTATACATCCGGGCGACCGGATGTCACATGGTACGAGCCACGAAACAACAATATGAAAGAACGATAATGACATTAATATTCAAGGGGCTGCTGAGAGCGAAAGAGAATGAAAAAGACTATAGAAGGAACCGGAGACCCAATCCTAAACAGGAAATAATTACATAAACCTTCGTTCTGTTCAGAAGAACGATGAGGAGTGTGGACTCAAAGAATTTCGGATCGTTATCCTGGTTTCTAGTGAAAATTTAAATATCAATAATTCTTTCTCCGAGTATTGTCGGCTTACATTACTAATTATTAAAGACCAAAAGCATTTTGTTGCTTATGTTTTCAATACATGTATGTCTGGTGTACAATGACAGTTTCATCTTTTTCCAATATTACGTCTTCACGCGTCATGTCGGTGTTTATATAATGCTACGTATTCATTATATTAGGAATAGTACTCGTAAAACAACTATATATATATATATATATATATATATATATATATATATATATAAAATTATGTGATATACATGTGTGTGTATATGTACACAGCATCTCTACCATTCTTGAAAATGCTGGGTCATGAGCCGGCTTATCCTTTTTGGAGCAGCGTATGAAATAGCGCCATGATTAACAAGTTAGTCTTGTTTGCGTAATCCGTTCAACGTTGTACTCTAATATTGTGGCCTTGAGCCAGACATAAAAAGACGACAAACGGAAGACATATAAGAAGCTAAGTTATAATTCTATATAAACGCCATTTTCTTGCAAAATTTTATAGATTGTATCGCCCGGTTCACACTCCACCCACATCTATTGAACAGGTGAAGGGGCTCATCCCTTGTTTCCTGTTTAGGATGCGGTTTCCGGTTTTCTCTTTTCCAATCTTTTCACTCTTTTATTTTTTTGTTCTCAATTGGAGTAGATAGACTAAACTATCGCCCGGTTCACACTCCACCCACGTCTACTGAATAGGTGAAGAGGCCCATCCCTTGTTCCTTGTTTTGGATGTGGTTTCCGGCTTTCTCTTTTCCATTCTTTTTACCCTTACGTAGCCCCCTGCGTATCAGTGGCGTTATCGCCTTGCTTGGGGTGATATGATTAAAAAAAAAAAATTTCTTTGCATATTCACAAATTTATTCATACAAAGGTGTATCTTTAAAGTGTGTATACTCTATTTAATGTGAGCTCAAAATAGTTATAGTTCATAAATATATTTGATAAATTTTTAATTTTAACGTTCCTCAAAATACCGGGTTGAACATTTTCTTTCGGATAATTGAATATATATATATATATATATATATATATATATATATATATATATATATATATATATATATATATAATTCCAGTAGATGTTAGAAAGTGCCCAATTCCTGGTATGTAGGACATGTTTCGTAAAGATTACTGTAAATTAATATATAATCTATATAATCTGTATCCTGGTTTGTTATATATATATATTATAATAAATTCCGAAAATTACACTTCGTTGAATAGCTGTTTCAGCCAGAAAACTCACGCTTCATCAGCAACGAACCAAAAAATTTATTAATTTAAATATGTTACAGAAATTCACAAACCGGAAGAAGCCCCAAAACATATCCATAAACACGAAGTTAAAAAAAAATTATTTAAAATTTATCGTCCAGATATAAAAAAGGGGGGCAGAGACAAGGATTCACGACTGGATATTGGATAAAAGACTTTTAGATTACGTTTGTGTTAAAGAATAAAGAGTCAAAATTTAACCGTGTCACAGGAATAAGAAGTGGTGGGGGTAAAGCGAAAGAAGTGGTGGGGGAAGGAAAAAGAAAGGACAAATAGGGTAGACGGGGGAAATTAACGAGGAAATAAGACCTGAAAAAATATTCAGTCGCATCGATGACAGGGTTTCAGATGAAGAAAGGAAGGGAAAAGTTAAAAATATATTAAAAAAGAAAAGGAAACAGGAAGAAAGAATATATATATTATATAGCTCTGTTAAAAATTACCAAAAAAAAAAAAAAACAAAAAGGAAAAAATTGGCTAAAAATAATAATAATAATAATAATAATAATAATAATAATAATAATAATAATAATAATAATATTGATAGATTATTGTAGAGGGTTTAAAATCTACTAATAGAAGTAAAATAAAATCGCAATAACATTATAATAATTCATAATGAGAAATGGGCAATTAATATATAAAAACATTAAGTATACTTACACACACGCATTTTCACACATATTCAGATACACATGCACCTGTATATATTCACACACACACACACACACACACACATATATATATATATATATATATACAAATACATATGCACTTACACATAAATACATATACAAACATATAGCCACATATTAATCAAAAACCTAGTACATATATTGGTTTTACTACAACCACGCTCTCCCGTAGACTTACATGTCATCTTTCTGATCAGAGTACTATTAAACAACATTTCTCTGAAAAACATAAACACGTAGGTAATATCAGACAAATTTTGGTCAACAATACGGTGATCCTTACTCATACACACAGTAAGAGGAACCTGCAGATATTGGAGGCCATGTACATCAAATCAAAACAACCAACACTCAATAAAATCAACTTTAAAACCGGAAATAACATATTACATTGCATTTGACTACATGGTTTTGTTGTCATTTCGCGCTATCCCGCGGTGTGATGTCATAAAACCGCATCGCAAACTTAAGAACTGCGTTTATTATTTTTGGTAACTATTGCCGTTGCCAAGCGGAGTTTTATGTCAACACAAAATAAAATCGTCGGTGATGGTGGATTTTATAATATTTCAGTTTAAACAACCTCTCTGAAGATGGCTCATGTGAGCCGAAAGCTTAGAAGAAAACCAATAAATAATTATCCAAATATTGGAGAATTTTTGTCTTTATTTTCAACTGAAATTAAAGCAAATATACGACGTTTAGAACGGCTCATGATTAAACATAATAGACATTCATTGTCTCTTATATTTAATAGCATATATATATATATATATATATATATATATATATATATATATATATATATTGATTGATTGATTGTTTAATTACTTAGTTTTGGGTCATATTAGAACAGTGAATATTTGCATTAAAAAGTGTTCAGTACAATTATATTGTAGAACTTTTCAATATTTTCCATTTGTAATCGAGTTATTACGCGAACAAGGTTTCTACCATGAGTGGTGTTTTCAGGCGATTTTCAATAACTATATATATATATATATATATATATATATATTTGAACAATTTATCTTGAATAGTAGAATCTTAACTTCAATCAGTTAAGTGCCATAAGTGATACACGCTTGGGTGATCATGTCTCGAAAGAAGCATAATTGACTAGGCAGAAGATTTTCCCGCAGTTGTTTGCCATTAATTTCTGCTGTAGACTGGCTACCAAATAAGGCTGTAGGACCCAATCTGTCCTGCTAATTTAAGCCATAGCTGGAGAGAGAAGGGGCGGATTTATACCTTTCCCAAGAGTATTTGCGCATAAGTGAATGTAACGAATTCAACAGGAATTGGAACTCGGTTCTCCGATTTCTCGTTCCCACCCGATATCCTCTGCACCCCCCGCACATCCAACTGAAATTCTAACCTATACAAATAAAAAATGAGTTGATATATTTTCATATCCTCATGATATTCATTCCGTATAATTTCCTCTTTCATTCATATCGCACACCACATTCCTCATATCCATTTTAACAATAACCTCTACCTTGAGTGGCTCTAGAACCATTTTTTTATAATCGTGTCACTCTAAGCAAGGCATTTTACTGCCACTGTTGAGCAGGGGGTTACATAGGTGGTAAGTTATGAGAAAGAGTGACAGGTTATAGGGGGTGTCAGAAAGAGAGTAGGAGAAGGATATGAATACTGATTAGAGTGGAGTGGACGAAGAAAGAAGCATGAGAGAGAGAGAGAGAGGAAGCAAGTTAGTGAGATAGTAGATGACTATTGAATGACATTTGAATTCTTGAAGATTGTAGATGTCGGGAAAGCAAGTAAACGGAAGGGAAATCCACAGGCGAGAAGTGCGAGAAAAGAAGCTGGTGGAGTAGAATTTGCGTTTACAATTTATTGGTTTCACAGTAAAAGGGTGGGACCTAGTTGCTAATCTTGTGGCTCGAGCAAATTCATGTATGGGGCGATACCAGTGAGCTAAGTTCGTCTGAGCATTTGGTGAACTTTAGTATAAAAAATGCTTCCCAACAACCGTCTGTAACAGTTTATCTGAATTGTTTGATAGAGCAGTTTTAATATGAATTTTTTTATCGATTTTTTACTTCATTTTATTTTGTTTTAAAACATCTTTGATCGAATACTCCTTGACTGCTTTATCAAGCTAGTATCAAATTTTAGACTTTAGCCTCCTTGATACCACAATTTTGTTTATAAGCCCCGAAGGTACTTTAAATTACGCCCCTTGGAAAGTCACATTCTTCTACATTCCATTTTTCAATGTTATCTGAAAAGTCCTCTTTTTTGAATTGCCATCAGCTATCTCGCCCAGGTTTTCCAGACTGTGCTATAAATGAGAACCGAGATCTATTATATCGTCTAGTAGTGTCTCATTGCTGATTCATTAATTCAACGCTAGAGAGACTTTTTATGCTTGTGTCTCCACTGATTGTAAAATTCTCTTAATAAAAATGTGACTGTGCTCTGGACGACTGCAGAAGACAGAGCAGTTGTTTGGCAAGTAAGGTGGAAGATTCTATCAGGATGGAATTATGTAGTTTGGTAAAAGTGGGCTAAAAACAGCAAATAGATTGTTCTAATAAACAAAAATTATTTAAAATAAAGAAACAAACAAGAGTATATCTTTGCGAAAGTTTCCAAAGCTCATATTTTCTAAACCGGGAGGGAAGTTGGTTTATTTTGCCGTGTCAGACAATTCTTCTCGCCAGAATTCCCCTTTAGCAATTATAGATCTGTCATTCGTCTTTGCATTGAATACTGATGCCATATATAGAATGGTACACCTGTTATGTGTTGTGATGTAATGGATATTGGCTCGGAGTGAGAATTCGTTGAGTTCCCTTACGTGCAAATTGGGAAAAGTATGAATCCATTTCTTCTCTCTCCAGCTATGAGTTGAATAGCAGCATAAATTGGAGTCTATATTATTGATTGGTAACCAATCTACCGCAGAACGAAATGGCAACCTACTGCGGGAAATGTCTTCTGTTTAGTCAGTCATAGACCGAAAGAGACATGAACGCCCAAGCGTGTATCAGGTGTGGCGGTTATTTGAATATAAGCGATTCTGGCCTACTATCTCGACTTTATTCGCTTTCCTACCGACGTAGCTTCCCTGTGCCTTTTCTACAACTATTTTCATGGCAAATATTCTGCTGAATTTTTCTTCTTAGTGTCTCGGCTGCACGAATTTAATTGTGCTATAAGATTGGCAATAAGGTTTTACTGTCGAATTAGTGAGATGTAACCGCAAGTTCTATTCTAATAGTTTCTTTTCTCGCACTTAACACCTGTGGATATCTCTTCTAATTTCTTGCTTCTTCTTCTTATCATCTTCTGTCCTCCTGAATCTTGTTTCTTTATTGTCCTCTCTGCTCTCTTCTCCCACATTAAAGTCTTCTCATTCATGTAACCCCCCTTATGTAACCCCCCCTTATGTAACCCCCCCTGCACCCTAGTGGCATTATCGTCTTGCTTGGAGTGAAATGATTAAAGCAAAAAATACAAAAACAACAACACACGAGAAAAAAACTAGTAGCTGAATATATAGTTGGAAACCTTTTTTTCTACAAACATTTAAACACAAACAAATATACACACAAAGAAAAAGTATATATATATATATATATTCTAAGAATGCTCATGTAACGGTGTTTTTTTAACGCTCACATGACAGGGAATTTTTGAACGCGCAATTTTTAAAATTAAAACAAATTATGGCGTTTTCATCCATAGTTGTATGGATAGGTATTTATTTAGTATGGTTACACTTAGTTATAATTTATGTTCTTTCATTCAATAGTTCATTTTTGTTTGGGAATAGCATAATCTCTAACTTTTCTTCTTGGCACTGTCTACATACAAGGCAACCAACAAAAAGTTCTGTCCGTTTTTTGATTAGTCATTGAATAAAGTTGAAATATACACGAAATGCGTGTAGCAGTTGTTTTCAAATTCGGACAGCCGGAAGTAGGAACATCAAACGTTATAAAAAACACGCGCAGCGTGCCCGGCCATCAGTTGTGAGAAGGATGGAAGTGTCTTCTAGAGATCTCGTTCGGAGCTGTTTGCTTTAGAACTTCAAAGTGGGCTTATCAGCAGCTGCATCAAGTCGCCGCATATGTCAAGCGTTTGGGGATAGTGCTGTGGATGAACGTACTGCAAGGCGTTGGTTTCGAAAATTCAGGTCGGAAGTTTTGTCTTTCCATGATGAGCCTCGCAGTGGACGACCACAGGTTTTGAATGATGGGGTGCTGAAGGCTGCCATTGAAGAGGACAGTAGTCTAACGTGTGGTGAACTTGCAAGACAGTTCAACGTTTCCGATGAAACAGTTAGACTTCATCTGCACCGTCTAGGTAAGACGTACAAACTGAGCAAGTGGGTTCCGCAAACGCCGTTGGAGGTCCACAAGGGACAAAGTGTGACAGCCTGCGTATCGCTGCTTTCTCGCCACCGTACCGCATCCTTATTCAATCGAGTGTTTACCAGTGATGAAAAGTGGATTCTGTACGAAACTCCCAAGCGTTCCAGACACTGGTTGTCTCCTCAGGATGCTGTCCCTTACGCCGCAAGACCGCCATGCACCCACGCAAGATTATGCTTTGTGTCTGGTGAACAGGTCGTCAAGTGGTTCATTATGTACTGCTACCAACGGGCCAACGGTCACTGGAGATCTATACTCGCAGCAATTGAAACATGTGCAACAGGCATTGCACCAGAAGGAGCCAGCAATGGTGAATCGAAAAGGTTTGTTTTTCCTCCATTGACAATGCCAGGCCTCATGTCGCGCGAGTGGTCAGGGATACCATACAGCAACTTGGGTGGGAGACTTTGTGCCATCCACCTTATTCAGCTGACCTTGCGCCATTCGATTGCCACCTCTTCCACTCTCTGGATAATCATCTTCGTGGGAAATACTTCACCAATAAAACAGGCCTTAGTGTTTGTTTTCATGTATGGCGAGACATTATCAGTTTGTTATTTGAATCTAGTTCTTTGAATAGTTTGAAAAGCTCTTTCCTTATTTTATCATTTTCTCTTTTGTTGTCTGGTGCTATCATTAATCCGTCATCTCTATATAATCCGTGTTTGACAATATGGAATACTTTGTTGATTTTAATTAAAATGTATATGCTCATCAATTCAGAAATTTCTGCTCCATCATAATATCCTTGGGGTACATCGAATGCTCTGTTGTTTGATTTCTTGATCCATGCTTCACCTTTGTGGAAAAGTATAAATTTGAAGGATTATGTTAATATGTTCAGATGATATTTTTATGTACATTTTAGCAAAATTAAATGCTTCTATTAAGCCTTTTTCAAAAATTGATGGGTAAATTTTTTTATGTCATATTTGATGAACGTGTATTTACTTTTGCATTTCATGTTTTGGAACCAGGAAATGCAATCACTTGTGTCCTTCCACTGGTTTGCTTGAGTGGCTGTTCTTATTATATATATATATATATATATATATATATATATATATATATATATATATACATATACATAATGAAAGCAGGTCTCAAAAAAGGTTTACTATAATTGGAACACCCAAATGATTCAAAAGGCAAAAATAAATACAAAAAAATTAATCTTAGCAGAATATATTTCTTCATAGGTGAATTATTTGGCCTTCATTTTTTATACGTTGTGTTACCAAAAGATTTTTCCTAATAAGATTTAAGCTTTGATAGCGTTTTAGCAGTTTGTTCATTCATTTTTTCAATTTAATTTTTCAATCCCTCAATAAAATTAATGAGGAAAATAACGTTGGCGTAGTTTTTTTTCTTACTACAACATTGCAAATCAATTCCTTGATAAATCAAAATTTCTTTCGGCGGCAAATTTTAGCCCACAGGGATTAAAAATACAAAGCCTTTAGATACAAGAACGATAAAAAGTTTAACAAAAGCTTCACTCGGGGATTAATTACTGCCGTTTTAGAGACAAATGACAAAAGAACTTTCTCACAGAGTCGCATAAAAGCATTAAGAAACGGAAAAAAAATAACGAAATTTTAATCACATTTTCGAACAAAAGAGGTGGTATCATTATCATGAATAAAAATACATACAGTTAAAAAATTAGATTACTGATAAGTGATATTAACAAATTTGAGAAAATAGATGAAGGTAAAATAATTTCAGAAACATAAATTTCATAAATAAATTAGAAGCTTAGTAATGAAAACAAGTGATGGTTTAAATTACTAGAATACCACCGTAAAATACCCAAACATTATGGTTTACCTATCGAGATCCGAAGGCGAATTGGCATGTCCAATGATGCATTCTAGAAGCTGAGTAGAGTATTAAGAGACAGGAAAATTTCACTGGAAACAAATAAGAGAGTACGAGATTGTTATATGATGTCTCTCTTTCAATATGGCAGTGAATCCATTGATTTGGACTAACCGAAATGTGGCTCTACAGAAGGATACTGAGAATACCAGGGACGAGACACGTGAACAACGACGAGGTTTTGGAGAAGATTGACACAAGAAGGAAACTGACACTTAACATCATGAAAAGACAGCTGAAGTTTTTAGGACATATAATAAGGAAGGAAGGCCTAGAGAAACTGACGCTCAGAGGTTGGATAGATGGGAAGAGAGACAAGGGAAAGCAACGCATGACATACTTCATGGACTTTAGCAGATGAATGTTGGAGCGGGGGTTGAGTGGGATAACAGGAGAAAGGGTTTTAAGTGCGATTAGGAATAGGAAGATGTGGAGGGCCATGATCGTCTAACTCCTAAAGGGACAGGGCACATAGAAGAATAAGAAAACACATAAAACTGCGCCTACTTGGACGCACTTTTCAATCGACCTGAAGTGAAAGGACTATATCTGATCTATAGCTGTATCTACTGCTGGAAAGGTTGGGTCACTGTGTCGTGCCAGAAAGTCTTTCTCGCTAGAATCCATCTTGCACACTTATAAATCTACCATTCATCCGTGCATTGAATACTGTTGCCATATCCGGTCTGGGGCTCCTATTATATATCGCTAAATCAATAGCTGTATCTACTGCCAGGAAAGTTGAGCCACTGTCGTGCCAGAAAATCTTCCTCGCCAGAATCAATCTTGCAAATTTATAAATCTATCATTCGTCCGTGCATTGATTACTGTTGTCATATTTGGTTGGGTGCTTCTGCTATTCATCTTGGGGTTCTCGACAAAATCTAAAAATATCTGCAATGTAATTGATCCTGACTCGGCATCTCGAATTCACTCACTTTTTTATCGACGTTATGTGGCTTCATGACATCTGCTCTCGCGGGCATTTTTCCCCTGGTGCTCAGACCACATGAATTTAAGCACGTTACTAAGTTGGCATCTCGTTGCCACTCTTTTTATTGTTGAAATTGTTAAACATAATAACCGCCACTTCTACTTTAACAGTTTGTTTTTTAGTACTTTCCGCCGTTTACTTACTTCCCTGATAGCTACAATCTTTAAAAATTTAAATTCCACGCCAATTGCCATCTTGTTGAATTCCGTTCACCTTTTTCTTTTACTCTTTCATATTTCGAGATGTTTCTATGCAATTTTGGTAAATGTATTTGTTAAAATGAGATCTCAGTGTTACTTTCATTTTGCGTTATTTAAACGACAATTTATCTATCGCACTCTGTATATCCATCAATATGTGATGTCAGTGTCATTTATATACAGGTTGGGGCAGAGCGACCTGCTGTTTTGGAATAACATAAAACAAAAGCAATGCAAATATACATGTAATTCTTTAAACAGCATCAATTACAACATTTAAATTTTATGTTTTACATGCTTTAAAGATGACATCAGTCAGATGGCGTCCATTCTGCTCAATACAATGGGTTAATCGTACCATCGCTTCAGGGCGCCAAATTCAAATAAGCTAGTTGCTCTGCCCCACCCTGTATAAGAAGTAATTCAGCTTATTGCTTAATATATGTGATAGTACCGCCACGCATTCTCGTAGGTTAACTTGCCATTTACAGTCAGTTCGAACACATGTCGATCATCATATTAAAAAGAACCAAAATTGAACTATTAACATAAGTCAATAATAAAATATAATATCATGTCGCTTATCATATTAAAAACAACTAAAATATAACTATTAACGCAAGACAATAATAAAATACAATACAGCAAACTGTAAAGAAAGACTAAAAATAGTTGAAGCTATCGATATACAAAATAAACAATATAAATGAAATATCTTTCCACACAGCGGACGGCTTTTTGAAATACTTCGAAAAATTAATGCCTACATCCTCAGGTTCAGTCCAGTTTTGTGACTATTAACCGATTAATATAAAAAGTCCTATCATTTTTATATAAAAGAATATTTTGAGTTAGAAATGAAGCATTTCTAAAACGCAAGGATGAAGCTAATAAATGTTTTTCTCTATGACACCCAGTAATACGACTAACGTTCCTAGAGATGGTTACAATTTCGTCACAAATTTTATGATTAAAAAATGTAGCGAAAGAGAAAACAGACCTTAACGTTCAAAATTGTTTATATATATATATATATATGTGTGTGTGTGTGTGTGTGTGTGTGTGGAGAGAGAAAGATTTAAAAGCTATTCCTAGTTTACACACACACACACACACATGTGCGTATGTGAACGTGTGTATTAACCATAAATATTGATGTAGTAATTATTCCAAGCTGAATCATGAAATCCATAGGTTGAAACAGTAATTAAATTTTGATCTGATATTTTCATTGTATAATATTCAATTCAAGTGAGGAAAATATATATTCGATAAATTATCAAGTGTATATAAAATTAAACTTATCCTTTTGTATATATAGTTAGACTTACTCGCGTGCGCACACACACACACACACACACACACACACACACACACACACACACACACAAATATATTTATTCATTCAATACCGAAAAATACAAAAACAACACAACGTTTTCAAAATATATATGGAACCAGAAAGAAAACAACATTACCAGCAAAATTAATTGTGAAATGTTACAAAAATGCACCACCCTACAGCAGTAATAGAAATAGTTGTAAATTATGCCTGGAAGAGAAGCCAGCAATAATCAGTTTTAAAAAACAAAGCAAAATATTAAAAAAAAAATACACTCCCCCCCCCCAAAAAAAAACAAGACAACTGGAAAATACTGAAATGCGAATAAATACCTACTTTGTTACACTAACAAAACTAAATAACAACAAATCAAACAAAAAAGAAGCATACACAAAAATTAAGAATAAAAAAAAACGAAACCACGATAATAATTAGAAAATAATAAAAACAAAACATACAAACATTACAAATACGAAAAATAAAAGTACATACAAACGCCAAAGCAAGACAAAAACAAAAAAGAATGCATGAATCAGCTCTGTTAAAGAGACAAACTCTCTGCACTTATCGCCGCTCCACGTCCACACCGATATCGAGCACTTTACGATAAAAATACCTGCTTGCAAAAATACATTTTATCAGTAAAACTACTGAAAAACAACAAACTTGTCAATCTGGTAGTTGGACAACAATCTCTCTCTTTTTGTTTAAGATAAAAAAATGTATAAAAGAAAGATTGTTGCCCAAATACACAATTTCTAAATTACATGACCCGGCAGCCAACAAGGAAAGTAATGCTATAATTTCAGAAAAAAACCTTGTTTTATATAAAAAAAACTTAATGTTAATACCTTATCTGCCATTTTTAATGAAACATATATATATATATATATATATATATTGTCTTATGTCGAAGGCACGGATCGGAGTTTCATGCGTTATGCAATCATCAGGTACATTTTGTAAACTCTTAATGTTTGGAGTTGGAAAATTGCACCTGATGATTTCATAACGTATGAAACTCTTTTTGTAAGACAAAAAAGTGTTTTTGCGTCAAAAATTTTAAATTAGAAGTACCTAAATTTTCTAATTTACATTTTATCATTAATACTGAATATTAATATAAATATTAAGGTTCATTTTTTGCATAACCATCCAGATAAATTTCCGGATAATTGCGGCGGGGTGAGTGATGAGAAAGGAGAACGATTCTATCAGGATATCAAAACAATGGAACACTGCTACCAGAGATGTTGAGACAAACAAATGATGGCTGACTACTGCTGGGGTATCAAAAGGGACTTAAATAACATTGAACTTAACAGACATTTAACAAAG
Organism: Ascarosepion bandense; assembly: GCA_037127315.1. NCBI lineage: Eukaryota > Metazoa > Mollusca > Cephalopoda > Sepiida > Sepiidae > Ascarosepion > Ascarosepion bandense. The sequence goes on from JBBBDQ010000882.1 coordinate 278,406, forward strand.
AGAACATTTTCACCATAGTTCTTATGTTCAGGAAGGTTTCATTTCTTGTTAGTTTATTAAATGATTTGATGAAAATACTTGTTGGTCATGGTATATTTATTCAGTTTATTTTTAAAGACTTAGGGACTGATTGTTACTGAAAAAATAGTATATCTCAATAAGCAGACCAATATTTCTTGGTTTAACTACGAATTAAAAGGTTTCTACGATTTTGCTTTGAGAAATATTACTATCGGTCAGTATCATATATACAGAAAACAAATGAAAAAATGCTTTTTTTCCCCTAAAATGAGGCATTTCTGTACAGCAAAAACGGTAGCTAACCAAGAAGAAGTAAGTCCATTTTCAGATTCAGCGCCCCTCAACTTAGCTGAAAAAGATGTTTGGTGTCTCAACACCATTTCACAATTTTTTGTTTTTGACGAATCTAATGTAAATAATGATCACTCTTCATTCCAAAAATTCAAACATAAATTTTGCTACTACATTCCTCTATCAAACAATCGATATTTGCTCCAAAAATGTCTTCTATTGTTATCTCTAGTAACAGTTTATATATATATATATATATATATATATATATATATATATATATATATATATATATAGATTAATTCGTGAAAAACTTTTAATAGATTTTAAGATTACACAAAATATGTCGCCATTTTTTACGGGTGGTTTAACATAATATATGTTTATCCCTACCCTTTTATTAAAGTGCAATTTTATTCAAAATCCCGTTCTTTTCTAAATGTCTCGTGCTTGTAGAATCTGGGGACTGGGGAAAGATAGACAGATATTTTTGACCTAGCTATATGACCTTGTGTTAAAAAGACCTTGTGTAACATCTCGCCTTACGTGGAAAGGTGGGTAAATACCGTTGCAGTTGGCAGTAGAGAGTATTCGTAGAGATCCGTTACACTTATCGGAGAGTACCGGAACTTATACGTAAGTTAGCGAGAGATACCGAAGTTACTCACAGACTATCTCTGAGCTCCACTCAGCTAGAATAATCTACACGGATATACTATTTCTACAACCCACGTCTATTGAACAGGTGTAGAGGCGCATCCCTTGTTCCTTGTTTAGGATGTGGTTTCTGGCTTTCTCTCTTCTAATCTTTTCACTCTTACGTAGCCCCCTGCACATCAGTGGCGTTACCGCCTTGCTCGGGGTGATATGATTAAAAAACAAAAAACAAAAAAAACTTCACTTCAAGACTTGTATATATTTATTTCTTACTAATAGTATTCCTAGATTTACTAACCTGCGTTCAAGTTTGTGTATTATATTCAATTTTACCTACTTTTCTAACTCCATATCTGTTTTTGTTGTTCATTCATTTATGCGGTTCCTCACCTGGAATCCACAACATTCCTACTCTTCTTTTTCTTCTTTATTTTCTTCTTCTTGTTCTTCTTCCTTCCCTTCTTCTCCCTCTTCTTTTTTGTACTGCGTCCCTTCGGAGCGTGGACGATCATGGCTCTCCACAATTTTCTGCCGTTTCTAGCTCGTTTGTTAAAGAAAAACTAGCAAAAGTAATACATTTAATTTTACTGTGATCTGAAAATAACATTTCGAACTTTTGCTTATAGAAAATATGAAAAAAATATGAAAATGAAGTCACATTGATTAGTTACATTCCGAATACGCCACCAAACCTGTCATCTATGATGTGCTGCATCCAAAGCAGAGAAAAGAAGAAAAAGGTTCATGCCTTCCATGAAAGTGTTTGTGCAAAATGAGTACAATGAATCCAATCAGAATTTAAGCTTGAAACATATGATCAAACAAAAAAAGAGACGAGTCTTTTACATGTTCTATTAAAAACACATTTTCCAAAGCTAAGTCGACTGAGGAAATAATGTGAAGAATTTTTCGCTATCTTTGAAGAATTAATTGAATTATTTAAATAATTATGTCTTCGGAAACGGAAAGAAATATGGACGTCATAATAAGCACTATTATTGCAGAAATCTCGAATTTTTCAATAAACTTATAAATTAGGTAATCCGAATGAATTTATTAAATGCGTGACGATTTATTGAAATTAATTAGTCAAGCGTGTAGCTCAGATTGTTGAGGAAGAAAATAAATGGTTGTTATTGCTACTTACTAGTCTCAGCTAAGAACGGCACAAGGCCAAGGCCAAACGAGTTCTTAAGAAAACTTATTTTATTTTTTACTAAAAGACGGAACTGTATTATAGAAAAAGTAAATATATATGCTTTAGTTGGAAGTAAAACTAATTTAATGAAAATAAACTTGTATTTAACAACTAGATGATTTTGCCAGAAATTGTTTCTGCTACTGAAGAGGTTAATGCTGTTAATCCTTCCTTTATATATACTATTTTTATAATTTATATATTAAAGTAATTTTATTATTAATACTCTATTTTCTTAAATATTCATATTAATTAATTCCTATTTTATTTTATTTTATTTTATTAATACTTAAAATTAAATTATTTATTATTAATATATTAATTTATTTAAAAAATAAATTCTTATCTTTATATAGTTTAAGGCCAAGGTCAAACGAGTTCTTAAGAAAACTTATTTGATTTTTTACTAAAAGACGACAAGTTTCGGAATTGTATTATAGAAATAGTAAAAATATTTGCTTTATTTGGAATTAAAACTAATTTAATGTAAATAAACTTGTATTTAGCAACTAAATTCTATGGAACATTTATATACACTAGTATATATATATAGGTGCTCAGAGTAGATGGTTTTGCCAGAAATTGTCTCTGCTGCTGAAGAGGTTAATGCTGTTAATCCTTCCTTTAAAGGATTGCTAGATTTAGAGTTGTTTTCCTATTTTTAATATTTTAATATAGACCAGGTTGTAGTAGAAAATCCAATTCAAGCGTTCCGAAGTTAAATTGGACAACTAAAATATTACCGTGGACCCTAATTTGCTATTTGTTTGTATGTACCCCCCACGCAAGTAATATTATATTTACCGTCAGGGTTCATATGGAACTGATTGAGAACCATTGATCTAAATGAAGTTGGCTTGTCATCTTTAAAAATAAACATTTGAAATCCTGTCATTTATCTAAGAACTAGCAGCATAGCCCGGCGTTGCTCGGGTGTAATGAAAACTTTAAAACTAATCCATGGTCCTGGAGCTCAGACTCATTGGACGCTGGCACAAAAGACTAAAAAGCAATAGTTGTTTCCAGTTAAAGCGAAACCGTAGAGTGAAAGAAAAATGAATGGATGTGAGTTAAATTTTGAAGTTTGGTGAAAATCGGATAAAGATTGTGGATTTGTATAAAGGACATACAGACAGATAAACAGACACATACACACAAAAATCTTGCCTTATATATATATATATATATATATATATATATATATATATATATATATATATATATATATATTCTGCATTATTGTAAGAACTGCAACTTTGAAACTTCTGAATATCGTGTCTTATGTCTTTGTCTATGAGTGTATGAAATTTGATTAAAATCGGACCACTCCTTCTATAACCCGATGTTTTCGATTATCGATTTTCGATATTTATCGGGGGTACCTCGACACAAAACCGAGCTAAGAACACTCGCAAAGGCTTATAGTACAACTGTGTAAATTTTCAAGAAAATCGGTTCAGCCGTTTCGGAGTCTATAGGTAACGGACACACACACACACACACACACACACACACACACACACACACACACACACACACACACACACACACTACGCAAGTATCTCAGCTCCTGAAGCATCTTTTTATGATATTTCTTCAGTTTCGTGCAATATAAAACAAAATGAAGTCTGAGAAAGATTGAGACTTATCAATTCTCCAAATGATAAAGAGCCTGCCTCAAAATTTTGGAATACAAAATCTTGGTTTTTATTTGCGACTGAAGATCATCTACCAGCGCCGATGAGTGATAAGCAATTCTTAGTAGTTTCTTTCACGATAAACGAATTCAAACTCGCTTAATATATCATATCTTTGTCTAAAGAGACTTTATTTGAGGTTCGATAATTGTTGTAGGATCTCCCTCTTTTTGTATATGATAATGGACTTGGCTGAGTGTACATATAATCCTGCCATACAGAGAACAATGGATCACAGTTGTAATGGCAGTTCGCAGTCGAGAGTAATTGTAGAGATCAGGTACAGTTATCGAAGAGTTCCGACAGATACCTAAGTTACCCAGAGACCAGACTAGCTTTGAGCTCCACTCAGATAAAATAAGTTACACGGACATACTATTTCCAACGATTTCACTTCAAGACTTGTATATATTTATTTCTACTAATAGTATTCCTGAATTGACTAACGCGCGTTTCAGTTTGTATATTATGTTCAATATAGCCTACTTTTCTATCTCCATATCTGTTTTTGTTGTTTATTATTTTGGCGGTTCCTCATCCGGAATCAACAACAATAACAACAACAACAACAATAATAATAATAATAATAATAATGAAAGAAAAAATATTCAATAATGAAAGAAGGCAGTAAATACAAACAAGATTTATATTTTGTGGATTCTGTAGAAAAGCAAAACAGAAGCCATGAACCAATCATTGCGGCAAAAATATGAAAAAGAAAGCCAAGGATAAAGCTCTTGAACAGATGAAACAACACTGGCAAGAGAAATCTCTGCATGGCCAATATGCAGAACGTGATAATAAATCCAATGTTGATAAAGTTAATACTCATCGATGATTACGTGCATCTGGATTAAAGTCTGAGACTGAAGGCTTTATTCTTGCAGCGCAAGACCAAAGCCTTTTCACTAGGAATTTTCAGGCAAATATTATACATAATAATGTGGATCCAAAATGCAGGTTTTGTGATAAATACCTAGAAACAACAGACCATCTAATCTCAGGCTGTTCTGTACTTGCCCCAAATGAATATAAAAATCGTCACGATAGAGTGGGACAATATTTACACTGGACAATGTGCAAACACTATGAAAAATATGTAAACAAACACTGGTGTGAACATCACCCAGCACCCGTTACAGAAATAGAAGACGTCACCATTCTATGAGATTACACCATCTATACAGACAGAAAAATTGAAGCAAACAGGCCAGACATTATTGTTAAAAACTAAAAAGAAAAAAACTTGCTTATTATTTGATATGGCTTGTCCAGCGGATTGTAACATAGCAATCAAGGAATTCGAAATATAAAAGTCAAAATATAAAGACTTGGAAATTGAAATAAAAAAAATGTGGAAATTGAAGACAAGTATCGCCAGTGATAGTGGGTGCACTTAGAATGATACAAAATGGAACAAAACAACACATTGAAAGAATCCCTGGAAACCTCAGCTTAAGAGATGTACAAAAAATTGTTTTGTTAAGCACAGCTCATACACTAAGGAGAACTTTGTCTACATAACGCTAGTGTTGTTAGAGAGATGTGAAAAAAAAAAACAAAAACATGAAATGGAGTCATAACAACACACCACTACCTGCCTTAGGTCTTCCTGCAGACTTGGTAGGTAGTGATACCATAGCAGAATAATGAAAAATGACATAATAATAATAATAATAATAATAATAATAATAAACCAATTACATGTCTTCCGACAACATATAAACTACTAACAACCGATTACATGTCTTCCGACAACATATAAACTACTAACATCTATTTTAACAAAACAAACATATTTATTCTTAGAAAGAAATGACATGATACCGCTTGAACAAAAAGGGTGCAAACGTGGCTGTTATGGCTGTAAAGACCAATTGCTAATTAACAAAATGATCCTGGAAAACTGCTACAAGACAAAGAAAAATCTTAGTACTGCCTGGATAGACTACCGAAAGGCATTCGATAGTGTGCCACATGAATGGATTTTAAAGACTTTAAATATATACAAGATATCGCCCGTCATCATCAATTTCATCAAACAGTGCATGTCTATATGGAAAACAACCCTTTACCTCAATCATATAAATGGAACCTATAAGTCTGATGAAATAAACATCAAAAGAGGTATATTTCAAGGTGATTCTTTATCTCCCTTACTATTCTGCATATCATTAATAGCACTAACCAGTCAACTTAATAAGACAGAATGTGGTTATAAAATAGGCCAAAAGAAAATAAGCCATCTATTTTACATGGATGACTTAAAGTTATATGCTAAGAATGATAATGAGCTGGAAGGTCTTCTGCAAACTGTAAAATGCTTCAGCGAAGACATTGGAATGAAATTTAATTTGAATAAATGTGCTAAAGCTACAGTTTTACGTGGATCAATACAAGAAACATCCTCAATTAGCCTAGACCCTGCTGTAACAATAAAAGAATTGAAACCAGAAGAAGCTTATAAATACCTAGGTGTAAATGAGAGCGAAAACATTCACCATAAAAAAATGAAAGAAATAGTGCGTAAAGAGTACTATAGAAGGCTACGAATGATATTAAAAACTGAATTAAATTCACAGAACAGAGTTATGGCCATTAATAGCCTTGCAATCCCAGTTGTCCAATATAGCTTCAACATCTTAAACTGGACTCTAAACGACATCAGGCGAATGGATGCTAAAACAAGAAAGCTTCTTTCTAAGCATAAGATGCATCACCCAAAGGCTGATGTAGACCGTCTATACATACCCCGTAAAGAAGGTGGAAGGGGTCTTATTCAGCTGGAATTGTCATACAAGACAACAACTATTGGCTTACTAACATACATAGAAACAACAAAGGACTGGATGATACAATTAGTAAGGCAACATGAAGAAAGAAAGAAAAAATATTCAATAATAAAAGAAGGCAGTAAATACAAACAAGAATTACAGTTAGTAGATTCTGTAGAAAAGCAAAACAGTAGCCAAGAACCAACTATTGCGGCAAAAAATATGAAAATGAAAGCCAAAGATAAAGCTCTTGAAAAGATGAAACAGCGCTGGCAAGACAAACCTCTGCATGGCCAATATCCAGTACGTGCCAATAAATCCAATGTTGACAAAGTTAATACTCATCGATGGTTACGTGCATCTGGATTAAAGTCTGAAACTGAAGGATTTATACTTGCAGCACAAGACCAAAGTCTTTTCACGAGAAACTTTCAGGCAAATATTATGCATAATAATATGGATCCAAAATGCAGGTTTTGTGATAAACACCAAGAAACAATAGACCACCTAATCTCAGGCTGTTCTGTGCTTGCCCCAAACGAATATAAAAATCGCCACGATAGAGTTGGGCAATATTTGCATTGGGCAATGTGCAAACATTATGGAAAAGCTGTAAACAAACACTGGTATGAACATCATCCAGCACCGGTTACAGAAATAGAAGATGTAACCATTCTATGGGATTACACCATCTACACAGACAGAAAAATTGAAGCAAACAGGCCAGACATTATTGTTAAAAACCACAAGGAGAAAACTTGTCTATTAATTGATATGGCTTGTCCAGCGGATTGTAACATAGCAACCAAGGAATTTGAAAAACTGTCAAAATATAAAGACCTGGAAATTGAAATAGAAAAAATGTGGAAATTGAAAACAAGAGTTGTGCCAGTGATAGTAGGTGCACTTGGAATGATAAAAAATGGAACAAAGCAACACATTGAAAGAATCCCTGGAAACCCCAGCTTAAGAGATATACAAAAAATTGTCTTATTAAGTACAGCCCACACACTAAGGAAAACGTTATCTATGTAATGCTGGGGATGATAGGGAAGATAGGAAAACATGAAATGGAGTCATAACAACACGCCACTACCTGCCTTAGGTCTCCCCGCAGACTTGGTTGGTAGTGAGACCAATGCAGAAATCGAAATATGATGAAAAATGACATAATAATAATAATAATAATAATAATAATAATAATAATATGGGACTTTACAATAGCCACGGACAGAATAATCAAAGCTCAATCGCCCAGACATCGCGATCAAAGACTACAAAAACAGAATACGCTTTCTTATTGATATAGCAGTTCCTGTAGATTGTAATATATCTTTGAAGATCTTTAAGAAAACTATCAAAATACAAACATCTTGAAGTGGAAACCTCAAAAAATATTGCACAGGAGGATAATAATAATTCCTTTTGTAGTTGGAACCTTCCGTATTGATTTGAAAAAGTTCCAATAGATTCATTGAAGAGATTCCTAGTAGTCCATGCCTTAAAATAACACGAAAAATTGTACTCACAACTATAACTCAAACATTATGAAGATCTTTACGTATATAAAATGTGTGCCATCGTAGTTTCTTTTATAAAAATGATCAGTGAAATTTGACATAAAATCATTTATAACCTTAGTTCTCTGATTGTATACAACATAAGTCCAAGGCAATAATAATAATAATAATAATAATAATAATAATAAATTCAAACAGGTACGCTAATGAACATATTGTCATAACTTGTCATACTTAATAATGTATTCTTTCTCAGCAATTATTGTGCACCCTGATAGCATGTGGTCAATAATTTCATAAATTTATAACATAAGCGACAGGCGGGATTTAAGTCACATTTGTTGATTTTAGCCTTGTAGGCATTAGTTGGAAGACATTGTTCTTGTGCCGACTCCTGGATTAAGATCACCGCTTCTAAGCCATTGATGATTTTGACCAATGTCAAGTTTATCCAGACGCTTTGGATGCTTTTCATAAAAAGTTTTAGATCTCCATTTTTGTTCAGTAATCTATGACTATAAGATATATAAAAAAATAAGCCATCTATTTTACATGGATGACTTAAAGTTGTATGCGAGGAATGGACAGTGAGCTGGAAGGTCTCCCGAAAACAGTAAAATGTTTCAGTGACGAAACTGGAATGGAATTCGGTTTGGATAAATGTGCTAAAACTACAATTTTACGAAGATCATTATAACAAATCTCTTCAATTAGCTTAGACCCTGGCATAACAATCAAAGATTTAGAGTAAGAAGAAGATTGTAAGTACCTCGGTATAAATGAGGGTGAAGGAATTCACTAAATAAAATGATGTTGTTAATTGTTTTATGGCATATCACCCTCGGCGGGTCATTTATTGCCAACTACATTTTATTTTATTTTATTTTATTTTATTTTATTTATTTATTGCTGGTAATACCTTTTTCTTTCAACAATTTATTGTTGTATTTATATAAGTTTTGTGTCTAGTAATACTTTTTTTTCTTTTTTTCTTTTCAAGATTCATTGGGATTTGTTGTTTTTTTTAACGGCAGGGTCCCCAAGTTCTACCCTGTTATTTAATCCATAACTGGAGGGAAGGGACGGATTAATACCTTTGCCAAGGGTACCAGTGCTTAAGTGAATGCAGGGTATTCAACTGAAATTCGAACTCGGCTCACCGATTTCTCTTTCCGAGCTGATATCCACTGCACCACAACGCATATCCGTCACTAAACGCTTACAGCACCTGGTATTCCGAAGCAATCACCCATCTAAGTACTAACCAGGCTCAACGTTGCTTAACTTCGGTGATCGAGTGAGAACCGGTGTATTGAACGTGATAAGGCCTAAATAAAATCAAATAAATAACGCGAAAAGAGCACTATAGAATGTTGCGAACAGAATTATGGCCATCAATAGCCTTGCCACCCAAGTGGCAAGGCTATTGATGGCCATAATATAGTTTTAACATCAATATAGTTTTAACATCTTGTGTTGGATTCTAAATGATATCAAACGAATGGATTCTAAGACAAGAAAGATTCTTTCTAAGCATAAAATGTATCATTCAAAAACTGATGCAGAATAGTAGAGAAAGTGGAAGAGGTCTTATTCAGCTTGAATTGTCATACAAGACAACAACTATTGTCATGAAACATAAAAAGAACTGAATGATACAAAAAAACAAACAAACAAAAAACAAAAAAAAACAGAAAAATATTCAATCATGAAATAAGGCTGTAAATATAAACGTTATTTACATTCACTAGATTCTGTAGAAAACGGAAAGAGAACCTAAGAACCACCAGTTGCAGCCAAAAAATACGAAAAGGAAAGCCAGGGATAAAGCTCTTGAACAGATGAAACAAGGCTTGCATGGCCAATATCCAGAACGTCCTAATGAAGCCGATGTTGAAAAATCAACACTCTTCGATGGCTACAAGCAACTGGATTAAAGGTTGAAATGGAATGCTTTATATTTAAAGTGCAAAACCAGAGTCTTTTCACTAAGAACTTTCAGGCAAATATCATACATAATAGTGTGGATCCAAAATGCAGGTTCTGTGACAAATATCCAGAAACCATAAACTATCTAATCTTAAAATGTTCTGTAATTGCGCCAAATGAATATAAAAGTAGTCACGATAGGGAGTAATATTTTAAACTGGACAATGTGCAAATACTTTGGAAAATATGATAACAGGCACGTTAACAACGCCGGTTACAGAAATATAAGACATCAAAATTCTATGGGATTTACGCAATCTTCACAGACAGAAAAATTGAAGCAAATTGGACGGATATAATTGTTAAAAACCGAAAAGAAGAAGCTTGCCTACCAATTCATGTGACTGTAACATAGCAACCAAAGAAGTTGAAAAAACTATGGAAATATAAAAACCTAGAAATCGAAATAGAAAAAAATGTGGAAATTGAAAACAAGAACAGTACCAGTTATAGTAAGTATAATGAGAACAGAGGCTCAAATTTAATTTCTATAATGCTTTATTCTGCTTCAATTCAACTTACTTATAAAAGGAAAATTTTGGCCTAGTTTTATGGTAGGCGGGACTTTCCATTACAGTGAAGCTAGGGGCGCTGGGTGTAGATCATTTACTACGACAGTAGGCGCGCCTGGAAATTCATGCTTAAGAGAAATACATAAAATTGTCTTGATAAGTAAAGCCTATATACTAAGAAGTATTGTATCCATCTAATGCAAGTGATGTTATAGGAGTTAGAAAAACAAACAATGAAATGAAGCTATAAGAACACACCACTACCTGTATTAAGTCCTCCCGCAGACTTGGTAGGTAGTGTAACCATAGCAGAAATCGGGATTTAATGATGCTGAAGATAATAATTGTTTTTCCGTTAGTACAGTTACTAAGTTAGCACATTATTACTTCTTATTACCACATCTAAATAATGGGTCATTCAGTTTTGATTGCAAAGAAAAACGGAAATATTCCAAAGTATCTAGATGTAATTCCCAAACTGAATAAAGAAACCCGCTACACACGGCCATGACGACTCGTGCCCCATTAACAGAGATGCCCTTAGTTAAGCTCAAGCAATTAACAAGCAAATCTGTATTATTGAAAGGTATTTTTACAGTCAACATCCCAAAGAAAAACATTTACATGTCAATATCTCCAGTTAGTTAAAATCAGAAGCCAGGCGATGCTTAACAATATTTCGAAAATATGTTTCTCTTCTTCAAGTTAAGTTTAAAAGTTCATGCAAATATAAAAATATAAATTACAAATCTTTTGCACAAACGTTGCTTGTCTTGAAAAAAACGGTTGTACTGGTAATCAGCATGGCAAAATGAATGAAACGCAACCATTGTGAATGGAACGCAAGTTAAATGTAAGTAACATGATGGGGATCATTTTTATCGTGATATTTTCAGTTAGTTGATTAGTTATTAAAAGCAATTAAGCAAACAGCTTAGTATAAACTTATGGAAATTTTTTCTCGTCTTGTTTACTTCTCTTGAATAATAATAATAATAATAATAATAATAATAATAATAATAATAATAATGTTCATTTTCGCAGACGCATTAACGTTGATGTCTACGCTTTTGTCTGTTCACATGTGAAGCTTGATATTTATTGCGTGTGTTAATATTGTTAATTCTCCAAATCTCATTTACTATTCTATGAGCCTATATTAGGGTCTAAGCGGTTTCAATTCTTCTCAGTAATCAAGCACCCTCCCTAGTATTTTGGTTTCAATAATTGTTTTTGATGGTTTCCATTCTTCTACAAATTTTCATTTATTTTACTCTTGTTCATTGTCTCTTTGCAACTCACTTTGTTTTTTTTTTCAATTGGAGTAGATAGATCTATCTATCACCCGGTTCACACTCCACCCACGTCTATTGAACAGGTTAAGAGGCTCATCCCTTGTTCCCTGTTTAGGATGTGGTTTCCGGCTTTCTCTTTTCCAATATTTTCACTATTACGAACCCCCATGCACATCAGTGGCGTTACCGCCTTGCTCGGTGTGATACGATTAAAAAAAAACTGTTTCTAGCGCGCTGATAACGATTGACACGATTGTTAACTTCGTAGTCTCCAAAAAACTCAGTTGACTTAATTCTTCTTCTTCTTCTTCTTCTTCTTATTATTATTATTATTATTATTATTATTAAAGAAAAATAAATGCTATATGAGACGTATATGGTAGTGTTCGATGGAGGTAAATTGACAATTATTTTTCCAGTATTTTCTGTGATTTTAGTAATGCAAATGGCAATGTGCACGCAGTGCTTGCAGAACCAATCTGCAAATTGGTCAGCCATCGTAAATATTGCAGAGTCGTTCCAACACAATATTACAGAATCTTGCGTCATAATTGAACAACCCGAAGAAATAGCACGAAAGTTTGAGTGGCATGTGCATTTCAAGGTTGGTCGAGGTTGGGTCAAGATGACGAGTTTTAAGCGCAAACAATCATCAGCAAAACTAAAAAAATCATCTTAGGTAACAGTCAGCGAACAATCAACCAATCTCTCAGGTGACTGTAATCCCATTGATTCACCTAGTTTCTCTGCGTGCAAATTCAATTTTGGTATCAATTGGGATAAGGTCAGTAAATATTAGGGTCTACTCAGATTAACCTCTCTTCGAGTAAAGGGTCTTTATTGGCATTAAATTTGATTTAAATCATCTTGTAATGAAATACAAAAAGACGTATTGGACAACTCGCCTGGATGTAAAGGTAACCAGGTTAAGGTAAACCCTTGATGCTATGGCCTTATGTCAGTTTTAGCAAATACCAATAGCAGTAGTTCCCTGGTTTCGTTCGGGAAAGTTCCAAGGTAATATTAAGCTCATGCCTCAGGACCATATCCCAGGCAGTATTTTTCAATTGGGAGGAGGCTGTGGTCATTACCCGACGCCTAAGTTGTCCCCGAAAGGGGGAATTGCAGAGGGGGCTCAAGCAATTTTTCCACGGTATTGCCAGTAAACCCACTATAAGCTGACCTTGTCTCACATTCAGTAGCGACGTAGACACCTGGAAAAATACACCAATAACAATAGTTTATCCATTTTGACTTGTTTTTATTCTTGTGTAATTTCTTTTACAAATGACAATGAAATTTTCGAATAGAACCAATAACATTACAGAAGAATCATCAATTATATTGGATATGACTTGGTATTTAGGCTTCAGTCATTTTCCTACCACTCTAACTTGTTTTCGCTATGCTTTTCAATAAATATTTTCATGGTAATTGTTCTGATGAGATTTTCTCTTTCATACCTAGACTTTATGAATTTAAGCGCAGTACTAGATTGGCGGCAAGGTCTCTTCATGTTATACTTGAAATGGCTAGATAGAATTGGGTGTTCTATGCAAACAGTTTCTTTTCTTGCATTTCTCACTTGTGGAAGCCTCTTCCAGCTTCTTGCTCTTCAGTTAACTTTGATCTTCAAAAATTTAAATTCAATGTCAATCGTTATCCTTTGTCTCCTTAATTCCAGTTCTTTTATTGTCATGTCTTCTTAATTGGGTCTTCTTTCTTTCATATTCTTTTATACTCATTAACCTCTTGCGTCCTAGTGGTTTATTGCCTTGTTTGGGGTGAAATAAATTAAATGTTCGAAGACAAAGATAAAAATCAATGCAAAGAACTTCTTGAAAAGAAATATTTATGATGTCTATGTTTTTTATATATCTTTATTTTTGAAAGTTTTTTTTTTCTTCACGATCATATTTTATGACAATATTTTGCTGAAATAGAAATTGATACAGAGAGAAAAAGTGGGGGGGGGGGGCGTAGCGCCGGTCCAAGCGGCTTCAAGTAATCGATTCTTTCCGCGTGAGTTATCTATTGCTTTAATAACGTTTTTTGCCTCTAGATGAGATTACGTCTTTTACTCTCCTTGCAAATGCCTAATTGTTTATTTTAGATATTCAAAAATATTTTTCTCTTTTTTCATCTTTGTATGTAATATACATTTAGCTTGAGGATATATATATATATATATATAGATATATATATATATATATATATATATATATATATCTGACTCTCCCATCGATTTCGATGTATGAGGGTCTAACCTTAGTTAGACATCCACACAAAGATTTGTTTATAGTGGTGAAGGCTTGTGTAGCACCATCCACACTTTTTGGAACTGCTGATAACAAACAATCAGTGCAGAAATCTGCCACAGATCGCATGAACAGCAGACCTCAATTATTTAATATATATATATATATATATATATATATATATATATATATATATATATATATCGAGAGACAGAGAGTGAATAACTGGAGTGAAGAGACGGATTAATACTTTCTTAAGGGGATTTGCATGTGAGTGAATGCAATGAATTCAACTGGAATTCGAACTCGACTCTCCGATTTTTCATTCCAAGACGATATCCACTGCACCACAACGCACAAATTTCTATATAACAGGACAATATTAAGAAAATTAATTGGAAAGTAGAAAACTTATGTGTAACGCGTTTCGTCTTCTAGACGGACTTCATCGGGCTAAAGTGATGATGTTTTTATTGATGAAATTATATATGTGTAGGAGAAGGGGGTGTTGATGGAAACGGGAGCGTCAGTCATAGCTATGTACCGAGGAGAAACGCTGAAGATGAAGAAACGCTGAATCTAAACATTTTAAACTTTCCTCCTTGGTACCTCGACTTCACGGATTTAATCGAAGTATTAGATTGGCTGTTCGGTCTCATAATTTCACAATTGTCCTCGTAAGGTCTATTCGAATAATTTCTTCTTTCCTACTATTAGCATAGAACGTACAGTTACAACTAGCAATATCAACAGTGAAATCTTTTAGTGAAACTTTCATTTTACTATTGGAATTGCTAGATATAGCCATTCTATTCTAATATGTTTCCTTATATAGCCTTTTATATTCCTTACTAGCAGTATAGCCCGGCGTTGCTCGGGTGTAATGAAAGCTTTAAAACTAATCCATGGTCCTTGAGCTCAGACTCTTTGGACGTTGGACGTTGGCACGAAAGACTAAAAAGTTAAAGCGAAACCGTAGACTGGAAGAAAAATGAATGGATGTAAGTCAAATTTTGATTTCCTGGTATCGATATCAAATAAGTTTTTTCGTTGTAAACTGAATTGTGAAGGCTAAATAAGTCCTCTGAGTAAATGGTATCATGGCTGAGACTAAAAACTACAATTATATCAACTTAGAGCCAAACCCGAAGCAAAAACTAAAATAAAAGGGCTAAAAAAAATACAGACATACAGGCAGATAAACAGGCACACAAACATCTTGCCTTTTATATATATATATATATATATATATATATATATATATATATATTATCGATTTTCTGCACTATTGTAAGAACTGCAACCTTGAAACTTCTGAATATCGTTTATTATGACTTTGTCTATGAGTGTATCAAATTTGATTAAAATCGGACCACTCCTTCTATAACCCGACACAAAACCTAGCTAAGAACACTCGCAGACGCTTATAGTACAACTGCGTAAATTTTCAAGAAAATCGGTTCAGCCGTTTCGGAGTCTATAGGTAACGGACACACACACACACACACACACACACACACACACACACACACACACACACACACACACACACAAAGTTCCATTTATAAATAAGTTTAGATAAATTATGAATTTGTTAATATATCTTTTACCTTGATATTAATAAAATAATAATTAATATAGTCGTTTTATTCTAATGTCTGGACTTTAATATTGCTTAATATTAATTTATATATATATCCTTTACTTTGATATTAATAAAATAATTATTAATATAGTGGTTCTATTCTAATAAATTCTTCGCTCGCATGTTTCGCTTGTGGAACTCTCTTCCGGTTTCTTGCTTTTCTGTAAAGTACGTTCTTCAAAAAATTTTAAAAGCAACGCCAGTCTTTATGTCTTCATGAGCCTTGATTTATTGCCCTTTCTTTTTATGTCACTGTCAGTAACCAGACGCATTCTCCTGATTTTTTATTTCCTGGTTTGGAATGAAATGAATAAAACCAAAGAACAAATTAAAAAGAAAAATTAAAAAACCCGGACTTCTTCATAACATCTTCAAAATAATAATTATTTGTAATAAGGATAAAGAATAAACTGGAACTCAAACAATTTATTTAACAAGATTTTTAAGCTAATGAGTATATTCAAGCAAGTTTCCTGCTACCCACCTCACCGAAATCCTTTTGAAATAACTAAATCAATGAAATTGCTCCTAGAATCTCCAGATCTTGATTCATTAAAATCTTCTGATCGATCATTAAAGAATATGTATGCGTGTTGTGGTGCAGTGGATATCGGCTCTGACCGAGCAATCGGAGAGCCGATTTCAAATTCCAGTTGAATTCGTTGCATTCACTTACGCGCAAATCCCCCAGGAAAGGTATTAATCTGTCTCTTCTCCCTCCAGCTATGAGTTAAATAGTATTGCAGATTGGGTTCTATAGCCCAACTGAAACCAAATCAGTCGAGTTTGGATGCGGGCCAGAAGCAAGTGGATGTCTAGCTACACTGATGATCTGTGAAACGGCTAAACAGGCTTATGAGGATGAGGAATATATATATATAGTCATCCGCAGATGTGTTTCGCTGTATCACAACTCATCAGTACGGTTAGAAATCCAATTACTTTTACCCAAAATTTAAACACAAGCGAATTGGTGTCAGTCGGCGATTCTACCTCTGGTCGCTTGGTAAAAAGAGGTAAACTTTTAGCGTATGATGTATCATGCGGCAGTAGATAGAGTGCTTTAATTCATTACTGAATGAGAGATGCGTTAGTATATATATATATATATATATATATATATATATATATATATATATACGAGTAGGCCTGTGGCGTAAAAAATAACGGCAACATATATATCGATGTACCTAATATTGTGTATCTTACATTAAGACAATAAAAAACAAAATAATACAAACTCCTGAGCTCGAGAAATATATATATGTATATACATATATATATATATATATATATATATATATATATACAACAGCCTTTATTATAATAAAGAGGATATATATTTATATTCTTCACTACTTGACGACATAATTATTGCAAAAAAAAAAAATAAAATAAAATAATAAGGCACTGTTAATAAACAAACACTTGGCACGAGCTTTCATAGCTGGTAGTAAAGTTTAGTAAGTCGTAGTAAAGAGAATGAACTCAGCCGTTGCTCCTCCGCTATTGTATCTCTAATTAACTGAGTGAGAGGGAAATATATACAGAACGGTCTTTATTATAATAGGAACGATATATATATATATATATATATATATATATATATATATTTTGTTTTCCTTTAATCCGAAATGGAAGACTAGGAAGGTAAATTCCAAGAACCTGATCCTAATCAATATTTAAAAAATTTTAACATTAAAAAGAGAGAAAATTTTCAAAATTCAAAATTCATCCGATACCTTTGAATTTTGAAAATTTTATCTAATTTATATATATATATATATATATATATATATATATATATATATATATATATATATATAAATGATCAAAAAATATCGGGAATCTTGGAATAATTGGAATATTTAAAGGAGCTAAAGTATTCAGGGTGAAGCCGCTTGTCACGGGTTGACGTTAGCCTCCCTCGCGCATGCACACTTAGTTATAATGTTCATGATCATTTCTGTTGTTTATAGCCGTGCTTAGAAGGAAAGTGTGTAGTGTGTGTGGTCGTCTTACCACACCACAGAGGTTCCTTTAGTGGCCATGACTTGTGCAGCAGTTTTGGCTCAAGGACTACATTCCCTAGGTCAAACAACCATCATATTTCCCAGATCTTGCCCACTGCAATTTTTTCTTTCTTATAAAAATCAAATCCCACTTGAAAGGAACAAGATTTCAAAACGTTGAAGAAATCCAAAAGAATGCGACGAAGCTGCTGCTTGCTATTCCACAAAAGGATTTCCGGAAATGTTTTCATCGATGGAAACGATCCTTAATAATGGGTATTGTTTCAGAAGAGGAATACGTTTTTTGTAGCACCAATTGCGATACCTTTTTAATCAGGCCTCGTATATCATTGCACGTTTTGTATTTCTCTCTCAGCCTTTGATCGTTCAAAGAAATCGAAGGAAATAATAAGAAATACGAAATGAATAAGAACAACAGCTGAAGAGATTTTTAAAAATATTTCGTAAGAATTTGATGGACAGGTTTAAAATATTTAAAAGGAATGTGGAAATGTATTAATAAAATTGGAAGTGTTTCAACTTCACAGCCAAAATTATTTCTTTCTTTATATTTGCTGTTTGAAGCAATCATTTAGCAATTTTTTCACTTGAAACGTTAAGTAAATTAATTTTTTTCTTAGAAAACTACTGCGCATATTAGATTAAATAATTCGTGTGTTGTACTCATTACGACAATATGATGTATTTCAGATAAAGATGGGTTTTCAGAGATTTACTTAATTTGTGTATCAGTATTTGGAGGTACGGTGTCAACATTTTCTTTTAAATTCTTCTTCTTCAGATATTTTTTTCAAATTTTTCTTCTTCTTCATTAGGTTCTTCTTTTTGTTTCTCTTCTTCTTCTTCTTCTTCTTTTCTTTTTCTTCATCAGATTCTTCTACAGATTTCTCTTCTTTAGAAATTCCTTCTTGTTTTCCTTCTTCTTTAGATTCTTCTTCTTGTTATCATTCTTCAATGCACAAAGGAATTGGACGGTAGTCCTCGGGTTCACGCACGCACGCACGCACACACATACACACACACACACAGTATACATATACACACAGATGCACGCAATACAGATGAAACCAACACACGCACTACCTCGAGAATAGAAAAATTGCCAGGGTGTGGCCCTCTTCATTTTCATATAAATGCGGTCACTCAAACGTTTTGTCTTAGAATTAACAATTCTAAAACTTCATCCTAAGGATAAAAGAACGAACGAATGGTACTCAAGATGCTTGCTGTCATTCATTAAGTTTTAGAATTACTAGGCAGTTGATATTAGTCGGCAGTTAGCCGAATACTAAGGAGTCAGTTTTCAGTGGAAGATTTCCAAGTTCCTAACATTTTGGGTATGTAAAGTCGATTAGCAACCGACATAGCACGATTATAACTTTCAGTGCGAAAACTACTCCACAACAACAACAACAACAATAATAATAATTGAAACTGTCCAGAGCATGGTGGGGATAGGGCATGCGAGGGTAATGATGAAAGTGTTCGATATTTGAACTGACTTGCTGTTATTCAATCTGCAGCGATTCTCTTCTGACATGAACATGTGAATGCATAAAGCGTTCGAAATAGTAAAAAAAAAAAAAAAAAAAAAAAAAAGAAGGCAAACTGAAAAATACAACAACGACACAAAAATTGAATAAAAAAACACACCACTGGCAACTAGAAAATGTCACGAATGAACACTTATGGACATGGATACGCAGAGGACACCCGAAAAGAGGAACATAATCAGTCATCATTGCAGTTAAGAGTTACATCAAAGGCAGCGATTTAAAAACATTAGAAAAAATAGAAGATACCACCTCTGCAGGAAAAATATAAGACGACGAAAGTGCTATTTAATGACAATTCTCTTATATGGCACTGAATGCTGTACAATACCATATAATAATCCTGCTTGTTTCTTAATTTGTTAGTTACTTAGTTCGTCCGTCCGTTACGCCACACTCTCTACATGATCTTTTCCTTCCCCTCTATCTTTTTGCTCTCCTTAGCCTTTCTCTCACCTTTGTCAAACGGAAGGGTAGTAAAGAATGAGAGAGTAAGAGGAAAGCCTATTGCATTACCGTATCAGTAGCAGCTTAAGCTGGTGGTTGTAGCAGTAATTGTGTGTATATGTGAGTGTACTGTATAATATAGTAAAAATAGGTAGATTTGTTGTCGTATCCCGCGACCTAATAACGAAATTTATGGCCTCTACATCCTTGGCCATTACTCATTTGGTCTTTTCTGTTTACAATGGACACGGGATCCATGATTTTTCAGTAATAAAAAAAAATTATCTTTCAAAATCTCTTACAAAATAGCGTACAATATTTTTGTTATGGTCTGTCCATATGCCGCTTAATATAATATAAGATTACAGTAAAGTAGCTTCTATGGACATTACTTTTATAGATATTTTATTAAAATTACACTCTGTGTTATCGTTATTTTACTATCCAATTCCTTTATGTTTGAAGACGTTACTATCATTTGTAGTATGACAAAGTAAATTTTTTTCCAGGAAATCATAATTATCCTTCCGTAGAAATTCCACGGGTTCCACTAGTCCTCATAAATGGAGAAAAGGCTTGAGACAAATAAAATGTGATTCTGCAGAAGTATGTTGCGAATACCATAGACTGAAAATGAGAGAATATTTTATAGTAAATGGAAGCAAAAAGATCCAGAAAGACAACTGATATTGCTAAGGTATATAAAGAGGGAAAAAGAGATTGGAGAATTTGACACTCATTGGACATAGTGAAGGTAAGCCAGACAAATGGAAACATCGATTGATCTACCCAACAAACTTCTTTAGATGGATGGTAGGGTAGGCAATGGAAGTGACAGTGAAAAGACGACACTTATCAAGAGCTACAAAGGATAGGAAGCTTTGAAGACCCATGATAACCAAACTTCTGATAAGTCGTGGCACATAGAAGAAGAAGAAGAAGAAATTTCATTATAATTAAATGTAAGAGAGTAATTAATATAAGTAAATGATGTGCGTTGTGGTGCAATGGATATCGGCTTGGAACGAGAAACCGAGGAACTGAGTTCGGATTCCAGCTGAATTCCTTGCATTCACTTACGCGCAAATACACTTGGGAAATGTATTAATCCGTCTCTTCCCTCTAGTTATGAGTTAAATAACAGGACAGATTTGGTTCTATAGCCTTGGCAATCTACAGCAGAAAGTAATACGGGATAATCTTCTGCCCAGTCAGTCATGTCTCTTTTGAGACATGATCGCCCAAGCGTATGGTACTTAACTGACTGAAGAAAATATCTCATACAGAATATATGAATAAGCATGACAGAGTAGAATCAGTTATTCATTTGGAACTGTGCAAATGATTTCGGTTGAGTCATGTTGACGAATGGTAACAACACAAAACGGAATCTATCCTGTCTTTTAGAATAAGCAAATACTGAAGGATTTCTACAGCAGGACTGATAATGATGAATAAAGAAAAATAAAAAAGAATTTGGAATCATACAAAAATCACTGGAATCAAATTTAATTGAGAATCCAAAGACAGGTTGAGATTGTAAACACCTCAGCGTTGTTAGGATCCATGAGAATATGGAGAAAGGTTTTGCAGTCATGAAGAATGTCTGTCACTTGTACTTCACCGATAATTAAATATCTCGAATGTCCATTTCGATAAATGAATAAGTTATATCTTAGTTAACAATCATTATTTTATATGCTGAGTCCTACATCACGTGAGAGATCATGACTCTCCACAACTTCCTATCTTTTATAGCTGAAGCTGTCCCCTTAGCGATCCCTTTCAGCCCATGTGTTGCCATTCATTTACACAGGCTCGTTTGGTGGGTTATTCTGTTCATCTTGCTTTCAATGTCCTGTAAGAGCTAGATTCTCGAAGCCCTCTTTCCTTATTAAGAAATTTCAATTATTCTATCTAATTCTATGCGCAAGTGTCCTTTTCTTCTTTTCATTTTCTTTTTGCTACTTACAAGTGCATTGATAATATGTATAGTGATTCTGAACAGTAGAAAATGTTTTTAAAACTTGTAGAAAATCTAAATAAAACTAAAAGAAATGATGATCAGAAAAACTGTTTTAAATTTTAAGTCTTAATATATTTAATGTCGGCTCCGTCCCGATGTGACAATTTTTGCTAAGTTTTTAGGATGCAATTACGTAATGGCAACAATACCTAGTCTCGAAAAGAAAGTAATTGTTAGATTTGCATTTAAAACAATTTTAGTAAACAATTTCATTTTTAAGATAACAATTTTTAGATAAAAATTAAAGACTTTTCTTTCTCCCATTTATCTGCGAAAACAAGGAAGAATCTTTTTCATCAGTCGTTTTCTTAAAAAAATAATTTGTTGCTTATAGAAATGTATTTTTATAAAATATTTTATAGTAACAAATAAAATTAAATGCCAACTTATTTCATAATGCTTTATGTGGTCACTGAGAAATTTAATTAACTGTTTACTTTAAAAGTGTGATCTTCCAGACACTAGTTTTAGTTTTATATTTTCATTTAATTTATTTTTTGCAACGAATTCTTTTGTATTGTTTTTATATAATTATTATGTTTTATGCCCCCCCCCCCCCCAAAAAAAACAACAAACAAAAAAAAAAACAAAAAAAAAAACAATTAACGGGAAACGGAATATTCTTTTGAAATTTGACTGGGATCAATAATAATCTCTATAGATCATCGTTTTCTACAGTTATTTGAATACGACAAATTAGCAAGTAATCGTATATAAAATGTTTGTTTTTTTATCGTTCCCGTCCTCATCTCCCAGGGTTTAGCAACGTTTTATATTTTTTTTTAATTTTGTGAATTTTCTATTTTTTTTCTGTGTTTTTCTAATTCTATCCCATGTTATTATATTGACCGTTGTCTAGAATCTTAAAAAAGCAAGCAAGAAGGAAATAATGTATACAAGGAAGAAAGGAAGAAAGAAATTGAATAGCTAAGATTCAAGTCCTCTTCAAACCCCAAAACATTTTTGTAATACGAACGGAAGCATTTATGATTATTTTGTAATACAAAGCTTGTTGTTGTTGTTGTTGTTGTTGCTGTCTTCGACCAATTACGCTTAAATTGTTACGTGCCGTTTGACTGAACGGGTCTGTTTTTTTAAAGCTTATATATTGGTACAAATATACCCTAATTGCAGGAATGCCTTTTCCTCTTTTTTACCAACGTGTGTAAGGATCAGTTATATTTTTCCTTTCTTCGTTCTGTAGTCACTCAAAATAAAATTCTTCCCAGCATTTCCAATGTCCACATTTCACCACTACCTTTTAACATATCATTGACGTGACGATCATTCTTGTATCTGCTTTGCTATTGTCAGTCCTGTCAGGATTCCATTGGAAATATTAACAAAAAATTACCTGTCATTCAAAACTTACTTGGGATTTACATTGTTATTTTAATCTAACAAAAAGTAGTATATAATTATTGTTCATTTAACTAAATATTCAACAGAGGCACATGCTACACACTTAAAATCTATCTATCTATCTATCTATCTATCTATCTATCTATCTATCTATCTATCTATCTATATATCCTATAATATTCTGTTTCTATCTATCTATCTATCTATCTATCTATCTATCTATCTATCCTATAATATTCTGTTTCTATCTATCTATCTATCTATCTATCTATCTATCTATCTATCTATCTATCCTATAATATTCTGTTTCTATCTATCTATCTATCCTATAATATTCTGTTTCTATCTATCTATCTATCTATCTATCTATCTATCTATCTATCTATCTATCTATCTATCCTATAATATTCTGTTTCTATCTATCTATCTATCTATCTATCTATCTATCTATCTATCCTATAATATTCTGTTTCTATCTATCTCTCTCCCCTATCCTATAATATTCTGTTTCTATCTATCTATCTATCTATCTATAATATTCTGTTTCTATCTATCTATCTATCTATCTATCTATCTATCTATCTATCTATCTATCCTATAATATTCTGTTTCTATCTATCTATCTATCTATCTATCTATCTATCTATCTATCTATCTATCTATCTATCTATCTATCTATCATATTCACTGTTTCTATCTATCTATCTATCTATCTGTATATCTTCTGTTTCTATCTATCTATCTATCTATCTACCAATATTCTGTTTCTATCTATCTATCTATCTATCTATCTATAATATTCTGTTTCTATCTATCTATCTATCTATCTATCTATCTATCTATCTATCTATCTATCTATCTATCTATCCTATAATATTCTGTTTCTATCTATCTATCCTATAATATTCTGTTTCTATCTATCTATCTATCTATCTATCTATCTATCTATCTATCCTATAATATTCTGTTTCTATCTATCTATCTCTCGCTCTGTTTCTATCTATCTATCTATCTATCTATCTGTCTTCTGTTTCTATCTATCTATCCTATAATATTCTGTTTCTATCTATCTATCTATCTATCTATCTATCTATCTATCTATCCTATAATATTCTGTTTCTATCTATCTATCTATCCTATAATATTCTGTTTCTATCTATCTATCTATATATCTATAATATTCTGTTTCTATCTATCTATCTATCTTATAATATTCTGTTCCTATCTATCTATCTATCTATCTATCTATCTATCTATCTATCTATCCTATAATATTCTGTTTCTATCTATCTATCTATCTTATAATATTCTCTTCCTATCTATCTATCTATCTTATAATATTCTGTTCCTATCTATCTATCTATCTATCTATCTATCCTATAATATTCTGTATCTATCTATCTATCTATCTATCTATCCTATAATATTCTGTATCTATCTATCTATCTATCTATCTATAATATTCTGTTTCTATCTATCTATCTATCTATCTATCTATCTATCTATCTATCTATCTATCTATCTATCTATCCTATAATATTCTGTTTCTATCTATCTATCCTATAATATTCTGTTTCTATCTATCTATCTATCTATCTATCTATCTATCTATCTATCTATCCTATAATATTCTGTTTCTATCTATCTATCCTATAATATTCTGTTTCTATCTATCTATCTATCTATCTATCTATCTATCTATCTATCTATCTATCTATCTATCTATCTATCTATCTATCCTATAATATTCTGTTTCTATCTATCTATCTATCCTATAATATTCTGTTTCTATCTATCTATCTATATATCCTACCTGTCTTCTGTTTCTGTCTATCTATCTATCTTATAATATTCTGTTCCTATCTATCTATCTATCTATCTATCTATCTATCTATCTATCTATCCTATCTATCTATCTATCTATCTATCTATCTATCTATCTATCTATCTATCTATCTATCTATCTATCTATCTATAATATTCTATCTATCTATCTATCTATCTATCTATCTATCTATCTATCTATCCTATCTTCTTCTGTTTCTATCTATCTATCTATCTATCTATCTATCTATCTATCTATCTATCTATCTGTCTATAATATTCTGTTTCTATCTATCTATCTATCCTATAATATTCTGTTTCTATCTATCTATCTATATATCCTACTAATATTCTGTTCTATCTATCTATCTATCTTATAATATTCTGTTCCTATCTATCTATCTATCTATCTATCTATCTATCTATCTATCTATCTATCTATCCTATAATATTCTGTTTCTATCTATCTATCTATCTATCTATCTATCTATCTATCTATCTATCTATCTATCTATCTATCTATCTATCCTATAATATTCTGTTTCTATCTATCTATCTATCTATCTATCTATCTATCTATCTATCTATCTATCTATCTATCTATCTATCTTATAATATTCTGTTTCTATCTATCTATCTATCTATCTATCTATCTATCTATCTATCTATCTATCTATCTATCTATCTATCTATCTATCTATCTAAACTGTAAAGCTTCATAAAAAGATGTTTTAATGTTGGGAATATAAATTCGCCATTTTGGGTGATATAAAGTGTTGGTGTTTTTTTTCATTCATACTTCAGCTGTCTCATGAGATGTCTTTAAATTTAAGCCGGATTTCATATGGGCAAGGAAATCTGATTCAATTTGATCACTTGACTTTGAATTTTCACTTTTATCCCTTTTTGCAAACAGACGTTTTTTTCCAATTTATTTTAAGTAAAATACAAGCAATATTCTTTCAAAATCTAATCAAGTAATGATTTATATGACTAATTTTCATTGGTTTCTATTGCGATAACATTTGCTTTATTTTGGGGAGGCGGGATTGGGGGCTTGGGGAAGATAATTAATAACCAAATTTAAATATTCTGTAGGTAGATTTTATTTCAGGTGTAATCAGAGTTAATTTGGAATAACAAAAGCAATCTGAAACCTTTTTTAATTAATAAATTAACTTTTAAATCTTTTTTCTATAATTAAAAACAAAATAAAAGCTTCAATAAAAGATTTAAATTATTGAAATGTGTTTGACGTGTTTTTTTTAAATGTTCGTAATAATTATTGTATTATTATATTATAATATTATATAGAATAATATTATATATAATATTATATAGAATAATATTACTAAAATTTGTAACGTTTTGAGTCCGTAACTTGCTGAGATAAGTAACATAAATTATACTATTTTATTTTGGTATTATTCAAGAATAATTATATATTCAGAACCCAGTTAAATTTGTGCAGGGCAGATAGCTTATGTTATAAAAGGCACTATTTAAAAAAAAGAAAATCATAAATTAGCCGCCATTGCTAGAAATAGAACTTATAAAAATGTTAAATATTCATCTTTGATCAACCAAAATAAACAAGTCCCGAAAAATATGAAGCAAATAATTTTAATGTGATACTGAAGTAGATTTAACGGCTTCAGTATGATGTTACCTGAACTGATGAATAATTAAAGATTCAGGTTCCCCAACAGGTAAACATTAAGATCGCCAAATCGTAAGATGATCATTACACCAGACATCTAAACATTTTCTATTTGTTCTTTATCCGTATATATATATATATATATATATATATATATATATGTGTATCTTTGTGTGCGTGTGTGAGAGTAGTATTTTTTTTTTTATTTATACAGGTATTAATGTATTACCGAATAAGACAGACTAGATAAGGAACGTTTTTATAATATGTTTTATGTATATTTTCTTGTAGTCGTACAAAGAAACAAATGTTCGTTTTAAAACTATGAAGGAACAGTTTATATCTCTTAATACCTTCGGTCATTCTTTGCTCATCTACAGGAACAAAATCTTGAACCAACCATTAATGTTAGAAAACGAGAGATATTTCATGAAAAATTCTTTGCATTCCTTGACAGACATCTATAATAATGTACACACACACACACACACACACATATATATATATATATATATATATATATATATGTATGTATATACAATGTGCAGCAGAACTACATCTGACACATAAATACATCTACTCATTATCGAGACCTAAATTTTAAAATGATTTTTTAAAAATAAAAATCCTTCTTGAATATTTTATTTTAGCTTTATTTGAAAGTGAAATGATTACATTTACTATTTCCAGTAAGTAAAATACTCTGGTGTACTTCAACTAGAAATTATATTGATTGGAATTTTAACGTTTTCAACGTTTTCAAAAAATATCATTTTAATAGATTGACAAGATTTTGAACAAATGTGAATTCTCGGTTTTAAAAATCTTGCAAAAAAAAAAAATACATCTGTGACACATAACTTTTGGAAAAGTAGCAAATTTGAAGTTAATCTGATTTGAAGCAAGTATTACTTGTTTATAGCATAAAATTTAGAAAAAAGTATTTCTTAATTACGAAGATCTGCTCTTTTTGAACTGTGATAACAGCCAGATTTGGTAAGAAGCTAAGTATGATTGACCAGAATTGACATAAATTTATGAAACCTAAGTGAACGTTGTGTAAGGGGAACAACCCTTAAATTACATGACCTTTTAATGACATACCTCTTATGACATCCTATAGTTTCAAAAAAGGGGCAATTTAACATAAAACCAATTAAAAATTATTTAAAAATTTTTAGTGCGAAATGAATTGCATTAAGCTTTTCAATTTTCAATATGCAAATATAGTCTTTACTTAAAAACTTAATAACAAAATACACATAGTGACTGAGTAAGGAATTTAAAAGTTGTTTGAAATTTTATAAATCATCATAATTAACAAAAAAAAAAAGAAAACAATTCTTGTAAAAATTCATTATTCATTGAATATTTTTCTTCAGAATATGATATCCTTAATATATATCATTTATAAAACTAAATGGCGTAGTTTTAATGCATATTTTTTATGTTTGGAGCAGATTTTCGGATACACAGCTACTTTTTAAAGAATTAAAGAAAAATGAGATGATTTACATTCCCCAAGGTGTCCTACATTTAACTAATAAAACAAAGTTTGTGGGTAGTACTGAATTTCTAAAAAATTCATGAAATTAATGGGATAGGGGTGAGGGTAACAGATCTAAAAAAAATATTATTCCAAGATTTTTAAAAAACTTTGAAAAAATTACAAAATGACTTCATTCATTTGTGAATAAGTCCTGAAAGTTTCATTAAAATCAGGCAGTTATTTGATTTTTGCAAGAATTTCTAAATGAATGTGGTTTTCACCGGCAAAAAACGAACTCCGTGGTATTATATTTGCCATGGTAACTCTGGTAAGAATCATTTGCTGACGAAAAAAGAAAATAAAATAAACAAGATTTTTAACTAAAATGTCGAACGTGTTATTAAATTTAAAAAAAAAATAATTAAAAATGCTTTGATCTTTCTTCTTAATAATAACATAAACATTTTGGCGGTAAAACCTTGTTTTTATTCACTTTTTAACATAACGCTATCATGTTTTTTCTGCGAATGAGTGGAAGTACCTAATGCCCTCTCATAAATATTTCCCATATAATTATGAGATATTAGTGCAAATGATAGTATCTTCATCTAGTTAATGTCTTACTATTTATATGGGAGGTATGTCAGTATATAATGCTTCAACAGCAAAAATGATTTACACACTTTTCCCTTTAATGAGCATCCTGTATTCTCTCTGTCTGAATTTTTGGGATGAAAAGATATCCTAATATACATTACTGTTCTCGAATTCTCTTGCACATTTAAAGGAATCATTTTATTGAATTCAATTAAATCCTATTATAAAAAATATATAACTGTTTCAG
>JBBBDQ010000882.1:312500-317500 GCA_037127315.1 Ascarosepion bandense
ATATGCGATGCCACTTCCGGATGCCATGCAGTTATCTCTCTTTAACTCAAGTTCTTTGTTCACCACTGCTGTAGCTTGGTATTGAATTCATAAATCTGTGTCAAGTTAATAGAACTAACCAACTGGGCCATGTGTCCTTGAGGACGCCAATGAACGAAATAAAGGGTTCAGTTTGAAATTTCTAGCACCTGAAGAATGCCGGTGCGTACAACGGCTGAACCGTCGTAAACATGATAATAGAGATGGGGACAAAAGTATTAGCAGTGTAAATAATGTTACTAAATTGAATCCGATACTAGCGAAAAACACATGTCCCCTAATCGAATGTCCCCGGTCGAATGTCCCCTAATCGAATGTCCCCGGTCGAATGTCCCCTAATCAAATGTCCCCGGTCGAATGCATTGAATTAATTTTTACAAAAATATCCTTTGCAAAGGTATAAATCTATTTCTTTTCTCATACCTAGCTATAGGTTAAACAGTAGGACTGACTGAGATCTCTTGCCTTGAGGTGACAACCAGTCTATGAGAAGGAAAACTTAATTCAAAATCAAACTGATGAGGAATGGGCTTCGTCAATCTGTCTTGCTTTAGAAACCGTTGCTATGGCTGCAGCACATGTGTTACATCTACGACCGTAAGGAGTTACGTAACTTGTAACGTGATGTAACAGTAATAACAGACAAGCTTTTTATTCATTACGCTATGTAGTTCCCTTATAACTTGGGATGATTTACCCCAGTCCTCCCCCTACTTACTCGATTTATAACTTTAAAATTTTACTTTATTTTCATTAATGAAACACTTTCTCAGAAGACAAACCTCAACAAAGTTTTTAAATTCAGCTTTTTCAGAATTCTTTTCATACAGGGTTCCAGATTCTTTCAACAACAAACAAAAAATAATTACCGTATTTACAAAGTTCAGCTTAGTCTAGAAAAAAAATCTAAAAATATAGGGAACGGATCAAACACACTACATCGTAATCGTAGTCTAAAGACTAGCACACAAACCATTACCCTACAATGTGGCGATCACTAAGATTTACATATGGTAAATCAGATATGGAACAAGGGCGCAAATATGGGGCACCCAGTAAGGATCAAACTCAACTTCGATTCAGGTCTGATGACCATTACACCAACGCGAAATGCTCCTACGATTTTCTTATATTAACAAATTCTAAATTTAATTGAATATTTATTACCAATGATCTCAGACTTTTTAAAAAAATCATATCACCCCGAGCAAGGCGATAACGCCACTGATGTGCAGGGGGCTACGTAAAAGTGAAAAGATTGGAAAAGAGAAAGCCGGAAACCACATTCTAAACAGGGAACAAGCGATGAGCCTCTTCACCTGTTCAATAGACGTGGATGGAGTGTGAACCGGGCGATAGTTTAGTCTATCTACTCCAATTAAGTCTATCTACTCCAATTAAGTCTATCTACCCCAATTAAATGGCATTTTATTCGGAGAGTAAATATTTTAGCTGTCACTATTTTGTGACAGACATGAAAAGTAATCTATTTGATAATCTTTTTTTTTTTTTGTATATCATTTTCTCCTCTCTCTTCATTCCTCTTCTTCTTTGTTTATCCCTATAGTTTATTATTATTATTATTATTTTATACACTTAGTTGTTTGCTGGTTGTAGCTGAGGATCAAGTGACAACATTTTTCCTCAAGTCTATAGAATTTTCCTCAGGATTCTTACCAGAGAAAAAGAAAGCATCCATGAAAATAAGAGAAAAAGAACAAAGAAGATTGAGAGGCGATAAAGCTTTCAATTGTTTAACGCCTGCTTCAGTGAAATGGGAGTACTTGTCAATTTTTAATCTTCTCATTTGTACCTTCTTACATCTTTAAATAATGACCTGCCTTCATACTCATTATCATTTTCTTAAAGTTGTTCAACTCAAATATTTAAAGGTGCGACAGAAGAAATTAATTATGTATTTTACTGTCGTAGAACTCACAAAGAACTTAACCAATCATTAAGAATTATTATTCCTCAGATAATAATGTGATTGTTAGAAACACAGAAAGATATTCAGTAAATTCTTGAGATTTGTAACGGGAAATTTTTTTTTCTTTCATTTTAACTTATCCAGGAGTTCTGACGCTCAAGGCACTTGAAAGACCAAAAATGCTGGACATGTTAATGACTCTATTCAAAGTAATAAACTGTAATATGGTTTAATATTTGATTATGACATATTTGGGGAGGGAATATTTGGGCGTTTTTCAAAACCTACAAAATGTTTTTGTTCCACTATCGCTTTGAAAGGAATCAGGTATTTCATCATTGGGTCCAATGTTATAATCAACGAGAATGCCATCCTTGATTTCATCCATTGCGTTATTGGTATTACACTTCGTAAATGACTTCATCACTATATAACTTTTTTTTCTCTCCACAAATTTTGGGTCATGCCATCGTCTTGTAGGGGTCGTAGAAAATTCTTCCTGCTCTTCGCTCATTAAGATATTAAAGTATAAGAACCAAATAAGAATCTGCAGTATAATTGGTCCTGATCTGGCGGCTCGGTTTTAGTCACTTACCCACCGCTGTAAGTTGGTCTCTCTGTGTTTTTCTTTTAATAATTGCTTTCGTTCGGATAAGTTTTTCGCTTTGATACCGAGACTTTATAAATTTAAGCGCAGTATTAGACCGACGTCGAGATCTCATCAACTCAAGTCGTAATATCTATGCTAACAGTTTCTTTTCTCGCAATTCTCGCTTGTGGAACTCACTTCTAGTTCTTTGCTTTCCAGCCAAGTTTAATCTAAAAAAATTTAATGTCAATTGTTATCTACTGTTCTGATTATTCTTTTCTCTTTCTACTCATCATTATTAATGTTTCTGTTCCTAATTCTTCCACACCCTGTAACACCTTGCATTTTAGTCGCTTTATTGCCTTGCAGGGGGTGATACCAATAAAAAAGTGTTTGTTGATAGAAACATTGAGAAGTGGCAGTTGACTTGTTAAACCATCAAGTAAAACAGCTTTGTGTTTTTTGGTTTTTAATTTTATGGATACCGTGGATTGAAGATGTGAATAACGACGAGGTTTTGGAGAGGATGGAAACGAAAAAGAAACTGATACTGAAGAGACAGCTAAAGTTTCTGGGACATGTCATAAGAAAAGAGGGCTTAGAGAATTTGATACTTGCAGGGCGAATAAAGGGGGAAAAGGGACAGAGTAAAGCAATGCATACCTGATGGGCTTGAGCAAATAGATGACAGAGAAGTGTGTGGTAGGGAGAACAAATAAATTGGTGTTAAGAGCTATAAGGGATAAAGAGATGTGGACAGCCATGATTGCTTATGCCCTAAAGGGACACAGCATATAGAAGTTATCTACACGCTGAATATCGTATATATATATATATATATATATATATATATATATATATATATATAAGAAAAAAATAAGGCAGACACGTTATTTCATGGTAAATCGGAAGTATGGCCTATTTCAGGCAAACCATCATCAGCTTCCGTCTTTATTGTACAGAAGAAGTCTACCATTCTTCCAGAATGCTCAATCAGGGTGTGATAGCGTAAATATTGTCATCCGCAAACAGATCTGTTTTGCTGTATTACAGCTCATCAGTACGGTTAGACTCCGATTGCTTTTTAACCCAGAATTCAAACCCGGCCGAAATGGCGTCAGTCAGCGACTCTACCTCTGGGCTATGGGCGTTCGGTGGAAACAGGCAGACTTTTTTAGCGCATATATTATCATTATACGCGCCCAAGAATAGGGTACGTATGGATGGAATAATATTGTAACATGAATATGTTATAATATCACTACAAAACTAGGCATTTTGTTTCGACACTTCATGTGTCTTATCAAGTGATGAGCTTTATTTCAAATAAACCTCATCACTTGACAAGAAGTGTCGAAACAAAATAGCTACTTTTGTAGTGATATTATAACATATTCATGTTATAATTTCTGAATATATATATATATATATATATATATATATATATATATATATATATATTATTCATACTTTCGGTGTTTAAATCAAGTTTATCAGAATTCTTTATGCCCAGTTTCACAGGTACTTTCAAAAACATTAACAAAGTTAATCTCTCACCCGGCTTTTGTCATTGATAATTCTGATGATTGCTATTCTGAACAAATTCATTTTAATTTTATTGCATCTGAACAGGTCCCAAAAATGCGACATTAATTTCCGAACCAAATAATACATGAAAGGTCATAATATTGAGAGGAGAAAAATCAAGATCCGGCCGTAGAGTATTGTTTACTGAACTCATCTCACCATTCAGTTCACAAGTGCAACGTATACCATCCTCACTGTTAGTGTTTGTATCACAGCTAAGTTCATATATATATATATATATATATATATATATATATATATATATATATATATATATATATATAATAAAGTTTTGTAATTTGCTTGAAGCATCGCGTAAAATAGTTGTATGTGTTATGTATTGAAGGTCGTCAAAATGCGTTGAATGAAATAAAAGAAGGTCGGAATGTGTTTGTATGACCTATTTATGATATTTCGAGACTATAATCTCATCATCAGAATGGCAGAGAAATCTTCAGACTGTTCGCGTCTGATGATGAGATTATAGTCTCGAAATATCATAAATAGGTCATACAAACACCTCTCCACCTTCCTTTATTTCATTCAACGCATTGTGACGGCCTTCAAGACATAACACACACACACACACACACACACACACACACACACACACACACACACACACACATATATATATATATATATATAACTGTTTTAAGGTATGCTATATATATGGATTATTATAAACAGTGCTCAATATCATGAGTATTATAGAGCTTAATATAAAATAATTATATGGTTATGTCAATTTTACATTGCGACATGGAAATTTCTATGTTTCGAGATCAATTCTCATCATCAGGCAATGTTGGTGTGGTTGTGCAGTAATATAAAACTCTTTATGTTTATTGAACA
>JBBBDQ010000882.1:325000-340000 GCA_037127315.1 Ascarosepion bandense
CTATCTATCTATCTTATAATATTGTTTCTATCTATCTATCTATCTATCTATCTATCTATCTATCTTATAATATTGTTTCTATCTATCTATCTATCTATCTTATAATATTGTTTCTATCTATCTATCTATCTATCTTATAATATTGTTTCTATCTATCTATCTATCTATCTATCTATCTATCTAATAATATTGTTTCTATCTATCTATCTATCTATCTATCTAATAATATTGTTTCTATCTATCTATCTATCTATCTATCGATCTTATAATATTGTTTCTATCTATCTATCTATCTATCTAATAATATTGTTTCTATCTATCTATCTATCTATCTAATAATATTGTTTCTATCTATCTATCTATCTATCTATCTATCTATCTATCTATCTATCTATCTATCTTATAATATTTATTTCTATCTATCTATCTATCTATCTATCTATCTATCTATCTATCTAATAATATTGTTTCTATCTATCTATCTATCTATCTATCTAATAATATTGTTTCTATCTATCTATCTATCTAATAATATTGTTTCTATCTATCTATCTATCTATCTTATAATATTGTTTCTATATATCTATCTATCTATCTTATAATATTGTTTCTATCTATCTATCTATCTATCTTATAATATTGTTTCTATCTATCTATCTATCTATCTTATAATATTGTTTCTATCTATCTATCTATCTATCTTATAATATTGTTTCTATCTATCTATCTATCTATCTATCTATCTTATAATATTGTTTCTATCTATCTATCTATCTATCTATCTATCTTATAATATTGTTTCTATCTATCTATCTATCTATCTTATAATATTGTTTCTATCTATCTATCTATCTATCTATCTATCTTATAATATTGTTTCTATCTATCTATCTATCTATCTTATAATATTGTTTCTATCTATCTATCTATCTATCTATCTTATAATATTGTTTCTATCTATCTATCTTATAATATTGTTTCTATCTATCTATCTATCTATCTATCTATCTATCTTATAATATTGTTTCTATCTATCTATCTATCTATCTATCTATCTTATAATATAGTTTCTATCTATCTATCTATCTATCTTATAATATGATTTCTATCTATCTATCTATCTATCTATCTATCTCATAATATTGTTTCTATCTATCTATCTATCTATCTATCTATCTATCTAATAATATTGTTTCTATCTATCTATCTATCTATCTATCTATCTAATAATATTGTTTCTATCTATCTATCTATCTATCTATCTTATAATATTGTTCTATCTATCTATCTATCTATCTATATATCTATCTTATAATATTGTTTCTATCTATCTATCTATCTATCTATCTATCTATCTATCTAATAATATTGTTTCTATCTATCTATCTATCTATCTATCTATCTAATAATATTGTTTCTATCTATCTATCTATCTATCTTATAATATTGTTTCTATCTATCTATCTATCTATCTATATATCTATCTTATAATATTGTTTCTATCTATCTATCTATCTATCTTATAATATTGTTTCTATCTATCTATCTATCTATCTATCTATCTATCTTATAATATTGTTTCTATCTATCTATCTATCTATCTATCTATCTATCTATCTATCTATCTATCTTATAATATTGTTTCTATCTATCTATCTATATATCTATCCTGTATTGTTTCTATCTATCTATATATCTATATTATAATATTGTTTCTATCTATCTATCTATCTATATATCTATCTTATAATATTGTTTCTATCTATCTATCTATATATCTATCTTATAATATTGTTTCTATCTATCTATATATCTATCTTATAATATTGTTTCTATCTATCTATCTATCTATCTATCTATATATCTATCTTATAATATTGTTTCTATCTATCTATCTATCTATCTATCTATCTTATAATATTGTTTCTATCTATCTATCTATCTATCTATCTATCTATCTATCTTATAATATTGTTTCTATCTATCTATCTATCTATCTATCTATCTTATAATATTGTTTCTATCTATCTATCTATCTATCTATCTTATAATATTGTTTCTATCTATCTATCTATCTTATAATATTGTTTCTATCTATCTGTCTATCTATCTATCTATCTTATAATATTGTTTCTATCTATCTATCTATCTATCTATCTTATAATATTGTTTCTATCTATCTATCTATCTATCTTATAATATTGTTTCTATCTATCTATCTATCTATCTTATAATATTGTTTCTATCTATCTATCTATCTAGCTTATAATATTGTTTCTATCTATCTATCTATCTTATAATATTGTTTCTATCTATCTATCTATCTATCTATCTATCTTATAATATTGTTTCTATCTATCTATCCATCTATCTTATAATATTGTTTCTATCTATCTATCTATCTATCTATCTATCTATCTATCTATCTATCTTATAATATTGTTTCTATCTATCTATCTTATAATATTGTTTCTATCTATCTATCTATCTATCTTATAATATTGTTTCTATCTATCTATCTATCTTATAATATTGTTTCTATCTATCTATCTATCTATCTATCTATCTATCTATCTATCTATCTTATAATATTGTTTCTATCTATCTATCTATCTTATAATATTGTTTCTATCTATCTATCTATCTATCTATCTATCTATCTATCTGATAATATTGTTTCTATCTATCTATCTATCTAATAATATTGTTTCTATCTATCTATCTATCTATCTATCTATCTATCTATCTATCTATCTATCGATCTTATAATATTATTCCTCTATCTATCTATCTAATAATATTGTTTCTATCTATCTATCTATCTAATATTGTTTCTATCTATCTATCTATCTATCTATCTATCTATCCTTGTTTCTATCTATCTATCTATCTAATATTGTTTCTATCTATCTATCTATCTATCTATCTAATAATATTGTTTCTATCTATCTATCTATCTATCTATCTTATAATATTGTTTCTATCTATCTATCTATCTATCTATCTTATAATATTTGTTTCTATCTATCTATCTATCTATCTTATAATATTGTTTCTATCTATCTATCTATCTATCTATCTAATAATATTGTTTCTATCTATCTATCTATCTATCTAATATTGTTTCTATCTATCTATCTATCTATCTTATAATATTGTTTCTATCTATCTATCTATCTATCTATCTATCTATCTATCTATCTATCTTATAAAATTATTTCTATCTATCTATCTATCTATCTATCTTATAATATTGTTTCTATCTATCTATCTATCTATCTATCTATCTATCTTATAATATTGTTTCTATCTATCTATCTATATATCTATCTTATAATATTGTTTCTATCTATCTATATATCTATCTATAATATTGTTTCTATCTATCTATATATCTATCTTATAATATTGTTTCTATCTATCTATATATCTATCTACATAATATTGTTTCTATCTATCTATCTATATATCTATCTTCTAATATTGTTTCTATCTATCTATCTATCTATCTATCTTATAATATTGTTTCTATCTATATATCTATCTATCTATCTTATAATATTGTTTCTATCTATCTATCTATCTATCTTATAATATTGTTTCTATCTATCTATCTATCTATCTATCTTATATGTATTGTTTCTATCTATCTATCTATCTATCTTATAATATTGTTTCTATCTATCTATCTATCTATCTATCTATCTTATAATATTGTTTCTATCTATCTATCTATCTATCTATCTATCTTATAATATTGTTTCTATCTATCTATCTATCTATCTTATATTGTTTCTATCTATCTATCTATCTTATAATATTGTTTCTATCTATCTATCTATCTATCTATCTATCTTATAATATTGTTTCTATCTATCTATCTATCTATCTTATAATATTCTATCTATCTATCTATCTTATAATATTGTTTCTATCTATCTATCTATCTATCTCTCTATCTTATAATATTGTTTCTATCTATCAATCTATCTATCTATCTTATAATATTGTTTCTATCTATCTATCTATCTATCTATCTTATAATATTGTTTCTATCTATCTATCTATCTATCTATCTTATAATATTGTTTCTATTTCTATCTATCTATCTATCTATCTATCTATCTATCTATCTATCTATCTATCTATCTATCTTATAATATTGTTTCTATCTATCTATCTATCTTATAATATTGTTTCTATCTATCTATCTATCTTATAATATTGTTTCTATCTATCTATCTATCTATCTATCTATCTATCTATCTATCTATCTTATAATATTGTTTCTATCTATCTATCTATCTATCTATCTATCTATCTTATAATATTGTTTCTATCTATCTATCTATCTATCTATCTATCTATCTAATAATATTGTTTCTATCTATCTATCTATCTATCTAATAATATTGTTTCTATCTATCTATCTATCTATCTATCGATCTTATAATATTGTTTCTATCTATCTATCTATCTAATAATATTGTTTCTATCTATCTATCTATCTAATAATATTGTTTCTATCTATCTATCTATCTATCTATCTATCTAATAATATTGTTTCTATCTATCTATCTATCTATCTATCTATCTATGTATCTATCTATCTATCTATCTATCTTATAATATTGTTTCTATCTATCTATCTATCTATCTATGTATCTATCTATCTATCTATCTATCTTATAATATTGTTTCTATCTATCTATCTATCTATCTATCTATCTATCTAATAATATTGTTTCTATCTATCTATCTATCTATCTATCTATCTAATAATATTGTTTCTATCTATCTATCTATCTATCTATCTATCTATCTATCTATCGATCTTATAATATTGTTTCTATCTATCTATCTATCTAATAATATTGTTTCTATCTATCTATCTATCTATCTATCTAATAATATTGTTTCTATCTATCTATCTATCTATCTAATAATATTGTTTCTATCTATCTATCTATCTATCTATCTTATAATATTGTTTCTATCTATCTATCTATCTATCTTATAATATTGTTTCTATCTATCTATCTAATAATATTGTTTCTATCTATCTATCTAATAATATTGTTTCTATCTATCTATCTATCTATCTATCTTATAATATTGTTTCTATCTATCTATCTATCTATCTATCTAATAATATTGTTTCTATCTATCTATCTAATAATATTGTTTCTATCTATCTATCTATCTATCTATCTATCTATCTATCTATCTATCTATCTATCTATCTATCTATCTATCTATCTTATAATATTGTTTCTATCTATCTATCTATCTATCTATCTATCTATCTATCTATCTATCTATCTATCTATCTATCTATCTATCCAAAAGTGTGATGAAAGGGTCCTAACCTGAATAAAAGAGATTGAAAGAATTCTGCCATTTATGTTATGTGGTCAGATTTGGAAAGTATGTTCTGTCGCGAATGTTTTTTTAGTACATCCTCATATATATATATATATATATATATATATATATATATATATATATATATATATATATATATGAGACTTTTAAAAATAATTTACACCACTTTTCATAAGAATTCGAGCTTTTTGTTGTCATTTTGGTTTGCTTTCACAGATGTGTGCATACAACAGATTTGTTTATTTGTTTTGTTCTAATAATGAATCATTATCCGATGCAGAGAAGATGTTTTTATCTGAAGCAATAATAATAATAATAACAATAACAACAACAACAATAATAGTGACCATTTTAATGTCTGGTTGTTCAATTTTGGCACTGAAGAAATACAAAAATAGTCATGATAAGACTGAATAATATATTCACCTGAAGATATGTCAATATGATAATATACCGAAAATGATGTAAGCATCACTCTGAACCAACCATTAGAAACTATGAAGTTACTGTTACCATTCATACGGACAGACTTTACCATTCATACGGACAGAACTTTACCATTCATACGGACAGAACTTACCATTCATACGGACAAACCAACATAAGACTTTGGAATTAATTATTACAATCCCTTAAAAAAAAGCAAAAAGAAACACACACACACACACACACACACACACACACACACACACACACACACACACACACACATATATATATATATATATATACAAAAAAACCTTCTCGTATATATGAAAGTGCCGTCAGATAAAAATACATATCTGTTAAATACGGCAAAATAAATAAAAGTATCTTGAAATTTTAATTGAAAAAAAACAAAAAAACTACTGTCATACCGATAATAATTGGAACACTGGATATAATCAGAAAATTTATAGACAATAATATTAATAAAAATAACTGGTTGTAACTGTTTACAAGTGAACTTAAAAATTGTATTGTATTGAATTGCTCATTTACTCGGGAAACTATCATAAATTGCTCATTATGAATGTAAAGAAAAATATAAACAATGTATATGTTTAAGTATCACTTAACATCAGAAGTTCTACAAATACAATGAATACATTTACCATATCGTCTTACTGTAAGTCTTGGGTAATGACCCGGTAAGGGATTTTACTAAGAAGAAGAAGAAGAAGAAGAAGAAAATAATGATAATAATAATAACAACAATAATAATAATAATAAAAAGTTTCAGCTTAAGTGATATACAAAAAATGTTTTGTTAAGTACAGACCACACACGAAGAAGAACTTGTCCATGTAAAGCTAGTGATATTATGAGAGGTAGAAAAACAAATCATGGAATGTAGCCATAACAGCACCACTACCTGCCTTAGGTCTTCTATTTAGTAAATAGTGTGAACATAGCAGAAAACGAAATAATAATAATAATAATAATAATAATAATAATAATAATAATAATAATAATAATATCTGCATTTCGCGTTAACACAATTTTTCAGTGTGTGTGAAAACTAATTTCTACTTAGCAATCACTGAAAACTATCAAGCAAATTCCCAAGTTGTAGTTGGAGCCCACGGATTGATTGAAAAAGGTTCAAGTAGACTAATTGAAGGGATTCCTGGCAGTCTATGCTTGAACGAAATAAAAAATGTACTCACAAGTACAGCACACACATGACGAAGAGCTATGACTACGTAAAATACGTGTGATATTATTTTTTGTTATTACAAAAATGATCAGTGGAAAGTGTCATGAATCCATTTCTGATCTTAAGTATGGGACCAGGAAGGAAATGTGTATACAACAGAAATCAAAGGAAGAAATAATAATAATAATAATAATAATAATAATAATAATAATAATAATAATAATTGAAGCAAACAGGCCAGACATTATTGTTAAAAACCAGAAAGAGAAAACTTGTCTATTAATTTATATGACTTGTCCAGCGGATTCATAGCAATCAAGGAATTTGAAAAACTGTCAAAATATAAAGACCTGGAAATTGAAATAGAAAAATGTGGAAATGGAAAACAAGAGTTATGCCAGTGATAGTAGGTGCACTTGGAATGATAAAAAATGGAACAAAACAACACAGTGAAAGAATCCCTGGAAACCCCAGCTTAAGAGATATAGAAAAAATTGTTTTATTAAGTACAGCCCCCACACTAAGGAAAACTTTGTCTATGTAACGCTAGGGGATGATAGGGAAGATAGAAAAACATGAAATGGGGCCATAACAACACTCCACGACCTGCCTTAGGTCTCCCTGCAGACTTGGTTGGTAGTGAGACCAAAGCAGAAATCGAAATATGATGAAAAATGACATAATAATAATATTCCAGGAAATCCAACTTTAAGTGGAGTACATAAAGATATGGAAGATTGTGTTGGTGAGTACTTGCCCACATCCTTTACAAAAGGTTTGCTTAACTTTCTATGAAAACTGCCAAAATGATTGTATCAAACAGTAAATGCTAATTTCTTTTTAAATCAAAAGTGTTGAGAGAGAGTTTTTTGTTTTTTTTTTGTAATCGTTTCACCCTGAGCAAGGTGATAATGCCACTAAGGTGCAAAAATTTTGTGGGAGCGAAAGAGAAGCTGGAGAATTTAGCGAGGAGAAAGGACAATAAAAGAATGTGTTCAGAAAGACTGATGATGCCGATTGACGTTGCATTTAAATTTTTTAAGATTGTCGTTGGCAGGGAAGCAAAACAAAACAAAACAAAACGAACAAACAAACAAAACAAACGGATGTAAAAAGTGTGAGAAAAGAGACTTTTAGAGCAGAACTTACGGTTTCATTCCAAAACGATGTGACTAAGTTGTTAATTTAGTAGTACACTTAAATTCATCCCAAACGGGAGAGCACATTAGAAGAACTGCCATGAAAATATTTATAGAAACGCCAAAGAGAAGCCACGTTACGCCGATAGGAGAGCGACTGAAGTCAAAATACCAGGTCAGAAACAATAACATTATGAACCGCTTTTTGAATTTTGTCAAGTATCTTGAGATATATAGCAAAAGCAACAGACTACACTCTTGTGTAAACTAATTGAAGCAAAACGAATAATGTTTTCTTAGTATCTTTCACACCTTTACGTATACATCGTCTTGAAGCTATAGGGAGTCAATGTTTCTTTGGTTCGGCCTTGTGTCATACTTAACCGAACTCCTTACAGCTTACAAGTTTTATACAGAATTATCATCAGAAGGTTTTTCATTATCAGAAGGTTGGTTGTCAGTTGGGACGTGTGGATTAGTGTAGAAGAGTGGAATAATAAAATATACATTTTAAATATTAAATTAGAAATTTATTAAAAGGAGGAATAACAAGAATTCGTAGAAATTAATGTTCAATGAGAAAGTTAAGGTATCAAGAGTTCGTACAAAATGTTCGTTGTAGTAATTATTGAAAGAGATTTTTTTTTCTAATCATATCACCCCAAGCAAGGCAGTAACACCACTGATGTGCAGGGGGCTACGTAAGAGTGAAAAGATTGGAAAAGAGAAAGCCGGAAACCACATCCTAAACAGAGAACAAGGAATGAGCCTCTTTACCTGTTCAATAGACGTGGGTGGAGTGTGAACCGGGCGATAAGGAGAAAGAGAAAGAGGACAATGTCCGAGTCGTTTGAAGTTGAAATTACATTTTAGATGTGTGTCTCTCTTTCGCTGCTCCCATCTGAGTCTCTGACGCTGCGAAGTTATTCATATATTCTTTAGAATTTCGCACTGGATCGCTAAGTCCTTTCAAGTCTTACAAGTCACTCCCATTGGTCAAAAAATTATTTTAACACCTACTTGCGAAATCTGGTTTTGACTTTTACTTTAAGCACATGGTCAATCCTTTTTTTTATTCGGGAAAAACCAGGATTTCACACGTTATTTTTAATTTTTGTAAAAGTGAAGAAAAGAGTTGATTTTAATTAATTTCTTATCTGCTACAGTCTCTTGACGTTGTTTTTCTCTTCCGACCGTATATTATTTTACGTTTTTGACTGATGGATCCAATTTGTTTCTTCGCTTTGATGACACGACTGACAGTTGAAAGGGTAACACCAACAATATCCGCAATCTCTCTATAAAGCTTGTCAGTGTGTTCGTGCTGCGTTACAGCTTTCGTACGCTTATGTGGAGTAACGTCCATCGTAATCAATGGCCATAAGACAACTAATCGACAGTCGAGACAATAGTGTCTAGGCGTGATAAAAATCTGATGCAATCACGAATGACACAATATTTTTCAAGGCCAAACAAATTTCATCATACACCCTGACAATAGATTCATACGCCAAAAGACCTAATATGAGGAAAAATAGAAACCGATTACACTCCGTCACTCCAAACGTCTAAAACTAGAAACTAAACAGTTACACTATGTATATCGTTCGGACTATTGTCCTCATCTTTGTTACCATTATAACGACGTTTCGGACTTGTACGCTCTGGC
This sequence comes from Ascarosepion bandense, assembly GCA_037127315.1. Classification (NCBI taxonomy): domain Eukaryota; kingdom Metazoa; phylum Mollusca; class Cephalopoda; order Sepiida; family Sepiidae; genus Ascarosepion; species Ascarosepion bandense. The sequence goes on from JBBBDQ010000882.1 coordinate 334,833, forward strand.
CTTCTTCAGGTGCTAAGAATTTCGAATCGTACTCTTTATTACGTCACTGGGGTATAACATTCTCATTCTATGCGTGATGCCACTTTTAGTAACCATGTAGTTATCTCCCTTTAACTTAACTCTTTAAGTTATTTGTTCACTACTGCTGTAGCCTGGTATTGAACTCACAACTGTTCGGGTCAAGTCACTGGAACTAACCAACGTCTATATCCACTGGGCCATGTGTGTTTGTCCTTGAGGGCAACGGCCGAAACATCGTAAGATGAGAACAGTACTCCGAACAAGGTAAATAGTAGAAATACTACCTTATTTCAGATGTATAGACAAACGCTAAAGCAGTTGTTTCAATTAATGTGCACACGGGTGTTTATATAGCAGCAATAATCAACGCACGGAGCAATGGTATTTATAAATGTGTAAGCTGGATTCTGGCGAGAAAAATTTTTCATGCACAACACAGTAAACCAACTTTTCTAGCAGCAGATCTAGCTCCACTTAATGTCAGTGAGAAATCTAATGAATAATAATACATTTTTCTAAGGAAAAACAGACTGGTTGTTTCTAATGAAAAAACAAAATCAACAAAAAATTCGAACTTGAGAATAAAATATAAATAAATTAAAAAAATGTCTTCGGTATTAAGATAACATTTTAAACATGTATGGCTGTGTAAAAATATACTTAGGTGCGAAGCTTCTCAGGTAAATATTTGCAGAGCGAATGCTTCGTTCACAGGTGTGATCCAACGGTCTTAATAAATTGCCAATTTATTTGCATAAAACACATTTGATTCTCTAAATGTATTTCTAAACATACATTTTAGAATGTGATTATACAACATAAACTTTTATTTATGTACGTGTGTATGTGTGTTTAAACAGTAAATAATGATCATTCTTCATCCATTGAAAAAAACGTATAGTCATTCAAAGAACTGTTTCCATAACCGAACCAATAAAGGTGATTGGTAAATCAGCTACCGTATTTGTAAAAAGCTAATTAATAAGTCTGACACAAGGCCACAATATAGAGCACCAGTAAGGATATAATTCTCATAAATCGTTTAGATTAGCTTCCTGAAAACATTACTCAACGGTTAGATGCCCAGCCAACAATTTTAGAGCGTTTGTAAAAAAATACTTAAAAATTATAGTCTGGCACAAGGCAACAATCGGGCACCCGTTGAAGATAAAATTTTATAGAAGTAATGATCAGCTAGACTTGATTTATGAAACATTCTCCGCAGAGAGGCAGCCGAGAATATTTTTTTATATAATGTACTCATATATTATATAATGTATATATATATATATATATATATACTCATATATTATATAATGTACTCATATATACGCTTCAAGTTTCAACTATTTGCCCTCAAAATTATTTATAACAAAAAAACAAAAAAAACAAAAAAACAAAAAAAAACAACAAGAAAGAAAAAACAGAATGAACTGGTTTATATAATAGAGAGTTGGATTTGGAGCACAGGCCACAGCTAGGATGGTGAATACTGATTTTCAATGTATGTGGAAGAATGACGCAATACAATCTTTCTTTTTTGTCGTTTCAAAACTTGGCCTTGTTAAAATTAGCAAATATAAAAAATGTCAAGTCAAATCTTATACGTGTTTAAATACATTTGCACTGAAAATAAAAAAAATACCTACAATATATCTGCAGTTGAAGGTATAAAATTGCGTTAAAAATATTTTGATTTCTGTACTAAATAACCCATAGAGATGTTGATAGGCCGCTAAACACAATCAACCGACCAACCGTTCACATACGTTTAAATCTAATGAGAATTCATTCACTATTCACAAAGCTTATTTTAGCAATCGTAGAATGTAACGACCTGAATGTTCTGTCAAATTTAACAAGCCAAATGAAAATCAAGCAAAAGTTAATGTGATTGTCAGGAAGTATTGTGTGATTTTTGTACTCAGTTAAGAAAAAGAAAGTATCATTTTTTTTTAAATTGGTATTTTGGACTGGAATAAAAATAAAGAATTTCCCCAGTCTTGAATAGTCGTCATTGAATGTTAATAACCAATGTCAAGTCAGTTAAGTGCCACACATAATACACGCTTGGGCGATTATGTCTCGAAAGAGCCAAGACTGAGTAGGCAGAAGATTTTCAAGTAGTACGTTGCCATTACTTTCTGCGGTAGACTGGTTGCCAACCAAGGCTAAAGAACCTAATCTGCTCTGCTATTTAACCCATAGATGGAGTGAGAAGAGATGGATTAATACCTTTCTGTTGGGACGCCCACGCCTATTCGGCTAAAATGGACTATTCCATTACTATGTAAAGTAATGGTGGCATCTACGTAGTAAACAGCGTGCCGAGCAGCCGATCGACAAGTCAGTCGTAGACTTCCGGTGACGACCCGGAAGTAACCCATTGCTCATACTACGTCTTACAACGGTTGAGACGATTAACCTTTATTCTTGTATTGGATACTAATAACCTTTGTAAATACTATTTTCACGGAATACAACAATTAACCTATTCCTGTTGTTGAGTTATTTATTCTTACTCACGACATAACATTTTCTCAAGGGTATCTGCGCGTAAGTAAATGCAACAAATTAGACTGGAATTCGATCTCAGATCTCCGATTTCTCGAGCCGATATCCACTGCTTTAAAACGCCTATCCAATAACAAGAAGTAATAATAGAAAAAAGAATTAAAATAGAATACGCTAAACTGTACAATAAAAAGCGGTCGAATTTCTAAGTACATTTTTTTGTCCAACGACAAACTTAAAAACATCATTCTTTCATTCATAAATCCGCTGTCGACTCGTTATTTAGGAATTGAAGTTAGGAATTTATTTAGGAATTCACCGCTTGAATTTAGGAATTACTGCATTTAGGAATTTCGTTAAAGTTCTGCAAATTTTCTGCATCTGTCAGAAAGACAAAAAAAAATATTAATAAACAAGGAGAGACAAGACAGAGCGACGTATATATATATCCAGGAGTTTAAATGTAAGGCCAATAGACACCTCCTAACACACTAACTCGCATCCATTCTCTCAAACACTCTTCCCATCTGCCAAACCCATCTATCACCCTCCTTCTGACATTTCCTATATTTAACCACTCTTTCTCTTTACCTTCCCCTATGTAACCCCTTGCGCAATAGTGGCAGTGGAATGCCTTGCTTGGGGTGAAATGATTAACATATATATATATATATATATATATATATATATATATATATATATATATACAAGTATTGTTGGAATAATATTCCTTGTCAAAAGAAACACTATTTTTAAGAAAGTGCTCAATACAATATATATATCCAAGTGAGTAAAGAACGAAAAAAATATTAACAACGTTCAAAACATTAATTTAAAAGAGTGCTCAATATAAAAATACGGCAATTAATATTTATTATAAGTTATAGTTAAGAACTTGTACAAATTATAATTTACTACAAAATGTACACTTTTGTAGTAAATTATAAGTTGTATATGTTCTAAACTATAACTTATAATAATATATATAAATAAAGAGAGAGAAGTGGGAGCGACGCACACACACACACACACACACACACACACACATATATATATATATATATATATATATATATATATATATATATAACTGTTTTAAGGTATGCTATATATATGGATTAAAGTGCTCAATATCGAGGATAAAACGTATATAAATATAAAAGTGGACATCGAATTCCATACCCAGAGGTGGTAGTCTGTTTCATGCAAAACGTAATCGTCAGGCTATGTACACAGTTTACTTCATTTATTTATTAAAACTAGGGGAATTGGCCGTTAATTTCAAGTCAGTAATACGACCCCAAGTTTCTCCATATTCGAATAAAATCTTTTTCACTTTTTCAGCTATCCAATCTAGCCTTGTGCCTCACATGCCCAGCCCTTACTTAATATATATATAGTGACTTAAATTAAGATAAGGTGGTATACATATGTATAGTATTATTATTATTATTCAGGTGTTATATATGTGAATAAATACACATATTATCCTACGTCTAAAGCTCGACTCGAAGTTTCATACACGACGCAATCATTAGGTGCCTATTATGAACTGACCTTTTCTAGATTTGAATTTTGTGTTTTAGTATTAGCGTTGTTTAAGGTCGTGATAAATCAAAAATCTAGGATGTCAATTTTTTCATTTATTGAATGTATAATTTTAATTTAGTTTAGACCAAAATATCAAAATAAAAGTAAAATGATAAGATTTTAATATATATATATATATATATATATGTAAATAAACATGTTACGGAAATTAAGGAATTTTAACGAAACTTGGTTATAAGCAACCGACAATTTGTAATGAATTATTTTGAACATTATTTTTACCGATACTCGTATTTAAGTAGATATTCTGTTTTTAATTAAACAGTATTTTTATATTTATATCTACCGGCCTGATTATTTACGATAAATTTTTATTACGAAAATGTGTGCTACCCAGCAGGATTCGAACCTGCGACCCGATCAGGCGAGGTTTTGATTGTAAAATTGTGTTATATAAGCATGATAAAAACCTCGTCTGATCAAGAGGCTATCCATGGTCGAGTGGTCAAGACGGTTCCAGATCAAATGGTATGCTTCCCCTATGTAATAGGGGTCGCAGGTTCGAATCCTGCTGGGTAGCACACATTTTCGTAATAAAAATTTATCGTAAATAATCAGGCCGGTAGATATAAAAATACTGTTTAATTAAAAACAGAATATCTACTTAAATACGAGTATCGGTAAAAATAATGTTCAAAATAATTCATTACATCTATATATATATATATATATATTAAAAGCCAATATTTTATGGTATATAAAAGATACTGTTTAATAAATAATCATATCTTAAAGCATCTGTTCCGTCAGAAAATAAATTGTAATGTTTGAGAATTACTAATTCATTGTCTGTATTAGTTACGAGAGATATAATTAAGTTGTAATAAAATAAAGTAAATTATCAGCTACAATGGTAACTAATTCTAGTTAGTAGAATCCTACGGTTTGTAGTAGGAAATTGTAGCCACTAGTATTGAACCGTACTTACAATGTAAGTGTGAATACTATTAAAAAAATCAGCATGGCGTGTAAATCCAAGTAATGAAACTAACGTAGAGGAGTGGAAGAAACTAATAAATAAA
>JBBBDQ010000882.1:345000-380000 GCA_037127315.1 Ascarosepion bandense
GATAGGTTTCAGCAAATGGACGGCGGACCCGGGTTTGGAAGAGATACCAAGAGGAAAGATATTAAGAATGTTAAGAGACAGGGACAAATGAAAGTCCATGATCGCCTACGTCCTGAAGGGACAAGGCACATGAAAAAGAAGAAGGAAAATTGGTGAAATTTACTTGTATGGCACCAGATACATTACCTCAGAGAGTTTGTCACGCTTATCAGTGATTTGTGAAACTCTTCTTTTTAAAGGTAAAAAGGGAAGGAAAAAAAGAATGCATTTGTTTATAGAATGTGTGTTTTTTTTTTAACAAGGTGTTTCTGGGACATGCAATGAGGAAGGAGGGCTTGGAGAACCTGATACTAACAGGACAGATAGAGGGGAAAAGAGACAGAGAAAAGCAGCGGATAACATATTTGAAGAGCCTGATCAGGTGGATGAGGAAAACGTGGTGTAACAGGAGAAAGCGTGTTAAGAGTCACTAGGGATAGGGAGATGTGGAAAGCCATTATCGCCTACGTCCTGAAAAGACAGGGCACATAGAAGAAGAAGACGATATTTTATTTTAAAGTATCGAATGGACTATTTAAAAAAATTCTTTATAAGACTGAACTTTTACAGCATGTGAGAGAATGGGTAACCGAAGATCATACTGCTCAATCTTTCAAATGGGTCATGTTATATACTTCGAAAATCAACATTCATGATTTCTTTTTTTTTTTTTATTTGTTTAATCGACCGCTGGCAACGTAAGTAACTGAGTGCTCAAAACAGAGCAAACTTTGACGTAAAAATTAAACTTTGACGTAAAAATTAAACTTTGACGTAAAAATTAAACTTTGCTTCGGCAAAGCATACAAACCTATATACAAAATACAAAGCCAATTTTAAAATTACTACAATAAAATATTTATTTTATCTTTATCAAAATCTTTTAAAGTTATTATGTTATAAATCAAATCATGGAGGTCCGCACCATAAAAACGATAAAACAGAAATTTAGTAACTTGAATATCAATTTCTACTAAAAGATATCCATAGCCAAAAAAAACCAAAAACCAAAAAAAAAACAAAACCCAAAAAACCCCCCCAAAAAACAAAAAACAAAAACAAAAACAAAAACTAAAACATACTTTCATATCTATCTATCTATCTATCTATCTATCTATCTATCTATCTATCTAGCTAGCTAGCTAGCTATGGTAAAAATGTAAGCCAATTTGAAAAAATTAAATTTGACATATTTTGACAATAAACCGGCGTTATCAGAAAATATTTTTTCCTCAGAATTAATCAGCGAGAAAAAAAATTAAAACAAAAAACAAACAAAAAAACGATTTATTTTAAACGGATGAAAATTTGATTTTTACTTCAACTGCATCGTTGCAGAAATCAGATTTTAACTTATTACAATTTATTTTTATTTTCATCTTTACTTTTTCTTCAAAAGTCAAATTGGAATTATCAAAATTGACTTATATAATATATCCATCTATCAGATTCTCATCTAACATTATTTACGTATTGTCACTTTTGTTGATGCAGTTTGTCATTTCTATGTAGTGAACTCTGCTGGTGACGTAGTAGAAACGAATTTTATGTTAAACTTGATAAATAAAATGGTATAATTTTCAATGACGAATAGAATGCTATTTGTTTAATTTAATATTAAATTTGTTTAATTTAATATTAAATAAATGGATGACAATAAAGAATTTAGGAGATTTTAAAATCAGAAAATTATTTTCTAAGACGTACAAAGGACAGGAAATTATGGAGAAAAATGATACTCAAGGGACACGGCATGTAGAAGAACAAATTCGAGAAAATGGAGAACGATATAAAGTCATTTGTTATTTTACTAGTGCGATACTAATATCAGTCAGTTAAGTGCCATACGTGATACACGCTTGGGCGATCATGTCTCGAAAGAGACATGACTGACTGGGCAGATTATTATCCCGCAGTAGGTTACCATTGCTTTCTGTGGTAGACTGGTTGCCAGCCAAGGCTATAGAACCCAATCTGTCCTGTTATTTGACTCATAGTTAGAAGGGGAAGAGATGTATTATATTATTACGTAGAAATTAATGGGGGATCATTTTATTACTTCATAACAATAGTAAATCGATTCCCCACTTTATGACCAGTAGAAGCCTTAATCATGGTTCCAATTATTATATTCAGTCAGACAGTTAAGTGCCATATGTGATACACGCTTGGGCGATCATGTCTCGAAAGAGACATGACTGACTGGGCAGAATATTATCCCGCAGTAGGTTACCATTGTTTTCTGCGGTAGAGTGGTTGCCGACCAAGGCTATAAAACCCAATCTGTTCTGTTATTTAACCCATAACTGGAGGGATGTGACGGATTAATACCTTTCTCAAGGGTATTTGCGCGTAAGTGAATGCAATGAATTCAGTTGCAATTCGAACTCGACTCCCCGATTTCTCGTTCCGAGCTGATATCCAATGCACCACAACGCACATATAAGTATTTATACTAATATAAAAATGTTATAATATTGCCAATATTTCACCAGAAGGCACAGGAAGGCTCATAAGAAAAATAAAAAAAGAACACCTTTATATCACAGAACTCTCGTCATGCTGTCTAAGAATCATGAAGGTTGGAGCATTCTATGTTGAGATTTTTGTTAAAGAATATAGGAATGGGGAAATTATTTCGATAAGCTAAGTTTAGTACGTCGTTAAGTCAAAGTAATAATTAGGTGACTTGTGTACATAAGATTTCTAGAAAATCAGCATTACAAATGAAAAGTTTTTTAGTTGGGCTCGAACAACAACCACTGGTACAAACGAAAAATTATATTTCAGTCATGAATCAGACAACATATCAATTCAATCCATCGATTAATTAACTAATAATTGTGTTTCCCATATATATATATATATATATATATATATATATATATATATAACTGTGAATTTGTCGTTGAACACGTCTCGAAAAACCCACCGAGTACAAACGCGGGGAGGGGGGAAATGGTAACAAAAAAAGAAACGAACTAAGCACTTGAACATTAGTCAAAGTACTAGTCAAAAGAAAAAAAAACAAAACACCGAGACGAGTAAGCTAAAACGTAAAGCGCTCAATACACAAGTAGAGCAAACAATATATAATCACACACATATATATATATATATATATATATATATATATATATATATATATATCTTTTTAATCATATCACGCCGAGCAAGGCGGTATCGCCACTGATGTGCAGGGGCTACGTAAGAAATAGAGAAAGCCGGAAACCACATTCTAAACAGGGAACAAGTGATGAGCCTCTTCACCTGTTCAATAGACGTGCGTGGAATGTGAACCGGGCGATAGTTTAGTCTATCTATTCCAATTGAGAAAAGAGGAAAAAAAATATGTTGGTGGATTGCTAAGTTTAAAGTTCAGTCAAGAGATTTCTGCTAAAATTAAAAAAAATTAAAGAAAACCAATTAAACATGTAAAGTTTAAAACTAAGCAAAAAAAAGAAAAAAAATGTCTTACGTTTAAGAATATTTCAAACAAAAAGAGATTATATATATATATATATATATATATATATATATATATATATATATATATATATAAATTCAGGTGAAGCGGACCCAAGGTTTTACGATTTTGGGTTCCCTGGCATTTATTTATTTTTTTATAAACAGTGCTCAATACAATAAATATTGTAGAGCATAATATTATCATATAATTATGAAGTAAAAGTACATTGCGACAGGGAAATGTCTGTTTCAAGACAGTTACATGTAGATAGAAAATTAAAATTTTAAAATTTTAATTTTTTATCTTCCTGTAATATTACAATATTTAAATTTTCACATTTTTTGATTCACGTCCCTTTCATTTCTTCTGCTTGCATTTTATTGCTTTAAATATTTTTTTTATATTTTAATTTTTAATTTTTAAATTTAAATTTAAGTTTCTATTTACATGTAACCTTAGAATATTTAAATTTTAATCTTGTTTTTTTAAAAAGCAGTAACTTAACTTTATAAGATTTAATTCTCATGAACATCGATGAACTTAAATTCAAATTTATTAAACCGTCAGTTTGAAATATGCACCTGATGATTGCATAATGCATGAAACTCTAAGTCGTGGCATAGACGTATAATAGTATATATATATATATATATATATATATATATATATATATATATATTAATATTAATATATATATATATATATATATATATACTTTTTGTTAATATTAATTTCAAGTATCATAGAAGCTTCGTGTAGTATTCAACGATATATATATATATATATATATATATATATATATATATATATATATCGTTCGCATCTACATGAAAATAAACGCGTCATACGAAAAGGGTTTTTCGCGAGAGAGCGAGAGGGAGAGTTGTGTATTTGGATAGCAGTCCGTCTCTAATACATGTTTCGTTAAAAAATATGTTTAGTGTATAGAAATGGTTAACTAAATTATTTATGTTCCATTTTTTGTCTTCAATTTGTCTTGTATAAGAACAAAAGTGCTTTATCTTTGGGTCTTAGCGAGTGCGAAAATTGTCCAAATGAATAATCCTTCCGAGTATTTTGCAAATGTTGCGTAAGTTATGATATATATATATATATATATATGTGTGTGTGTGTGTGTGTGTGTGTGTGTGCGTGTGTGTGTGTGATATATAACACGCACAGATACACACACACACATACACACTCCAAACACACGTATATTACAGGTACTTCCATTTTTCAGTAACAAAATCAACTTGGATACGGACAGAAATATTTTTAACGACGAATATTAAATTTGATTTATTAAAGAATATGGGAACAGAAGAGACAAAAAATAAAAACAAATAAAAAACGATCTCTTCCAAAGTTTAAATTGGGATGTATGGCATACGGAGACAACCAATTTTGTTAAAATTTCTCATAAATCATTTTTTAACAAAATTGTTTAAAATTACAGACAATTTTGAAAGAGGTTTTGATTTTTTGGCTATTCGGAGAGGTGTCGTAGATGCATTCAAACGTTTCTGGCTTGTGAGGCACATTCTGGTAAATTTTACTAAATATCAATTTTACAGGGAATTAAAGAAATCTCTGGAATATTTTTATAGAATATTTCTGCCATTTTCGGAGACGGTAAAAAAATCGATCAAAATTTTTATCCATATACGGAACAACATTTTTTAAAGTGCTTAAATTAGAAGAATATTGAAACAGGTGTAAGGATTTCGTTCCGAATTTTGTTTGTTTCAACTAATATTACAAAATCGGTAAAATAGATAATTGCTTAAAAAGATTCTCAAACTAAAGATGCTGTAGTCAATTAGGAAGTCAATTTCTCACCGGTAACAATCATCAATGTTCTGTGGTGAATGAAAGGCTAGCTCCGGCCGCTTCAATGTTTACGTAAAAAAATAATCTTTCATCTATCGTAACTCTACTTCGACATGGTTATATATCACACTAAGTTAAACAGAAAATATTATCTATGATAAATACATGCATAAATACATTCATGTATAACATCTATCTATCTATCTATCTATCTATCTATCTATCTATCTATCTATCTATCTATCTATCTAATACAATTAATATAATAGTTCTTACATTTTTAAGGTTTCTTTACGTACGTAATTTATTTATTACGATCACTGCAACTTAAAACTTGTATACTTCAAGCAGACGCTCCTAAATCTATATGTTAAGACAAAAGATACAAGTGGTACCAAGATATATATATATATATATATATATATATATGTAGGGCAGGTTTGCTATTTGATATGTTTCGCTATTTATTTACCATCAATATAAATAATCATAAAAAATGTTACAATTATAAACAATTGCGAATATTATTTAATTATATATATATATATATATATATATATATATATATATGTGTGTGTGTGTGTGTGTGTGTGTGTGTGTGTGTGTAAATTAGTATCAATGTGGATTTGAATTATGCAGAATGATGGGATGAATAAGAAATACAAGTTACTCAATCTAATAAAAGGGAAACATGGTTGCTTGATAAACGTTTCCTATTTCTTTCTGAACCTATGATATATATATATATATAGTATTTCTCGTCCGAAATTCTGAAATCCGAAAATATGCAAATAATATAAAGCTTTTCCATAATACTTAAATAAAAAGTAAAATTCTTAATAAGTAATTTTAGCATATCTATCGGTATTTTATTTCACTTACCACAATACAAATAAGGTGTGACTTTATTTGCAAGGCTCTTTGATATTCCTTAATAGAGAACTTCATTGACCACATCAATTGCTATAGTACCATTCCGAGTTATGAACACACACACAGAGAGAGAGAGAGAGAGAGAGAGAGAGAGAGAGAGAGAGAGAGAGAGAGAGAGAGAGAGCTACTTAAAGTTTCATGCGTTCGTAAGCACACAATTTTCAGGAGATTCTCTAAATATTATGCGCTTATGCACCAATGAAGTGGTATCCAGCCGATAGGGACAGATATTTATGAAAAAATATTTTCTCTGCTATAAAACGTTTAGTGCTTTTTGTCTCTTCAATGTTCTTTTTCAGGCTTTTTTAGGCTTTTTCAGGCCTGAAGATTGCGTTTAAGCATGAAACAGATTGTCGCCGTTGGGTGTTGACTGCACTTTACACTCATATATATATATATATATATATATCAATACCAGAATCTGCTCCTAAATAAACGGATGGAGATCATTAGTATGTGTATGGTATAAATTGCAATAATTTTCCTATTCTTCTAACTCTTCACAATAAGTTTTAAAAAAAAATTGGCTAAGCAGTGACATCCCAGTTACTTCTCTCTACCTACAAACTGAAGGATCAAGTCATATACCCTCCCAATGCCAATTGTTTAATTAAACAACATTTATCAGAAAAACATAACCTTGTAGGTAATATCAAACCGATTTTAGTTAACAATACAATTATCCTCACTCATACACGCAGTAAAAAGAACCTTCAGATATTGGTGGCCATCTACATTAAATCCAAACAACCCACACTTAATAATAATAATAATAATAATAATAATAATAATAATAATATATATATATATATATATATATATATATATATATATATATATATACATATATATATATATTGGATGTGATTTGTAAGTTTTTATTCGTTTTTTTTTCTAGCCTAGTTATATATTTTTAATTTATGAAGACTAAGTGTCACATTGAATGAAGCATGTATAAAAAAAGTATTGCTGCCTAGATATACAATATTCAAATGTATATATATTCCATAACTGTATTGTTATCTATCACTTCATATATATACAACCTAACACAACAAAACATCAATATATTTTCGCGCAACTAGATTGAACAAGCAGGAAGAATTCCTTATACGAAAAATTATTAGATACGATTTTTCTGCTGTAATCCCTGAAAAACATGTGAAGTTTACAATATGCAACAAGAAATTGAAGGTCACAAATATTGTTGTCACTAACCAAAATAATCCCATCAAATCGATGAACAATATAGTATATCAATTTCAATACCAAGTACAAGACTATTTCTTGTCACAAATCAATTACCTGTTGGAAACACTACCATCTTCTTGAGTAGATATCTTACATGTCACTTGTTTGATCAAAGTGCTACTAAAAAATTATTAGCAGATAAATTACAAGAACTCTTAAAGAAAAATTCTGCTTGATAACAAAAATACTTTTTAAAATCACATTGTCGTAAACATCTCATTATTCAAGAGGCTTTATGGATTTAATATTTTCCCCTGCCATTAACCTCATATTGGCGTGTTTAAGGTTTTCTAAAAATAGAAATGATGCATATACCAATTCCAGCCGCGCTGAGAAGGTAACTGCTGGAAACGAACACTCCTCTTCAAAACCACTTGGAGCTAAACTACTATGTAAAGGTCAACACATGGGAAAATAACTGCACCAAGGACAAAAACATCCTATAGAATGGCCATAGAAGTAGCCGAAAACAATCGTGACAATAAAAAATTAAAGAAAATTTTAATATTCCTTAACTCCTCCTAAGAAAAAAGAATAAAAAATGAATTAAATCTTTCTTGTCGGCCGTATTTAAGGAAAGATGCTTGAATGAAAGGTTGTTAATATATATATATATATATATATACAACCCTGAATGGAAACGCCATAATCCGTTTTAGTTGAAAAATTGCGCGTTCATAAATTACCTGCCACGTGAACGTTAAAATAAAACACCGTTACAAGAGCGATCTTAAACAGAAAAACGGTAAACGGTAAAATCAGTTATTAAAAATCGACTGAAGACACCACTCACGGTAGAAACCTGGGTAGCGAAATAACTCGTTTAAAAATGGAATATATATATATATATATATAAATATATATATATATATATATATATATATATATATATATATATAACATAGTGATGATCCACGTACACTGTCTTAATATGTATAAGAAAAACTGCTAAAAAGTTGTAAGTTTAAAAATGTATTTTTTTGACAGTATTTATTTATTTCTATTATTATATTTGATATTTCAGACCGTCCTCGGTTCTTCATCAGGACGGTCTGAAATATCAAATATAATAATAGAAATAAACAATTACTGTCAAAAAAATACATTTTTAAACTTACAACTTTTAGTAGTTTTTCATATATATATATATATATATATATATATATATATATATATATTCCTACGTCGATGGCACAAGTGCCATCGACGTATGACAATACGTATATTTATTAATATATGTAAAGTAGCTCTGTTCATGCTATATGTTTTATTAACACCTGAAATATAATATTATACATGTGTGTACCCTCATATGTATATTTATTAATTCATAAATATACGTTTGTGTGTGTGTGTGTGTATGTGTGTAATTTATCGAATTTACTATTTAATGAATTAGAATTTTTAAGCGACAATGGATATTTCGTTTTTAATTCGCCCGTGATATGCATTTGCATATCAATTCCAGACAAATTTAATGACCGATTAATTAGCGAAGGTAAACTAACAAAGAAATTTAATTAATGATTTATTGTGTCTAGACTACCTAGTCGTGTTCTGGTGTAAATCAATAATTCAAACATACGAGATACGACGGATAAAGAACTGGTTATAACTAATAGTTAAAATTCCGACACTTACTTAGAATATAAATGTTTAAACGTTCTCTACTAGCATCAACTAACCGACATTTAATGTAAAATTGCTCTGTACCTTTTCTCTATTTCTCTGTTTGTCTCTCATTATCTTTTCTCTTCCTCTGTATATATATATATATATATATATATTGATTGATTGATTGATTGATTGATTGTTTAATACTTAGTTTATGGTCATAATAGGGTTAGACTAGTGCACATTTTTATTAAAAAGTGTTCAAGTACAATTATATTGTAGAACTTTTGAATATTTTCCATTTTTAAATGAGTTATTACGCTACTTAGGCTACCATGATAGCTTTCAGGCGATTTTTAATAAAAATTTTTATTAAAAATCGCCTGAAGACGCCACTCATGGTAGAAACCTAGGTAGCGTAATAACTCATTTAAAAATGGAATATACGCATCGCTCATACCGTAATGAATTAGAACACTCTGGCTATTGGGTGTGTATAATGATAATGTATACGCTAGAAATTCTGCCTTCTTCTACCGAGCGCCCTTAGCCCAGAGGTAGAATCGCCGACTGACGCCAATTTAGTCGGGTTTCAATCCTGGGTTAAAAGCAATCGCAGTCTAATCGTACTGATGAGCTGTGATACAGCGAAACAGATCTGTCTGCAGATGACTATATATATAAATGAACAAAATAGGAACCTTATATCCATTTAACCTGTTTCACTTATGTTAAAAAATTTAATCGGAAACGTCGATTGACCTTTCATTCACGCATACACAATTAAATCGACTAATGCTACTGTCCAACATACACTTAGACAAGCATTTCTGTATAGACACACACATGCACCATCACACACTTTGCCGTTCTTTAGACATATATTTAAAATTGCCCATTGCTTTAATATACGTGTATTAGTACGCACACACACATACACATATATTAACCAACTTTACCGTCTAACATACACCTAAACAGACAAGCGTTTCTATACATAAATACACATACACTACCATAAACAAAATACACCACGCACATACATTAAAAAATAATTACCTATTGCTTTAATTACACGTGACGCATATCTGACCAATAAGAATCAACCACAAATCACAACATACCAGTATACTGAGTCTTTTTTTTTTTTTAGTTTTTTTCATTTTTCTCTCGGTCTCTTACGAAACCTTTAATTAAAGTGAAACATTATTAACATTATTCGGACTATTGTCCTCGTCTTCAAAGCCATTTTTACTACGTTCCGGTCGTTGTACGCTTCGACATTCTTCAGGTGCTAGGAATTTCGAACTGAACCCTTTATTACGATCAGTGGGCTATATCATTCTTATTCCTTATGCGAAGCCGCTTCTAGTAGTCTTGAGTTATCTCCCTTTATACTAACTTATCTTAGAAATATAGACAAATACCAAAAGTGAAACATATTAGATTGAGATATGTTTCCTATTTTGTTCCTTTATTTTATTTCATCATCTTGTCGGATCTCACTCCATATATTCAAATCATATATATATAAGGAGTGCGGATGACTATATATATATATATATATATAAACTTATTTATAAATGGAACTTTGTCTGTGTGTGTGCGTGTGTGTACGTGTGTGTGTGTGTCCGTTACCTATAGACTTCGAAACGGCTGAACCGAGTTTTTTGAAAATTGACTCAGTTGTACTATAAGCGTCTGCGAGTGTTCTTAGCTAGGTTTTGTGTCGAGGTACCCACGATAAATATCGAAAATCGATAATCGGAAAAATAGTATTATAGAAGGAGTGGTCCGATTTTAATCAAATTTGATACACTCATAGACAAAGACATAAGAAACAATATTCAGAATCTTCTGGTTGCAGTTCTTACAATAGTGCAGAAAATCGATAATATATATATATAAAAGGCAATATGCTTTTGTGTGTGTGTGTGTGTGTGTGTGTGTGTGTGTGTGTGTGTATTTATCTGCCTGTATGTCTGTATTTTTTTCAGCCCTTTTATTTTAGTTTTTGCTTCGGGTTTGGCTCCAAGTAGGTATAATTGTAGTTCTTAGTCTCAGCCATGATAACATTTACTCAGAGGACTTATTTAGCCTTCAAAATTCAGTTTACGACGAAAAAACTTATTTGATATCGATACCAGGAAATCAAAATTTGACTTACATCCATTGATTTTTCTTTCAGTCTACGGTTTCGCTTTAACTGGAAACAACTATTGCTTTTTAGTCTTTCGTGCCAACGTCCAACGTCCAAAGAGTCTGAGCTCAAGGACCATGGATTAGTTTTAAAGCTTTCATTACACCCGAGCAACGCCGGGCTATACTGCTAGTTTCTTTTAAAACTAATTTTCAGGAAAATAGGCCTTCATGGAAGTTTCCTTATTAACATTTTATTTGAAGTAGTATGGGGTTTCAAGTTTGATTATGACCTAATTTACTCTTAGAATTACATGAGTCCTCAAATTATTGTGTGTCTATTATTTAGCATAGTTTTATGTGATTCTATAGCGCAAGTCCACAAGGTTCGTAGAAATGTGGTCCTCTTCAAAATTTAGAGGCTTCACTCGCTTGAAGTTATTTTGGTTTCAAATCCATTATATAAAGAAAATTGGTCAGATATTTCCGAATGGCACCCGTATGAAAGACTCGATTTGACGAGAATATTTAAGAATATTTAATGTTTTGGTTCTGTACCACTTTTCGGTGATGAGTGAAACTATATCTAGCGAAGTCTATTTTCTGTTCAATTTCCTTCTGTCCTAGACATACACAGAGGTATTTGAACTGTTTGGTATTTAACAAATTTTGTGATGGATTCAGAGTATGATATCACTGATTTCATTCCAATTTTAGATCATAATTTCTTTTTTGGATCGGCTTGGAACGAGAAATTGGGGAACCGAGTTCGAATTCCAGCTGAATTCCTTGCATTCACTTACGCGCAAATACCCTTGGGAAAAGTATTAATCCTTCTTTTCCTTCCATTTATGGGTTAAATAACAGGACAGATTGGGTTCTATAACCTTAGCTGGCAACCAGTCTACCGCAGAAAGTAGTAGCAACCTACTGTGGGATAATCTTCTGTCCAGTCAGTCATATCTCTTTCAAGACATGATCACCCCAAGCGTGTATCACGTATGATACTTAACTGACTGACTATTTTGTGTCCTATTTCTTGGGACGCTTGGGCACCTCGAAGTGGTATAATGGTTAGCAAGCTTATCTTGCTAGAACCTATGACAACTGAGTAGTGAGTTCGATTCTAAGTGGGTACTCCATACTTTCGGCCTTGTGCTACGTCTAAACACTTGTTAGAGGATGCTGAGTTTATATATTATATAATTGATAGGATGCTGAAAACTTCCAAGCCCGACGTACTTTTCAAAGTCGGACCAAATATCAGATTGTTCTGGGATATTTTAATCCCGTCTTAGTCGGCCCAGGAACTTTTCAGCCTTCTTTTGTATATACCGTACACATTGTATCACTAAAATAAACGTCAAAATGTACTTTAGTTGAAAAGGGATCATCTCGGATAGCGGTGCATGTATGAACGTGCATACCATGCAGTGTAATACAGCAGTAGTTATGCTTCTTACGCATCACATCTGCAGTATTCATTCTCATTGAACTGTGTGTATATACAAGCATGTATATGTAGATTTACAAAAATGCAAAAGTGCGCACACACATTCACACACATTGTATATACGAATGCAGGCTTATACACAAATATACGCAATATTTTAAAAAGTTAAATTGACATCGCAAAGAACAACAACAGCAAAGAATGTCTATGGAAATGGCTAATATTAGCCGAAAATGCTAAGACATGAGAAAATAAAAATGCGAACCTGAAATTCGAAATATTATACGGAACATCGAAAAATGAACTAACAATAATGTACAATGAATTTTGTTTTAAATCAAACGTGCATTAATGAAAAATTGCTGCCTATATACACCCAATATATATATATATATATATATATATATATATATATATATATATATATATTATTTATTCTATTAATCTTGTCGGATTTCTATCCATATATTCAACTCATATGTAAATCATTTTCACTGCCAACATTGCCTGATGACGAGATTCTATATAGAAATTTCCGTGTCGCAATGCACATTTAATTCATAATTATATATATATATATATATATATATATATATATATATAATTTTTGGATATATTTTCAATCCGAGATTTTTTTCTGCAAGCATTATTTTTTAGTGGATATCCGTATCTGAGTAAGCACACAATATTTTTAAACAATATGTATTAGGTCTGCTGGCCTAGGCACTCAATAAGACGTAATTGAGATAGTACATTTTCTTTATTAACTTTTTTTTTATTGAACAAGCGGGTAAATACTCAAAAAACGTTCATCCATAAAAAAATAACGTTTGGATCTATGTGTGTGTGTGCGTGTATGTGTATGTGTGTGAATTTGCAAATCAGCGATTTTTCGTGTAGATATTCTGAAGTGTTGCTAGCTTGCAGGGTGTTCTGAATGTGTGGCTGGGGATATCGGCTTTTAAGTCAGTAGACGATTAGTTCACATCTTTTTCATTTTTGGGAGTGAAGTGATGTTCGATAGCGTGGCCAGAGGTTGGGGGAGCAGCTCTCATACCCGACTCCCAACACTTGGTAACTTGGTCCTACTAGCATGTCGTGAAAATTAGTACGAATAAACTGATTTTAAACAATTTGACGAAGGTAAACAGAAAGAGTAAATCGAGAGACATATACACACACGTACAGACAGACAGTCAGTAAACTAGACAGACAGAAAGACAAACATGAAAAGACTATGATAGATAGATATGATAAGACTGATATACATATATATATATATATAAAGTAAATAATTAATCGAGTTTTTTATTCGACCTCAACAGAATGCAGAAAGCACTGGATATATTTAGGACTCAACAGCAGTGCACATCCACTACCAGGAATTGAAACCCAGACAGCTGCGTTACTAAACGAACGTTATATCAACTGTACCAGGGTGACGAAGAGGTAACGAATTAAACTCGATATAGCGCCGCTCATTCACATATTTCGGGGAATATGTGAATGAGACTGTGCTGAGCTCCTTTTACCCATAGGACTGTGCCTCCCAGAGCCACGATGAATTACTTACTTAATATTTCAAATCCTCCAACAATTTCGCATATATATATATATATATATATATATATATATATATATCAGGTCGGTGCAAAAGGTTTGCCGGTTTGCATAGGGGCATTTTAAATTATTGTAATTTATTTTATGCATTTATTTTATGCACTAGCAGTATAGCCCGGCGTTGCTCGGGTGTAATGAAAGTTTTTATATATATATATATATTATCGATTTTCTGCACTATTGTAAGAACTGCAACCTTAAACTTCTGAATATCGTTTCTTATGTCTATGTGTGAAACAAATTTGATTAAAATCGGACCATTCCTTCTATAACCCGATCTTTTCGATTTTCGATATTTATCGGGGGTACTTCGACACAAACCCTAGCTAAGAACACTCGCAGACGCTTATAGTACAACTGTGTAAATTTTCAGGGAAATCGGTTCAGCCATTTTGGAGTCTATATGTAATGGACACACACACACACACACACACACACACACACACACACACACAAATTTCCATTTATAAATAAGTTTAGATATCGTTATTACTTAAACATAT
This sequence comes from Ascarosepion bandense, assembly GCA_037127315.1. NCBI lineage: Eukaryota > Metazoa > Mollusca > Cephalopoda > Sepiida > Sepiidae > Ascarosepion > Ascarosepion bandense. The sequence goes on from JBBBDQ010000882.1 coordinate 359,855, forward strand.
CACCATGATTAATTTATAACTTTTTCTTTCCGATTATTAAAGCATCATTCATATTTTTCTGCAATATTTTCACCCATGTTCTTTCCATCTAAAGAACACATTAGGCATGCTCTACTCTATGAGGTGGTCGCCCCAAAAAATCGGATTCAGGTGTGTTGAATGCCGCTGTTACTCAAAGCCCTACGGTAAGCTCAAGAGAACTTGAATACCAATTTAGTGTATCCCACACAACTGCGTCATGCCAACTGAAAAGAATAGGGATGATTTCAGTATTCGGAAAATGGATCCCGTACGAACAGTCTCCAGAGAACCTGCGACAACCTATTTTTTGTTGCGAATCTTTGCTCTCACGACACCTTCAGACACTATCTTTGGGGAGGCTTGTCACAGGTGATGAGAAGTGCCATCTTGCCCCATCCTGCATATTCTCCTGACCTAGTTCCCTCGGATTATCACTTATTTCGAGGATTACAAAACCATTTAGATGGCCTTAGGTTAACATCACGATAGGAGATTGAACATGAGTTAGATTCTGATTTCACATCAAAACCTAAAGAATTTTACAAGCGAGGCATTTATAAGCTCGTTGACAGATGGAATCAAGTTATAGAGAGCAAAGATCGTTATTTTCAAGATGAAATTTTAAATCGGCCAAAACTTTCGCGCCGACCTTATATATATATATAGGGAGAGAGAGAGAGAGAGAGAGAGAGAGAGAGAGAGAGAGAGAGAGAGAAAGAGGAGAGAGAGATAGGAAGAGACTGAGATATATAGATATGAACAGACTGCGATATATATATATATATATATATATATATATATATATATATATATAGTGTAATGGATAATGGCTCGAAAATATTAATTGGAGAGCAAAGTTCCAATTCCAGTTAGGTTCATTATATTAATTTATGCGTAAATAACCTTGTGAATGGTATGAATCTACCTTTTTTCCCCAGCTATTGGTTAATTAGTAAGTCTTATAACACTAAACCATTATTACGAAATAAATAAATAAATAACAATGAATAGTTACAATCTAAAAATATTTTCTGGCTTTAAATAACCTGTAAAAAGGATTGATAAGTCGTAAAAAAACAAATTGAAAAGTAATCATAATTCGATATTTGAATTTGTAGGTAATGCTACATTTTCTCTCGAATTAGAATATCGCGTTAAAGGAAGGAATCCATAAAGCTATCTTTTAAAATTAATTTTAATGAAATTATATAATTTAATATCATTGCCGATTAGTATTTTTATCTTAAAAGCCGATGTTCTTTCCAAAATGCGTAATAGACGGAAAGTGTTTATTTTACATAGAGGATATTTACACGATATTTACAACTACAGGCATACCTTAACTTATGCTGGTAATTCGTTTCAGGAGAGGCGATTTAAACCGAAAAACGACTTAAATCGAATTTACTTGTCTCCGAATTCACTTGTAACTAGAGTAAACCACAAATAACATTCCCAGTTCTGTATTTTATTTATAAAGGCATTTTTAATAATATATGGTTAACAAAAAGCTTATTTTACTTTTTAATATAGTCAGTCAATTAAGTGCCATACGTGATACACGCTTGGGCGATCATGTCTCGAAAGAGACATGACTGACTGGGCAGAAGATTATCCCGCAGTAGGTTGCCATTGCTTTCTGCGGTAGACTGGTTGCCGACCAAGGCTAAAGAACCCAATCTGTCCTGTTATTTAACCCATAACTGGAAGGAAGTGACGGATTAATACCTTTCCTAAGGGTATTTGCGCGTAAGTGAATACAAAGAATTCAACTGGAATTCGAACTCGGCTCCCCGAGTTGTCGTTTCAAGTTGATATCCACTGCACCACAACGCACATCCTTTAATATAGTACAGAAGAAAAAAGTAATCTAAATTTACAAATACATTTTTTTTTTAATCATATCGCCCCAAGCAAGGCGATAACGCCACTGATGCGCAGGGGGCTACGTAAGGGTAAAAAGAATGGAAAAGAGAAAGCCGGAAACCACATCCTAAACAGGGAACAAGGGATGCGCCTCTTCACCTGTTCAGTAGACGTGGGTGGAGTGTGAACCGGGCAATAGTTTAGTCTATCTACTCCAATTGGAAAAAAAAATAAAAGAGTGAAAAGATTAGAAAAGAGAAAACCGGAAACCGCATCCTAAACAGGAAACAAAGGATGAGCCTCTTCACCTGTTCAATAGATGTGGGTGGAGTGTGAACCGGGCGATAGTTTAGTCTATCTACTCCAATTGGGGGGAAAAAAAAATAAAAGAGTGAAAAATTTGGAAAAGAGAAAACCGGAAACCGCATCCTAAACAGGAAACAAGGGATGAGCCTCTTCACCTGTTCAATAGATGTGGGTGGAGTGTGGGCGATAGTTTAGACATGTACGTACATACTTGTAAATGGAGATGTTTACCATTTTGGCGATCTTTTCAGTACATTCTGAACTCTTTAATTGTGAATGCGGTTTGCTCTAAGACATTATAAAATAAAATGATTTTCTAAGGTTAAAGAAACAAATACAGATATTAAAATTATTTATAGTAGAAAATAAACTAATATGTGTTAAATTTACCAATTTGTTTATTTACGTCGCGGATGTAGATGGCTGTGGATCATCATCATCAACAGCTGATTCTGGCTCTTCTTGTTGTTTGATAGGCTTTTTAATAAGAAAGTAATAAAGATTTCCTTGAACTGTGTTCAGCTTCTTTTCTTCATGGATTACAGATGCTTTCATATTTCATTCTGTAGGATTTATGATGATTGTATTAACATTTACTGTAAATGCGTGTATTTTAATTGGATTTTATATACTTTTTATTTATTGTACAGTAAAATGATTTTATGTGATTTTTAACGCTTTTCTAGCAAGATTAAGACTTCAGTATTTGTGGCGGGCAGACATAAAGTAGATTTATATCTATAAACTGCGTCTAGAGATTATATGCAAGTTATGAATTGGTATAAAGAGTTGCGTCTTTAATGTTAAAAGTCCTATTATAATGTTGTTTACATTCTACTCAATATTATTAACTTAAATATATCGTGATAAAGAAAACTATTGTTTTTGGTTGGAAAACTTTTTACTAACAATGCAGACTAATTTGACTGTCAAGAGTTAATTTGGAACTATTTATTTTGATACTTTTACATGATTATACCTTGTAAAACTAATGTAAAAACATAATGTGAAGAGAATTTGGAACAAATTTGTCAATTTATTAAAGGAAAGACATAAAAAACATTTTGTTTTAAAAATAAAAGATATATTAACAAAAAAAAAATAATAATAAGAACCTCCTAAAATGTGTTGTACAAATGCTCCTTTCTTTTCTTTCTCTTAGCAGCCTATTGTTAACATCTGAAGTTAGATTTGCAATTTTAGCGGCTGTTAAGTTGTTTGCAGCAACTTTAATTGCCTCCCAGAGGTCACACTTGCTGTGGAATTGCCTTCCATTAGAATAAATATCTCTCTTGAGGATGCTCCACAGGTTCTCAATGGCATTCAAGTCACAGCTATTTGAAGGCCAGTCCATAAGAGAATCTTCAACAAATCCCTTTTCTTTCAACCAGGATTTAGTAAACTTTGATGCATGACTTGGTGCATTGTCTTGCATAAAGATCATAGATCTATGCTTGGCTAAAGACTGGTTATCAAATCATACAAATAAATATTGCTCTAGAAAATCACAGTAACTTTTGGAATTCATTTTAACCCCGTCTTTCAATTTAAATGGGCCCACGAGCTCATTACCAGCCCATATCATGATCCCACTGCCGCCTTGTTGGCGCTTAAAAAGTTTTCTTGAGTCATGTTGCTTGCAAACCCATCCTGGAGCCCATCCCTCCGGCCCATCGAGGGTGATCCTTGATTCGTCTGTAAAAAGCACTTTACTGAAATCAGTTTTCATGTATTTTTTTTGCCCACTGCAGTTTTTTTTCCTTATGTTTTTTGTTAAAATGAGTTTCTTTATTTGATTTTTTACATCAGCAAACTTCCTTAATGCTTTACATCTTGTTTCCCTTGACATCATAGGAGCTCCAGCGGCCTCAAATATGAACTCATTTGACGCATTTGGGTTTCTTATCAATTCTCTTCGGATATGTGATAGATCGCGCTTTGTTAAATTCCTTAATTCAGCCTGAGACATTTTTTCCTTGGTTGAATTCCCTATTTGACATATTTTCTTGATTGTTTGATTATCCATTTTCAAATATTTAGAAATTTGAAGCGAAGACTTTCCTTTGTTCATTTCTTTGATTATATAGTTCTTTTCGTTCATTGTTAGTTCTTTTTTACGAGCCATAATACTAAATTCTAGTTCTTGCAAATAATTTCCTGACACTGCAAATTGCTATAATTACTGAAAAAATACTAAATATCAATCTGAAATTGAAAATTGGGACTTATTTGCTTTCATGCTTACTCGCTATACCTTATAGTAGAAATTATTTCATTGGATAACACATATCTATACATAAAATATTTGACAATACCTCTTTTGCATATAATCTCTAGACGCAGTTTAGATATATTTTTTGACAAACAACGTATAATTGAGAACGACTCAACTTGAAACGAAGTAAACTGTATTTAGTCATTGTAAATTGCTTGCTATCAGGTATAAAATCGACAGTCAAATGTTTCACCCATTTTTTAAAAAATCATTTCAATTTAAGCAAGATGATAATGTAACTAGGGGTTACTGGGAGTGAGAATGAAAACTTTAGTGAGGAGAAAAATTATTAGCGTTGCATTAGAGAAATTGGAAGAGAGTTTCACCGGTGAGAATTGCGAGAAAAGAAACTATTAGAATAGAACATATGGTTGCATCTAGCTAGTTCAACAGTAAAACGGTGAGACCTACTGGCCAGTCCAGTATCACGTTTAAATTCATGCAACCGAGGCACCGCACCGATGAGAAAAAGCTCATTGGAACAACTGCCACGAATATTTGTAGAAAATGCAGATATGGGGATGTGCGTTGTGGTGCATTGGATATCGGCTTGGAACGAGAAATCGGGGAGCCGAGTTCGAATTCCAGTTGAATTCATTGCATTCACTTACGCGCAAATACCCTTAGGAAAGGTATTAGTCCGTCTCTTCCTTCCAGTTATTGTTTAAATAATAGGACAGATTGGATTCTATAGCCTTGGCTGGCAACCAGTCTACCACAGAAAGCAATGGCAACCTACTGCGGGATAATCTTCTGCCCAGTCAGTCATGTCTCTTTCGAGACATGATCGCCCAAGCGTGTTTCACTTATGGCACTTAACTGACTGAATCCACGACAAGTCGGCGAGAAAGTAACTGAAGTTGAGACGTTAGGTTAAGTTCGATTACACTACAAACCCTTCTTTGATCTTTGTCAAGACTTTCGTGATATATAGTAGGATCACCAGACCAGACATGGCAGCCAGATTCAAACGTTTTCTTGAAATTTATAAAGATTCTAGGTGGCCGGAAAGCAAGAAATCAGAAGGGAGTTCCACAGGCAAGAATATTTTCTTACAATGTTTAATCTAAATAAGTCCCAAGAGCAACTCGAGGTAGAGTGTTACAGAGTAAGAGGTACGACGCCTAGAAAGGTGATAATGTCTCTAAGTCACAAGAGGCCACTGAAAGTGTAAGAGAAGGGAAAAACTTTGAAGAGAACCGGAAACCAAATCATAATAGGAAATAAGGGATACATCTCTGTTCATGTTCAGAAGAACTGGAAGGGGTGTGAACCGGGCGATAGGCAAAGCCATCTGCTACTCCTATTGATAAAAAAAAAACATATAGAAAAAGAAATTAAGTTTTAGACGGATATGTTAGAACTATAGAGTTGACGTAAGCTTTCAAAAGAACCGGAAACCTAATCTTAAACAGGAAACAAGTGATAAACACCTCCTCATGTTCAAAAGACCAAGGAGGAGTATAAACCGGAAGATAGGCAGACTTATATACTCCTATTGCTGTCAAAAATAGTAAATAAAAGTTCCGAGTTTTACAATTCAGGAGACGTCAGCTGTTTAGAGTTGAAGTAGTTTTTCGAAAAGCGGGAAAAGTAACTATTAGAATAGAACGTACGATTGCATCTAGCTAGTTTAACATTAAAACAGTGAGACCTAGTTGCCAAACTAGTAACACACTTAAATTTATGCAGTTGAGACACCGAAGAGGAAAACTCATCAGAACGATTACCATGAAAATATTTATCGAAAAGGCGGAGGAAATCCACTTCATTTCGTTGAGAGTACCTGAAGTCGGGATGCCTGGTCAGGATCGATTACATTATGGACTCTTCCATTATTTTATTAAAGGATCGATTACATTATGGACTCTTCCATTATTTTATTAAAAGATCTCGAGTAATATATAGCAGGATCACCAGACCAGATATAGCAACAAATTTGAAACCTGTTCTTAACCTCATGGTGAATAGGAAAAAAGAGGACATTTTAAAATCTAATTAGTGATATTAAATACTTCATTATTTAGACAGGAATAAACCAAAATTGCGTAATTCTAGGTAGATTAAAACTGAAATATTTTAATACAAACTAAATTTTAAAAATATTATATGTCATTTATTTTATTGAAAAATCATAAATCACAATTCTTGTAAATTGCTGTAAGCTTTTTCACATCGAAAGTTTAAGTTTCTTCTTAATGTGATACAAAATGTATTTAATTCACCAAAATTGTAAAATGGAGATTTAGGCAGAAGTTGTTATAAAATATAAAAGGACTGTTTTATTCAATTCTAATGAAAAGTACGAAAATAATAAATAAGAAAAGTAACTTTCGTCAACACCTACCATTGGGCAACATATCAAAAAAATAGATAGATAAATAAATAGACAGACAGATAGATAGATAGAGAGAGAGAGAGAGAGGGGGAGGAGAAAAAGAGAAATTTAGATTTCGTGCACGCCTACCATCAATCAACATACCAAAGAGAGAGAGAGAGAGACAGACAGACAGAGAGAAAGAAAGAGAAAGCGAGAGAGATATTTAAATTTCTTGTACGCCTATCATCAATCAACGTATCGGAGAGAGAGAGAGAGAGAGAGAGAGAGAGAGAGAGAGAGAGAGAGATGGAAATTTTTGTACGTTCACCACAGAACAAACGTTAACACTCTGGTTTATCAGAACAATTCACTAATTGAATGACACTATTATTTATGACAAAACTAAGCTTACTGAATTATCCCGTTTATTTTTAAGCAGTATATTTATTTTCGTATACCGGCCTAAATATTCGAGAAGTCATGTTAGTGAAAATAAAGCTACCCCCAGCATGATTCGAACTTGCCCCCCTTTAGCAGGAAAAACCGTCATTAGATGGTCAAGTCGGCAAAAAGCACGTCGGATCTAACGGTGGTCTTTCTTACTCAGGAGGAATCAGGATTCGAACCTGCGTCCTCCTGAGTAAGAAAGACCGTCGTTAGATCCGACGTGTTTTTTTACGAATCCTGCCGCAGAGCGAATTTTTCTTTAATATGATTTTTCGAAGGTTTAGGCCAATAGACGAAAATAAATTTAATTTAAAAAAAATAAACGGAGCGTCTATTCAACCATAGGTATCCACTAAAAATTATTTTTACTCAACACTGAAACATTGCGATAAGCATCAAACAAACTCCATGTCGTGCTACCAGGGAGGAATCATAAGTATATTACTTATATATAATATAAGTATATATACTTATGATATATTTACTCTTTGATAATGGCTTATTTGAGCCGAAAGCTTAGACCCGATAAAAAAATCAACAATTACTGTGATTTTTTGTTGTCTTTCACCGATATCACCATCAAGTATATCAGACGGTATGAACGGATCCTACACAAAATTAACAGACAAAACTTGTCTATATTATTCAATGAAACCTGCATTAATATATATATATATATATATATATATATATATATATATATATATATAAATGGTAATGATGTTTTGTGCTAAAATTGCTGTTTTTTTAGTAGTTTTAGCAAATTTTAGTTATAAAGAGCTACAAATCAAGATATTAATAGAGAGTTAATCGAATATATATAAATATGCATATATACTGACGCAACAAAAAGACGTCAGCCCGAAAATGGTGAAAAAAATAGTGCAATTAACCAGACATATATTTAAGCACGCTTAAAAAGGGGTCAACACAATAAATAGAAATTAACCCCCAATAAATCTTACGACACTTAAGAAAAAACTCATGTCAAGCAAAAAATCACTAACACACAACGACATCAAATTACACCAAACTTCATATAAATACGAAAAAAAAAAAATTGGAAAACAGCAACAGAAGAAGAAAATGAATGAAAACATTACAATAATGCCTTCACAAAATTTCAAAGTCGGCATGAAATAACACTACTCAGCTAAATGACAAAATTTCTCTACATTAGTTATATATATTCCAAATATATATATATATATATATATATATATACATTACTGTGCAAAAGTATTAGGACAAGAACTATTTTATCTTTTATGAGGCATCAAAATAAAGTTTAAAATCACCCCTGTCTTAACACTTTTGCACACTACCGGTAGTATGCAAAAGTATTAGGACAGGGGTGATTTTCCTAAAATCATCACTGAAATTCAAATACAAGGTGAAAAGCCAAGTAAATTGCTAGTAAATATTGATTATTTAAAACTAGGTTTAAAAGAAATATATTAAAAAGAAGTTATATTTAATTTTTTCTATTTTCTATTAAACAAGTTATTTTGAAACTACTCTTTATTCTATTATCCTTGGATATGACTGACATTTTACTTATTCCCCCCTTTCGAATTGATAAATGTAATGTTACTTCGCAAGACACACTTTGGGAACAAATACAAGCTGCTTGGCAGGAGATACCATTAAATACATTGAAGAAGCTTGTGATGTCAATGCCTGACAGAATGAAGACTGTTATCTAAGCAAAAGGCTAAGACTAAGTATAAGTATTTTTTCTTGTTAAATCATTTGTTGAGTAACTCAAATAAAATTAACTTAATTAAATTATTTTCTGTCAATATCATGAAAGATAAAATAGTTCTTGTCCTAATACTTTTGCACTGTACTATATATATATATATATATAAATTAGAAAAACATTTAACTGGATTAACTTTTGTATTTTGGGGGCCTGAAGAGCCGCAAAGTCATTCAGCGGCGAAATACGTATTAACCATGAAATTGTATTATATCTAATTTTTTTACTAAATTGTATTACTCTGTTAAATTAAATAAATGAATTTAACATTGACTTCTTTTGAGTTCGTCTTTATCGGAATTTACCTGATTAATATACCAAATATTCCATTTTACACACACACACACACACACACACACACACACACACACACACATATATATATATATATATATATATATATATATATATATATATATTAATTCAGATACTTTAATCCAAGCGGAAAAAGCAGGAAGGTAAATTCCAAAAACCCGATCCTAAGAGAGCTCCATGTAATAAAATATTACAGAGCAAATATAAATTAAAAAGGATTAATTCAATGATGTTGGATGATCATTTCAATATGAAAATCCCCACGGGGGATAACACATCGCTTCAGCAACAGAAAAAAAGCTCCAGTTTCTGAAAGTATTTTTCTGTTGCTGAGGTGATGTGTTATCCCCCTTGGGGATTTTCATATCGAAATGATCATCCAACATCATTGAATTAATCCTTTTTAATTTATATATATATATATATATATATATATATATATATATATATATATATTTCAAGAGTATATCAGTTCTCCGAGAACACATGTGTCACAGGCTATAGATAGAAAATGACGAAACGTGAAGTTACATGGTTTGCGGCAAAATTTTAAATTATCATTTACTTTTCTAACCCGTCGAGATTATTAACATGTCAGCCTCCAATCTTACTCTAGAAAGAAAAAGGGGATCCCATGCTCCTAGCACTAGCCAGGGCGTTCAAGGTAACTCGGAGATAACCAGCTTTATGAAAGTGTCCAAGAATTAGAGGTGACCTCATAGAAATACCACCGGTGACATCGTCACTTCACGTCATGTGTCGTTCCTGGGAATTACGAGCAACGAATACCATGTCATTCTGTCTCTCTTCTTCCTTCAGGAACTTTGGATCAATGCTACTTCCTTCATTGAGGCGCTGAACACCGTGGTCAAGACCTGGAACGAGCAGGTAGTCATATATTATTCCTGCAGTCCTTGTCTCCTTTCCAAATGACCCACATGGCCTAGGAATGACAGACCGAGAATTTTCATAATGAAAAAATTTTGCTGTCTCCCTGTTCTCTTGATTTGACTCACCTTGGATTATTACATTTGGGGCGTCATCGTAAGGGATACCAACCAACAGTGCTACAATATCAAGGACTCGTTGAAGTCGACTGCCGTTCATGTGATTGCCAACATGAACTGGTGCAATTTGATCTGAGAATACAGTATTTTTTGTCTTCAATGCTGAGACATTTTCTTCTGTTTTTCTACTTTTTCTAACTTCAAAATGTATTTTCTGGTTGAATAATTTCATTATTTTTATGATTCTTTATATATATATATATATATATATATATATATATATATATAAAACAAATTCTGATATTCTTTGTTTATTTTGTCATTTGGCTTTTTGTAATAAATTGTTGCTGATGATACGAGGAATTTCTCGTAGAAATTTCTTGTAGAAATGGGCATACAAAGAATTTGAAGACCGGAATTTGTTTTATTTTATAATTGGATGTGTAATTTGAATATAAATTGCATTGAACCTCCACCTTGATCAGTTTTAATATTAATGTAATTGATATTAATTAGGATCGGGTTTTTGGGATTTACCTACCTGGTTTTCCTTTTGGATTAAAGTTATATAAAAAAAGATAATATATATATATATATATATATATATATATATATATATATATATATATATATATCACTCTTTCAATTTCTATCTATCTCGTTCACTTTTTAAAAGTTTTTTCCTTCCCACTTCTCTCTCTCTCTCTCTCTCTCTCTCTCTCTATATATATATATATATATATATATATATATAAAATATTACATTTTAACACGCTCTCTCTCTTTATATATATATATACTGGTGAATGATACATCATACGCTAAACGTCTGCTTCCTTCTACCGAGCGCCCATAGCTCAGAGGTAGAATTGGCGTCAGTGATATTGCAGTTTTTCAGTAGTTTACTAGTAGAAATGCATTTCAGAAAGGTAGGGTCATAGAGTGCTCGATATCAAAATAGAAATAGATCTTTTTTTTTCTCACTCAACTGAGCAGTTTTTCTGAAGAGTGAAAACGTCACAATTGTATATATACTAAACTCACCTGTCGCTTTTGACGTATTAACTCAATTTTTAGTAGCAAAAAGATTGTCCGAACACACATGATTTGATGATATTGATGAAGGCTTGTATATAAGCATCCTTACTTTTCGGAGGAACTGAATACAGAGAACAGTGTTCGAGAAGTTCTTCAAATGACATAATTGTCCTTCCATACTGGTCGACACCCGAGCTTATGGGTACCATTCTATCCTGCTATTAAACTATATAGGTGGAAGAAGTGATGGATTCATACCTTTCCAAAGGGTATTTGCATGTGAGTGAATGCAACAAACTTGATTGGAATTCGAACCCAGTTATCCATTACACCATCACGCATCTAAACACACAAACAAACACACACACACACACACACATATATCTATATTGTGCTTAAAATTGGTTATATTTATGGGTTGGGAAGAATATCTAGTATCGGAAATTGAGCGTCTTCAGATATAGCCAGTGTCAATATAGAAATCAAGAGTGCATCGTACTTGGTAGTTTGTCGCCTCAAACAATCTTCCTAACATTTGTCCGAATTCCTCTTATGGGTATTTTTTTTTATATAAAGCATTGAGCAATTAAGTCAAGTGGGGAACGGAGAAAACCGCCCTTTCTCATTACTTTTGGGCTCAGGACTTACGTTATTTTGAATCACGTTCTTTAATTTGAGTATTTACTTTTTAATTTTTCAAAATTTATTATTTTTTATATTTTATTTATTTTGAAATATTTTCTTCGGTTCTAAATTTTGGCATTTGATAAAACTTTCGCTTACAGAATTTTATTGAGTTTGTAAATAGCGTAGAAGGAATTTGCTTTCGCATCTCCATTTGGAAATGAGTTACGATGCTTTGCTTTTTGTAGTTCATTTTGGAAAGGTGATTTATCGATTACTTTTTAACGATTTATCGTTACTTTTTCCACTAGACAAAGGGTACTTCGTTTTGAGGTGTCATCGCAAACTGCTACTTTATTTACCATGTTATTTTTGGTCTGTTTGGATTTTGCATTTTTTAGTTTTCTATATCTTTTGAGAGAATTGTTCTACTTGCAGGTTATATGATACATTTTATAACTGAAACACACACACACAAACACACACACACATATATATAATGTTGGTACTAGCTTCAGTGAATTTAATTATATATATATATATATATATATATATATATATTTTAATTCAGATACCTTAATCCAAGTGAGAAAAGCAGGAAGGTAAATTCCAAAAACCCGATCCTAATTAATATTAAAAATTTTATTTTAATATTAAAAAATGATACAGGAAGAGAGCTCCATGTAATAAAATATTACAGAGCAAATATAAATTAAAAAAGTCTTAATTCAATGATGTTGGATGATCATTTCGATATGAAAATCCCCACGGGGGTTAACACATCACCTCAGCAACAGAAAAATCCTTTCAGTTGAAAGTGGGGATTTTCATATCGAAATGATCATCCAACATCATTGAATTAAGACTTTTTAATATATATATATATATATATATATATATATATATGTGTGTGTGTGTGTGTGTGTGTGTGTGTATGTATGTATATGTATAATGTTAAATATGGTAAAATCACTCAACTTTTAACAAAAAATCTCAAGTTGATGTTAAAAATTGCCACAAAAAATATTTGATTTATTTAAGATGAAATCAATTATTACGATATTTCCCTAATTTGTATTTAGATACATTGTATTTATTTTCAATTTTTCTAGTTGAATTGTTCGCCTATGTTGCATAGGATCCATTATTGTACATAGGCTGGAATCATCTATTATGACAGGTCTCTAATTTGTATTTAGATACATTGTATTTATTTTCGATTTTTCTTGTTGAATTCTTTACCTATATTGCATATGATCCATTATTGTACATAATTAGTTTATTATAGAAATAGATATCTAGTATAGATCCCAGTATCATAGATTCGGGAGATAGCACGAGACCTATATATATATATATATATAGATATATTAACGAAACTTGGTTATAAGCAACCGACAATTTGAAATGAATTGTTTGAACATTATTTTTTATCGATGCTGATATTTAAGTAGATATTCTGGTTTTAATGAAACAGTATTATATATTTATATCTACCGCCGGCTTGATTATTTACGATAAATTTTTATTACGAAAATGTGTGCCATTCGGCAGGATTCGAACCTGCGACCCCTATCTATATAGGGGAAGCTACCATTTGATCTGGTGACGTCTTAGACCTCTCGACCACGAATAGCCGCCAGTCTAAACGAGGTTTTTATCAAGCCTATATAACACAATTTTCGATCCATCGTAAACAAACATATCTCCTCTGAAATGTATAGTAATGTCAACAAATGTAAACATGTTACGGAAATCAACGAATTTTAACGAAACTTGGTTATAAGCAACCGACAACTTGAAATGAATTGTTTGAACATTATTTTTTATCGAGACTCATATTTAAGTAGATATTCTGTTTTTAATGAAACAGTATTATATATTTATATCTACCGGTCTGATTATTTACGATAAATTTTTACTACGAAAATGTGTCTATTCATTGTCTGTTATATTTAAGAGTATATGTTTAGAATATATATATATATATATATATATATATATATATATATATATATATATATATATTATATTTTAGAACATGATGTACATAATGTTTTTTATATATATGTGTCCTCTACAATCATATGGTTGTTTCGACATTGGGTCTCTAATGTCTCTTCAGGAGGAATGAAGAAAAATGGAAATCTTCGCTGGAGACCCAATGTCGAAACAACCATATGATTGTAGAGGACACATATATATAAAAAACATTATGTACATCATGTTCTAAAATATAATTTATAATAAATATTCACAGCTCTATATATATTATATATCGAGCACTGTTTTAAATTAATGTTTTGGATGTTAGAAAAAATTCTTTCTTCGTTCTGTACTCACTCGGATATATATTTATATAGTCATCCGCAGACAGATCTGTTTCGCTGTATCACAACTCATCAGTACGGTTAGACAGCCGATTGCTTTTTACCAAGGATTGAAACCCGACCGAATTGGCAGCAGTCGGCGATTCTACCTCTGAGCTATGGGCGCTCGGTAGAAGTAGACAGACTTTTTAATATGTATATTATCGTTATACACGCCCAATAGCTGAGAGTGTTCTAATTCATTGCTGAAAGAACGATGCGTATATGCTAGAGTAGTTACTGTTCTTCAAAGTCTACCATTCTTCCAGAGTGCTCAATCAGGGTGTGAGAGCGTAATATATATATATATATATATATATATATATATATATATATATATAGATAGATAGATAGATAGATAGATAGATAGATAGATTAAATAGAAACTATATGTCACTGTGCAGCGCGGGAATAGTAATATTTGGTTTGAAAATAGCATTGGCATGAAACTAACTGTCAATAAGTACTTCTTATTCATGTGTCTACCCTATCTATATCTATAAATACACTATCCCTGATATTGATGTCTCTTCCATGAATATAAAACAGATTATTAATAACGTAGAGTCCTTGGTATTTTGTAAGGTAAATTCCAACGGAGGCAAACTCCAAATAGAAATCAATGTTAAAATTTATTGCTACATTTGTAATATTAAAGTAATATAATCAAGAAAAAAAGATCGGACATTTTACAAATCTATGGATATTTTACAAATCGGGATATTTTATTTTTGGGATATTTTACAAATCCGTGAAATAAATAATTTGCGGTCGCGTAATATTTATTACCCATGTATATGTAAAATATCCAAACTTTTTTTCTTTGTATATATATATATATATATATATATATATATATATATATATATATATATATATATAAATTAGAGAAAATTTTCAAAAGTCAAAGGTGTCGGATGTACATTTCGACATAAGGTCTCTAATAGAGATTCTACGTCACGTCAGCGACATTGTTTTTTTCCAAATGGCGAAAGCCCTGTGGTAGAGTGTGGAGGGGTTTTAGGTTAACAACGGTCACACAGTAGAGCAGGACAGAGCTGGTAGTCGCGGGGTTACTGGGTGTTGAAGCGGTATATTTAGGAAGGGGAGGAATAGGAGTTCATATTTTATAAAAGACAGACAACTAAATGAGTTAAATTACTTTTTTAAGGTTAAGATTTTGGGCTGTTTGAAGAGGTGTATTTAGGCGAGAAGGAATGGGTTTCAATATAAGATTTAAAAAAAATTTATTTAAGTTTATTTGATTAAACCTTTTAGGTAGAAGCGAGCTAAATGCCAATTACAGGAAGATTATTAGAAGATATTATTAGAGAAAAAATATTAGAGAGAATATATATATATATATATATATATATATATTGAATGTTCTGATAAAATTAAACCTAATGCTAAAATAGCTGTAAGGCATGTCTATAATAAAATACCATATCTGTAAATTACAGTACATGTTTATCATGCATATAACAAACCTATTCAGTCAGTAATAATCTTCTTCATGTTCCGTGTTCCATCAGGATGTAGGCGATTACGGACTTCCTTCTTGGCCCTGTCTATTGTCGCTCTCAATATTTTTCTGCTTGGTATCTTTCCCAATTCCAGTTTCATTACAATTCAAATCGTCACTTTTTAAAACAATAAACATTGCCGAGGGGGTGAAGATAGTTAAAATAATAGCGGTGTCAATGAAAAATAAACATTCTTTTGACACTGTTTTTCTGTGGACGTCCAACTTTGCCATATTCTTAATTAGCTCACTTATCTATACCGTCAAAACTGACATATATTAAGTTCCTAATATTATTAGAAGGTTTTTCACGAGTGAGTTTTTAAAGAGAGGTTTCTAATTATATATGTAGCAATTCTTTTAGAAAATCATTTCATTACTTAATGGCAATACAAAACCAATTCCTCACATTGTATCCATTTTAATCTAATGTTAATCCAAGTTTAGTTATGCCGTCATTTTTGACAAGATATATGAAATTGATATTTTGTTAGGGCTTTACTTCTATTGCCTATATTTTTTCAATAATATCAATATGGAGTAATTCCTTGGAGGGATCGGTCTATAACATAATAATTGTAGAATTTGTGTCCAGTAGAATCTAATAGCAATGCTTATTTACCGACATTTTTGACGACATATATGAACATCATCTTTTTAATAAGTTTTTATTTTACTATTATTAGAAGCGTTTTACAGGTTACCTTTAAATATATTTTGGGGTATTTATTTATATTTTTTGTACTTTATTTTTTCACCTTTCAGTTTCATAAAAAAAGGAACCCCTACCTTGCGTCACTGGCGCAAATAATTCAATTTTAATACAGGTGGGCTGAAAATGGTTTGGTTTGTCCCGGAAGTCAGTCAGTCAGTTAAGTGCCATACGTGATACACGCTTTGGGTGATCATGTCCCGAAAGAGACATGACTGACTGGGCAGAAGATTATCCCGCAGTAGGTTGCCATTGGTTTCTGCAGTAGACTGGTTGCCAGCCAAGGCTTTAGAACCCAATCTGCCATATTATTTAACTCATAAATGGAGGGAGAAGAGATAGATTATATTAAATTAAGTATAATTAGTGGGGGATCACTTTATTACTTCAAAACAATAGAAATCAGATCACCCACTTAATGCTCTGTAGAAGTTTTAATTATGTTTCCAATTATTATATTCAGTCAGTCAGTTACGTGCCATACGAGATACACGCTTTGGGCGATCATGTCCCGAAAGAGACATGACTGAATGGGCAGAATATTATTCCGCAGTAGGTTGCCATTGGTTTCTGCGGTAGACTGGTTGCCAGCCAAGGCTATAGAACCCAATCTGTCATATTATTTAACTCATAAATGGAGGGAGAAGAGATAGATTACATTAAATTAAGTGTAATTATTGGGGGATCACTTTATTACTTCAAAACAATAGAAAGCAGATCACCCACTTTATGCTCAGTAGAAGTTTTAATTATGTTTTCAATTATTATATTCAGTCAGTCAGTCAGTCAGTCAGTCAGTTAAGTGCCATACGTGATACACGCTTGGACTCTTACGACACATGACTGTCTGGGCAGAAGATTTTTCCGCAGTAGGTTGCCTTTACTTTCTGCGGTAGACTGGTTGCCGACCAAGGCTATAGATCCCAATCTGTCCTGCTATTTAACCCATAGCTGAAAGGAAAAGATACGGATTCGTACCTTTGGCAAAAGTATTTTCACATTTTAATGGAACGAATTCTACTGGAATTCGAACTCGGCTTTCCGTTTTCTCGTTCCGAGATTTCGTCATATTTTGCGTGTCAGGACAGCAACTTTTCAGCACTCACCTTGAACAAGAGTTATCTCACTCAATTTTATGACGCCAGGTGTCACTGCGTTTGTTATGGCAATGGCGGACTATTCAAAGATGTTTACAAAAATGCAATATCGAATCCGTAAAAGCGTAGAATACAACAATATTAATTTGATCTATCTAGCTAGCTAGCTATCTGAATTGGGATCAAATATGGATTGGAATCCGACAGAATAATGCGATAAAAAACAAATAGGAAACGTCTACAAATCTAAGATGTTTCGCATTTATTAAAGCTTCGTTCGAGAATGAGATCTCATTCTCTGATGAAGCTTTAATAAAAGCAAAACATGTTAAATCTATAAACGTTTCCTATTTGCTCCTTATCCTATCCTATCATAATATATATATATATATATATATATATATATATATATATATACTGTGAATATTTGCTATATTTATTGGGGAAAGTATTAGGAATAGTGTATTTATTGATATAGATAGGATGAACTCGGGAATCCGTATATAGCCAGTATGTAATCCTTCATCTATGTATTTGTAATAATAATAATAATAATAATAATAATAATTAGCGGCGTTACAAACAAAAAAAAATTGAAATACACTTAGTGTATTCTGTAGACTCCAGCGATATAACATATTTATTTAATGTTTAAATCAGATGACAGCAGAGGCCACTTCATGTAGAACAATGTGTGTGAGTTTGTATGTGTGTGGTGTGTGGGGTGTCTTATTTGCCCGGAAGTGCAGAACCAGGCAAAACTGGTAATAGGCGCAGGCCAGATAAGAAACGGAGATCCTATTTCAAATTACACATTAGATATTTTATTTTAATCAGTGCTAAAGACATTTATGTCTGAGGATATATATATATATATATATATATATATATATATATATATTGACTGATTCGATCACCTCAGGAGACATCACTTCTGTAGGTGCTAGGCCTGTCTTCATCCTCAACATTGCTCCGTCCTTCTTTAAACGATTTAGCTCACTTATAGACATTTCTTTGGCTGAAACATGTGGCACCATACACAGTTGACATTCTCCAATGAATTTCAACTGGTTTGCACCCTTCAGCTACCAAAAACTTGATAACTGAACTCTGTTCAATCCTGGAGCATGTTTCTTGGTCGGCCATCTTTGTTAATCTCCAAAACTCTCAAAGATTTTTCAATCTGTAAAAAAAAATTAAATCCCTTTGAAAAAGAAGTAAAGGAAAAATATTTTAAAAAAGTAAGATTCTATCTGTATTAGAAATCCTTATATCGAAAAAATTCACCTTATTTATTGAATGACCCTCGTAGAAGTCTTTACACCGAAAAAATCACCTTATTTATTGAATGACCCTCGTAGAAGTCCTTATACTGAAAAATTCACCTTATATATTGAATGACCCTCGTATATATATATATATTATAAGAACAACAACTTTGAAGAGTAAAGACATCACAATAAGGCCTTCACTAAACTTCGAAGTTCGCATGACTGAAATAACACTGCTCAGCTAAGTGATAAACTACTCCACATTAATTTATATATATATATATATATATATATATGTGTGTGTGTGTGTGTGTGTGTGTGTGTGTGTGTGTGTGTGTGTGTCGGTGTGTCTGTGTGCGTGTAGTGTATATGATGTACTTACAAGTAACAGAGGGTCACCATTTGTATTTACCAAGAGGACTAGACCACCATTAAAATTGTAGGTTCATGCCTTGACCATCTTACTTTTGATTCAGTGTTGTGTTCTTACATACAAGTGTGAATGTTCTAATTTCGCCTCGGAAGAATACATGACTGGTTAGAGAACTATGCAAGGAACTGCATTTTGACCATACAAAGCAATGGCCTAATTACATAACAGAATCTATTGTAGAGAATGCAAGAGACCCAAATCGAAGCTAGAAGACCGGATCTGGTTGTCATAATTAATTAAGACATGACAGTTTGTGGATTTCATTGTTCCAGCGAATTACAGTGTAAATAGGAAAGATGGTGAAAAAAAGAAAAAGAAAAAGGGATGAGTATGTCAGACTTGCCAGAGAACTTATGACATTGTGAAACATGAAGGTGACAGTCGTGCCACATATTATTGGAGCGCTAGGAACGGTCTGGAAGACGCTAGGGAAAAGGCCTAACTATATATAGAAAAGAAGCAAAAACAAAAGAAAGGCCTAACGAAATAAAGAAAGAAGAAAAAAATAGAGTTAAAACAGAAAAAATAAAAATCTTTGAAAATGGCCAGTATAAAGGAGAAAGTGCTGAGACATAGGAAAATATATTTAGAAATGCGAACCGGAAATCAGAAAATCCTCAAATACGTTGAAAAAGTATAAAATATTTAAGAACAACGAACTTTTATTGTTTTTTAATCAAACTTGAATAAAAAAATTGCTACTTATTGAAAGAAGAAAGCATGTATTCTCCAAAAATAAAACCTGTTTTTCAAATTTA
>JBBBDQ010000882.1:387500-405000 GCA_037127315.1 Ascarosepion bandense
ATCGCTCATTCACAAATGAATTAGAACACTCTGGATATTGGGCCTTTATAATGATAATATACATGCTAAAATGTCTGCCTTCTTCTACCGAGCGCCCATAGCCCAGAGGTAGACTCGCCGACTGACGCCACTTTTCAATCCTGGGTTAAAAGCAGTCGGACTCTAACCGTACTGATGAGCTGTGATACAACTAAACAGATCTGTCTGCGGATGACTATATATATATATATATATATATAGTGTAAGAAAGTGACAGAACACGTAGATTTTAAACCCACTGTTCAAGCATTTACTTTTATAAAGAGTGCTCGCTACAGAGTAGTTCATAATATTATAATAGTTGTTACAAAGCATAGTATAACTACAAAAAAATTTTAATGTTTCGGAGCCGAACTGCTCCTCTTCAGGTGATATGTGTAGTGATACTATGCTTTTATAAACCATTGTAACAGCTATTATAGTATATATATATATATATATATATATATATATATATATATATATATATAAACAAGTATACGGTGGGTATCGATAAAATTCTGTATCCCCCCCAAAACAAAAACAAAAACAAAAAAAACAAAAAAAGACACTATTCTTAAAATGTGCTCAATAGAATGTAGAGCGAAAAATATTTAATTAAAATTTATAAATATGTTATAATATCAGTACAAAAGCTGCAACTGTGTCGAAACAAAATAGCTACTTTTGCAGTGATAACATATTTATATTATAAATTCTAAACAAATATTGTATATATCTTAATATATATATATATATATATATATATATATATATATATGTAAATATTTATATATATATTATATATATTTTTGCAGTGATAACATATTTATATTATAAATTCTAAACAAATATTGTATATATCTATTAATATATATATATATATATATATATATATATGTAAATATTTATATATATATTATATATATTTTTGCAGTCATAACATATTTATATTATAAATTCTAAACAAATATTGTATATATCTATTAATATATATATATATATATATATATATATATATATATATATATATGTAAATATTTATATATATATTATATATATTTATATATATTGATATTTTAACAAGACAATGTGTATAAATATATATTTTACTTCTAAGGAATCAATTGACACACACACACACACACACACACGCACGCGCGTGCGCGCGCGCACACACACACACATCTATATACGATGTAGGACAATACGTATATTTATTAATAAAATAGCTATGTTCATACTGCATTGAGCATTGTTTTATCAACACCTGAATAATAATAATATATTCACGTAAATATATATAAATATTAAATACTTTAAATAAAGACATGCATAGACAAATAGATTAATAATATAAATATTTTAAATACCCACTACATGAACAAATGATTTAGTAATAGTTTAAATTAACATTTTCAAATCAGACACTTTTGGTAAATAATGGTAAATAATAGATATTTAGAATGGAGATAATAAATGCTTTAACTATTACTTCAATAGACTAATACTTTCTTATTAATATTGAATAAACTAGCAGTTTAGCTCGGTTTCACTCGGATATTTTAAGGAATAAGAATAAAAAAAACATATGATGAATTTACATAGCAAATACTTACACAACGTCCATCCTCGTCACGTTTATACATATATAGATAACAATCTAGAATGTCTCAATTGGATTAGGGTGGGAGGGGGAGGGGTAACATGTATAGACATAGATAATATAAAGCGGGGTAATCGATTCTATATTATAATCAATACATAAACTGATCCCTGACTTTGTGGGGTGACAATATATATTTTTCTACCCCTAATTTTGGCTTTTTAAAAAATTTCAAGGTGTCGTTAGCGTTCTAAAATTTTGATCTACATCTGACGAAACTCCCGTCGAGCTAGACCGCAAAATTCAGACGCTAAGTCAAATCTATCAAAATAACAAATACTTACACAACGTCCACACTCGTCACTTTTATCGATGTAGATAATATAAAATTGGGTGATCGATTCTATATTATAATCGATGCATAAATTGATTCCTGACTTTGTGGGGTGATAATATATATTTTTCTACCCCTAATTTTGGCTTTCTGAAAAATTTCAAGAGTTCCTGGAGTTCTAAAATTTTGATCTACATCTGAGCGCAATTCCCGTCGAGCTAGACCGCAAAGTGCAGACCCTAAGACGAATTTAGCAAACAAACAAATACTTACACAACGTCCACCCTTGTCACTTTTATAGATATAGATACTTGACGTTGATAGAAAAATTTAATAGCTGATAATAATGAATTTTTAATTGAAAATATTTTTTATTTCTAATGAGATATCCCATTGTTATAATAATATGCGTCGTTATTCAAAGCTAATAACTGAAAATTACAAAATGAATATTTCATTAGTAAATTGCAAATATCAGGCTGCTAATTGATTCTATAATTTGTTTTTGTTTCTATTTAGTTTTCTTAGGATATTTAAAAAATTACATGTGACGATAGAAATATAGATAAAACTGATGTATGTAGAGATATAGATAAAATGTTACATGCGACGGTAAAGACAGAGATAAAAATCCTCGATTCAGTTAAGTGCCATGCGCCTGGGAGAGCATGTCTCGAAAGAGGCATAACTGACTGGGCTGAATATTTTCCCGCAGTTAGTTGCCATTACTTTTTGCAGTAAACTGGTTGCCAACCAAAACTATAGCACCCAATTTGTACTGCCATTTAACCCATAACTGGAGGGAGAAGGGACGGATTAATACTTTTCGCAAGGGTATTTGCGTGAAAGTGCATGCAACGAATTTAACTGGAATTCGAACTCGGCTCTCCGATTTCTCGTTCTGATATCAACGCACATCTAGGTTACTCATGCTGAAATGATTACTAAAAGGTCTGCAAAATTGCTTCGATATTGCTGTTAGTATTTGATGGCACGGATCCTTTTAGTTTTCTATAGATATTCTTACTTTCAGTAACTGGAAAATAAGAATTCTTTCTTATATTCGATAATAGAGTTAATTACGGGAATGAAAATCCTTCATCACTCAGGCAGAAATTATTATTAAGGCAATTGCGAAATTCCTAAAATGAAGCCGTCGTTTCGTGACTGAGAAATGAAACAGTTATGTGATAATAGATAAAGGAATACTTTAAATAAACAAATAGTTTAAACGAATAGATTCAATGAACAGTTATTAATAATCTATATATAATCTATATATATATATATATATATATATATATATATATATATATATATATATTCAAGTCATGTTTTAATAATAATAAATAATTTATGTATACAGCCGTTTGATTAATCTTTGAAAATTTCAAAACATTGATAGACATTTCTCATTTCGTATTAAATCTCTAAAACGTTCATTCTCAAATAAAACTCCAAGACGATTGTAAAAACAAATGATATAAATTCAGATAAAAATATCTTATTGAATTATAAATTAATTTTAAACACGCTTTTAGAATGACTACTACAAACAGATAAAACAGACAAATCAAACGACTGAGATTATCTGAATTTAGCTATAGCCATTTAAAAAGTTTTCGTAAGTTTAACACGTTTCTCTAAAATTCTCATACATGATCATTGAAATTGTAGGAAATGTTTGAAATCCACATCGTGTATGAATAAATATGTATATGTAGTGTTATTTTAGTCATGCGGACTTCGAAGTTTCGTAAAGGCATTATATTGTGATGTCTTCACTCTTCAAGGTTTTGTTTTTCTGATAAAATTAAGGCATCTTTTACAATAAAAAAAACCTGCTTAAAAAGACAGCAATTTTAGCACTATATATATATATACATACATACATACATACATATATATATATATATATATATATATATATATATATATATATATTTTGAAAAGTCGTGTATATATATATATATATATATATACATATATATATATATTTTGAAAAATCGTGTATATATATATATATATATATACATACATACATACATACATATATATATTTTGAAAAATCGTGTATATATATATATATATATATACATACATACATATATATATATATATATATTTTGAAAAGTCGTGTATATATATATATATATATATATATATATATACATATATATATATATATATATATATATATATTTTGAAAAGTATGTATATTATATATATATATATATATATATATATATATATATACACGGTAAAATCTAAAGCGAGCCACAACCTACCGCGGTTTCACCCTACGGATCGTCAGTGAATGAGCCTCATTCCCTGACGATCCGTAGGGTGAAACCGCGGTAGGTTGTGGCTCGCTTTAGATTTTACCGTGTTAGGTTCCGTTTGGGGTTTTTTTTTTTCTTTACTGCGGATACTTGACAGTTTGTTCTTGTTCCGCTGGTTTCTTTTTTTTCTCCCCATTATCCGACGTAATAGTACGCCGGACTTTAACGGATTTAGTTTCTGTTTGTTTAAATTTTTTCGAAGGTTTAGATTAGTGTAAACTTACGGAGTCTAGTTAATTATTATTATTATTATTATTATTATATATATATATATATATTCACGCGCACGCGCGCACACACACACACACATATATATATATATATATATATGGAGGGAAGTAATAGAGGTTTATACAGTGTGTGTGTAATTTGAAATAGTTGCTTCTTTGGGTCCAGTTAAACGCTAGAAAATGGGTTGAAAAAATATTTCGAATTTTAAAATCAGGCAGTTCAAATACTGATACAACAACAGTCATTCTACATCATACTCATCTCTTTGGTCTGATGTTAGTGTAAGCTAAGCTTTATATATATATATATATATATATATATATATATATATATATGCTGTTAAATATAAGAGACAATGAATGTCTATTATGTTTAATCATGAGCCGTTCCTAAACGTCGTATTTTTGCTTTAATTTCAGTTGAAAATAAAGACAAAAATTCTCCAACATTTGGATAATTATTTATTGATTTTCTTTTAAGCTTTCGGCTTACATGAGCCATCTTCAGAGAGGTTGTTTAGACTGAAATATTATAACATCCTCCATGTGGTTTCCGGCCTTCTCTTTTCCAATCTTTTCACTCTTACGTAGCCCCCTGCACATCAGTGGCGTTACCGCCTTGCTCGGGGTGATATGATTAAAAAAAAAAAAAAAAAAAAAAAAAATCACCGACGATTTTATTTTGTGTTGACATCTTAGAAGAAAATCAATAAATAATTATCCAAATGTTGGAGAATTTTTGTCTATTTTCAACTGAAATTAAAGCCAAAATACATTCATTGTCTCTTATATTTAACAGCATATGTTGAGAAAATTATTTGCTGCCTCGATACACTATATATATATATATGTGTGTGTGTGTGTGTGTGTGTGTGTGTTCAGTTGAATATATGGATTGAAATCCGGCAAGACGATAGAATAAGTAAAGAACAGGTAGGAAAAGTGACTATATATATATATATTCGAGTGAATAGGGAACGAAGAAAATTTTTTTTTACAAGGTCCAAAACATTAATTTATAATATATAGAGCTGTGAATAATTATTCTAAATTATATTTTAGACCATGTACAATTTTTTTTTATATATCCACTACAAATCGTACATTTGTTTCGACATTGAAACTACAATGTCTCATCAGTTGGTGTGGACAGGAATGGAAAGCCTCTTTTCTTATTCTTACACCACCTGATGAGTGTAGTGGATATATAAAAAAAATTGTACATGTTCTAAAATATAATTTAGAATATATATATATATATATATATATATATATATATATATATATATATATATATTCCTTTATTGTTATATTATAAATGAACTCCGGACAATTTCTAATGGCATTTCCTAGTCTGAGAAGGAGTGATTATTTGCAATTTTGAAAAGTCGCTCAATCAAAATGAACCGACACGAAATGTCTGTTGGTTTTTATGATACTTGCCTTAAAGAACATTTCCCGTTTAAACAGACAGAAAGAATGTATAGCACCAAGGGAATATATTTTTGTTCCTTGTGCGAGCGCTCGCACCTTTTGAGAAAAAAATGTATTGCTTAATTTTGTTTTTAAAAATTCAAATTTTATTGAATTTTCTATTTTGCTTTAAAAAATTGACATCTAATTTAATTTTAAATTTTATCAATTTTTAATCATAAATTAAATGAAGCTAAATTTGATGATAAATTAGTTTTTCAATTTACAATCAGTTATCTTCAAAAATATTTTTACAGGCTATGATTTGGTCTTTAATTAATTTATAAAGCATTATATTCGCTTCATGCTTACTGCTGTGTTGAGTTAAATATAAACTCGACAATTATTAATACGGGACATTTAGGAAAAAAAGCAAATGATAATTACATTTATTAAACTGGTGTGAAGCATTTTAATCTTCATTAAAAAAAATTCTTTTATTAATTTGTTGAAAAAAAGAAAAAGGTTAATTTGATTTGAATAAAAGAGAACGCGTTCTATGTGAAGTGTGTCTAACTACAATGACAACGAAACCGTACTCATTAATAAGAAAAAGTGTTTCTTAGTTTTATTACTTAGATTCCTTGATCCGAAACTAAATAACATATCAGTGGCATGTAAATTGTGAGGGGTTAGTTTCGTTCTGGAAGAAAAAGAAAATTGATTTACTTTGTCAAAGGATATTTTTATTATAATTTTATTGATAAGTACAACTTCTTTTCTAATTCTTAATCAAATGGTAATTAATTAATATCCGCTTTTGATTCATTGATATAAATAAACAGATACTATATCGGTGGGCCGGAAAAACCATAAGAAAAATTGTTTCAATGAAATAAAGAATTTTCGTTTATCTTTTTCAAAGTCTTTATTATTCTATAATAATAATAATAATAATAATAATAATAATAATAATAATAATAATAATAAAAAAGAGGAGAACTTTGTCTATGTAACGCTAGGGATGATAGGGGAGATAGAAAAAACATGAAATGGAGCCATAACTACACGCCACGACCTGCCTTAGGTCTTCCCGCTATGGTAGTGTGACCATAGCAGAAATCGACATATGATGAAAAATGACAATAATAATAATAATAATAATGAGAAGAAGAAGAAGAAGAAGAAGAAGAATAAAGAAATTGTTTTTCTTGATAAGGAAATATGAAGAATACAACAATTTTATCTTAAATTTAAGAGATATTTATAACCAGTTTGAGATCTCACTTATCATTAATCGCAAAGGATCCTATTCTACTACTTATTACTACTACCATTACCACTACTACTACTACTAATATCTATATATCGCGAAAATTAAAATAAGTTTATTAGAACTTTGCAAAAAAGTTGAAAGAATTGAAAAGGAATCGATTGCGTACAGACAGCAAGAACTTTATCAAATTCCACTACTATTCTGAGTAGAGTGTTAAAAAAAAACTTGTCAACTCGCCTCCATAGAAAGTCATTATTTATGGAATGAAAACTTAAGATTTATTATAAGTAAGAAAGGAAAACAGACAAACGAATTTCATTTCATCGGTGAAATGAGTATTGAATATTTTGAGATATTTTGTGATTCTCAAAAGAAAAGTTTCTTTTTATTTTTTTTAATATTAACTAAAAGTTTGACAGGTATATTAATCTTTTACAGTTTCATATTATCTATTTTGCTTTATTTTATAATCTATCTATCTATCTATCTATCTATCTCAGACCTTTCATATCTATCTATCTATCTATCTATCTATCTATCTATCTATCTATCTATCTATCTTATATACAACATAAATTCGTATTACGATAACTGTTCTTTTTTAATGTGTACACGTGTTTGAAATACCATCCGTTCTTATCTTATTTTATTATACAGTGGAATTAATAAAAGTGGGTCTCTAAATTATGAAGTCGAAGTGAGAAAAATTGTCCTTCGAAAAGTAGTTTTTCTGATAGATAAAAATAAAACGATGTTTCGATCTTTGTCAGAGGCACAATTTTTCTTTATATGACTTTTCAATTTAGGTTTATTGTTATTGATTGCACTGTTTAATAAAATTAAAAAAAGGGTTAGCAATACAAACGTGTACCCACTAAAAATAGTTTGTAGTAGCAGTAGAAATAATAATAATAATAATAATAATAATAATAATAATAATAATAATAATAAGATAATAAAATAAGATAAAAAATAGGATGGTATTTCAAACACGTGTACACATTAAAAAAAACAGTTATCGTAATCCGAAATAATGGGGTTATATGATATATATATATATATATATATATATATATATATATATATATTTTATAATAGGTGAAAAATTCATATGTATATATATATATATATATATATATATATATATATATTTTATAATAGGTGAAAAATTCATATGTATATATATATATATATATATATATATATATTATATAATTATAAATACATATATATATTATATATATATATAATATATAATTCATATATATATATATAGATATTAATATTATTTTTTTTAATGTAGAACAAATAAAAATCCAAATAAACCGGCTATTGCCAGTTTCGTGGATTTCCATTAAATTTCGTAATATATATATATATATATATATATATATATTACGAAATTTAACAGAAATCCACGAAACTGGCATATATATATATATATATATATATATATATATATATATATATATATGCCAGTTTCGTGGATTTCTGTTAAATTTCGTAATATATATATATATATATATATATATATGCAAGTATTTATCCAAACAAGTTTTATTAAATTGAGACGACACACAGGGTCTGTCTGTTTAATTTGTTATTATATTTTTCCAATTTTTTTTCCAATTTTCGGATAAGGCGTTGAGTATTACACTCCAATTTATGCATAATATGTCTGGATAATCAAATATAAACCTCGGACATGTTATTCACAATTTCGAGCATAGTACTCAACACCTTATCCGAGAATTGCAAAAAATAGAATCACAAATTAAACAGACATTTAGATAGATATAAAGAGAGATACCAATTTATCAATGCTGTCAAAAATTGATAGTATTTAATCAATTTTGGAATTACCCTTTACTTTATTATATAAAAAATCTTATTTTCCTAGACATTTTCCTCTTTATTTTAAATACCAATTGAATATTAAATTAAACTAAAAGTCAGACTAAATCAAAATATTGACTGATCCTCTGCTTTGTTGCCATTCTATAATCATATAAAATCAAAAACATTATATTGTTCTGTTTTTTCTTATCTATGTTCAGTACTTTCTAAATATTAATCTATAGATAAAATGAACGAGAAAATAACAATGACTCTCTGGTTAATATTAAATAAAAGTTAAAATTAATTTAACATTATATTTGATCCACTATTTTCCTCAGATTATAAATGAAAACAATTATAACAAAAGTAAAAATTAATATATACCTATATTTAAACCTATTTCATTTTGGAAGTTTCCAAATGTTACAAGACAAGGAAGCAAAGATGAACACGTCCGAATCACTCTAAATGTTCTTCATTCTTTCATTGATAAAACTGCAATATAGGTAATTTTTAAATATTTATAAATTCATTTGATGCCAATGTTATTGTGCAATATTAATAAAAGAACCATTCTATTTTCCTTTACAATTATTCACTTGGCAAAAATAAAAATAAAAAATAGTATGAAATAAAGCATTTTTTTAAAACACTGGGGTGGGTTAATAAGTATGGCCGGTATATATATATATATATATATATATATATATATATATATATATATATATATATATATATATATATATATTGAGAGCGCTTTTGTATAAAAGTACACATATTCTTTCTATCTATCTATCTATCTATCTATCTATCTATCTATCTATCTATCTATCTATCTATCTATCTATCTATCTATCTATCAGCAACTCGACGTGGTGTAATAGTTAGCAAGCTTGTCTCGCTAGAACCTATTGCAACTGAGATGTGAGTTCGATCCTCATTGGGTATCCCATACTTTCAGCCTTGTACCACATCTAAGCGGCGCTTAGAAATCTACCTATTCGTGTAAGAAAGAAAATGGGTAAAGTTGTTTGAGAAGCCGTCGAAATGGTAAATATCTGAAACAATTTATATATATATATATATATATATATATATATATATATATATATATATATATACAAATTATACTCGTGTCGAAAAACCTCCCTCGAAAACTATCGAAAGAAGGAAAAAATGGTTTTAAAAAAAGAAAGAGCTTTCTATATGAACGTCAGTCGAAAGGGTTCGGACCGAGATCAGCACGAAGCAGAAAGAAAAAACCACGATACGAGTAAGCCAGCTTTCCCTGACGATCCGTTTAGGTGAAACCTAGGTAGGTCCGTCTGGCTCATTAGGTGTTTGTTTAATTATATATATATACTCTCTCTCTCTCTTTCTATATATATATGTATATATACTCTATCTCTATCCCGATATCGAGCACTTAACCGGCTTGCCGAAATATCTTTTTATCAGTAAATACCTGAAAAACAAGAAGCTTGCCACTAAGTCTCATCACAACTGAACACTATATATATATATATATATATATATATATGTGTGTGTGTGTGTGTGTGTGTGTGTGTGTGTGTGTGTGTGTGTGTTACTACCCAAGAGTTAAAATAGGTTAAGATGCAAAATGCGTTAAAAATCTAACGACAAACGGGAATCGATGATTTAATGAAAGATGAACAGGTTGATTAAGAAGCTGAATTTTGCGGTGGCGTCATATATATATATATATATATATATATATATATATATATATAACGCCACAGAGTGAGTACAGAACGAGGAGAGAAAAGAAATTTTTTTTTCCTGTCCAAAGCATTAATTTAAAACAGTGCTGGATATATGATGTATAGAGCTGTGAACAAAAAGCAACCAACCCCACAACAACAATGAACCAAATATAAACAGAGGATGATTCCAACTCTTGCTCTTTCCTCCTGATGAAATGTTGGGGTCCCAACATTGAAACAAACATATGATTGTAGAGAAGAGGACATATATAGAAAAAATTATGTACATGTTCTAAAACATAATTTATAATATATATATATATATATATATATATATATATATATATATATATACTTTAGGACATGTACAAACTACAATCCCCCCACAAAATTATACATTTTGTTTCGACATTGAAAGAACAATGTATCATCAGGTAGTTAATAATGATGGTAATGATGATATTATCTAAGTATAATTTATAATAAATATTCATTGCTCTATTTTTATATTGAGCACTGTTTTAAATTAACATTTTGAATGTAGCAAATATTTTCTTCTTTCCTCATTCCTTTATATATATATATATATATATATATATATATATATAGATTGGTATTCGTCATCCACATACAAGCGTGTTTCATTGTATCACAGATAATCAGTGTGGAGAGACACTATATATATATTAATGTGCATTAATTTATTTTCATAACATAAACCCGTGTTTAATTTATTTGGTTTATTTTATCTGTTGGTTTTATTTAGATTATTTTAAATATTATTATAGACATATATCTTCTGGCCATCTTCAGGTGTCCATTGTTTCATTGATGTGGGGTATTTTTTTTTATTCATTTTTTTAATTTGACCCTGTGATGCCAGTTCTTGTTTGTTCTTATTGAACAGTACTTAACCAGATTCAGGGATGAAACTCCCGGCCACGAGATGATGGTAACATTTTTAAGCCATTCTGTTAGGAAATGATGCGTAGAATAGATGATAGAAATAGGAATAATATGTATACATTCAATTTTCAAAATTTGTAAAAATTAAATAACTAAATGATATTTACCAGTCTTTGTAACTCATGTCCAATCGAAGAAAGAGAAAACAGTGTGTTGCATTAATCTTCTAAGCGTTTGGAAAATTATCATTCAAAATTCCGACATTTTACCTCGGCTATGATATCATTCTCCAGCTCTGGTAAGAAATATGAAACTACCTCAACCATTAGGCTCGTTTGCAAACCAAGAATATTTTATGTACAAATATAAATGATTAAGTACTTTAGGATGCTAAACATTGCTCTTTGATAAACGCCTACATTATTTGATTTGTAGATTTTAACATTTTGTGTAATTTTAAAAATAATAATCATTAATACGTGCTGTTCCTCAAAAGTCTGGAGAATTTAATCATGACAAAAAAAAAAAAATAAAATAAAATAAATGACCCATACTAATATCTAGTTTCTACAGTCTCATTTGAAGTAGCCTTTTTGTGAGTTATACTTGTTCACAAAGAACAAAAGCAAATGTCTGAAGCGCTTTCAATTGAAATTTGAGGTGAATATTTCCTTTTAAATAAAAAAATAAAATAATTATTCAAATTTATGATTATTACGCAGTTAAGATACCTGCAAAAAGATTTCCGTAAATAGAAATCCATAACTAACACAGCCGTAACAGAAACAGAATCTTGTGAGTAAAATGTCCTGTAATTAAAAATATTCTATAAAGTTAAACTTTAGTAGCAGCTTGATTATTTCTCATTTACTAAGCTTAAAGATAACACAAGGAGAAAAAACATTGGGCTTTCAGAAAGAGAAGAATTCGCTGAGACAACAATTATTATTTGCAAGACAAGTGAAAGGTAAATGCCACATAAAATAGCAAGTGGTTAATGTCTAACGAAATAGCACGAGAGAAGTGCCTGAAACAAAAAAGCAAGAGGTAAGTATCTCACAAGACGGAAAAAAACCCCAAAAACAAAACACAAAACAAAACAAAAAAATTGCCATAAAAAAGCAAAATGTGTCGAAGAAAATGGTATGTGAAATGATTTTCTTGCTTTAGTTGAATTCAAAAAAACGTTAAGTAACAAGATACTTGTCAAATATATTTCTCAAGAATAATTTCCGCACATTCAAGTAAAAGACAGCTGGGGAAAACCTACAATCTGGATTTGCATATATATATACATACATACATACATACATACATATATATATATATATATATATATATATATATACATATTAATAAATATACATATTATCCTACGTCTAAAGCAAAATTCGGAGTTTCATGCACTGTACAACCATCAGGTCTTAACGCAAAAAAAAAAAAAAAAAAAAAAACAGTAAAAAAGAAAAAAAATGAGAAAAAGAAGAAATACGAGAAAGGAAAGTTCATAATATTCACCTGATAATTGCGTAGTGCATGAAACTCAGAGTTGTGCTTTAGGCGTAGGATAATATGTATATTTATTAATATATACTTAATAACTCTGTTATATTACGTTGAGCGTTGTTCTATTAACACCTGATAAATATTTATATATCGGTGCGTACCTGTGTTTATACACATATATACTTATTTACGTCCATATATATATATATATATATATATATGCAGGTTTCATGCAGACAAGATATTATGTTTATGTTTTTTTGGGGAATTTTTCATGTGATCTTATTATTTTTT
Organism: Ascarosepion bandense; assembly: GCA_037127315.1. Classification (NCBI taxonomy): domain Eukaryota; kingdom Metazoa; phylum Mollusca; class Cephalopoda; order Sepiida; family Sepiidae; genus Ascarosepion; species Ascarosepion bandense. Next base: position 400,989 of record JBBBDQ010000882.1, read on the forward strand.
CTTTTTCTTTTCAGAACATATACAAAATAAAAATTAAACACTTAAAAAAATCAACTATGAACATGCCAACAATGTGCTTACCGTTTTCGAAATATAATACACACACATGACTCTACACGCATCCATAAAGACTACGCATATTCAGTCACACGTAAAATAAATTACATCATAGATAATTGCTAAAACTATTGTTAAATCGGTCGGCAAAAAAAAACATTTATTATTTAAAAAAAAGAGATTGCTGCCCAAATACACATATATATATATATATATATATATATATATATATATATATATATATATATATACGTGTGTGTGTGTGTATGTATGTGTCGTGCACTTGGTAAGCAATCTTTCTTTAGACATAATAACTTTTAGTAAAAATCAAAACAATTTTCCCCTTCTGTTCATTCTTTTCATTCATAACAAATTTGCTTTTCATATTTTTTCCCCGTTTACACTTCTGATGAGAGTGGGCGAAACCGGTCGACTAGTGTTTTTGTTTTAAAATTTGGTATGGCTGATCATAGTAAAAAAACATCTTGTCTTTAACGCCATATATATATATATGTGTGTGTGTGTGTGTGTGTGTGTGTGTGTGTGTGTGTGTGTGTGTGTGTGTGTGTGTGTCCAGCTTACATATTCCTTCAATTTGGCAAAATTTGTTGTACCAAATAGAGGGAATATTGTAAGGTCTGATGAAATGAGCTAATTAGCTCATAGAAATGAATTATAATTTATAATCAATTTAAATGACGTGTTGAGTTTTCCTTTATAGATATCATATTGCTCTGGACAACATCCATTGAGCTACCTATATAGATATAACACTTAATATTTGATATTAAGTTGATCTTGTTGAATTATCCTCACCGTCTACGGACTGGACACCTATATATATATATATATATATATATATATATATAATGAATGTAATGAATGTAGTTTTTCTTTATATATATATATATATATATATAATGAATATGTATATATGCTTTTTTCAAAGCGTGAAAAGTAGAAATAATTTTAAAAAATACCTGTTCTATATGAAAAATAAAATCTATTTCAAATACGACACATTTATGACGGTGTAAAAAAGAAAAGCTAGAAAAATAACAAATACAGAAAGAAAGTATTGCAAATATTCTGAAGTAAAATAATTGCTGCATTATTTTAATTAAAATCATATTTATGATGCTGAGACATTTTTAAAAAGTTAGTTTGCGTACCATTCGCAGTTAACTCTTTTCCCTTTGGCGCAGTTAGAAACTCGCATTTGTCTTTTATTTTCAAATTAAGAGACTACATTAATGTTAAAAAAGCAAAATACATTCTAATGGAAAATTTGAGATATTTTGTATTATTAACATTTCGGAATAAATGACTTTCATTTCACAAATTTTGAAATAATAATAATAATAATAATAATAATAATAATAATAATAATGAAAACTTTATCTATGTAATGCTGGAGATGATAGGGAAGATAGAAAAACATGAAATGGAGCCATAACAACACGCCACTACCTGCCTTAGGTCTCCCCGCAGACTTGGTTGGTAGTGAGACCAAAGCAGAAATCGAAATATGATGAAAAATGACATAATAATATCAAAGCTAATCGCTCGGGCATTATGATCAACGACCACAGAAACAGAATTTGTTTTCTTGTTGACGTGGTAGTTCTTGCAGATTGTAATGTATTTTTGAAGATCTTAAAAAATATCAGGATTCAAGGATCTTGAAGTAGAAATCAAAACATCTTGCTCGTGAGAACATAAATAATTCTAGTAGTAGTTGAAGCCCTCGGATTGATTGGAAAAAAGTTCCGATATACCCATTGAAAGGACTCCTTGTAGCTCATACCTTAAAGAAATAGAAAACAAAATATACTCACAAGTACAGCTCACACACTCCGAAGAGCTTTATCTATTTAAAATGTTATTTGTTTGTTTTTGTTTTGTTTTTTAACAAAAATGATCACTGGAAATCATGAAGGCATTTTTGACCTTAGGTCTCTGGTTGGGATCCGTAAGGAAATGTGTATACAATAGAAATCAAAAGAAAATAATAATAATAATAATAATAATATCAGATTGTTAATAATACTTTATTAAACGTTTCGGAAATTATTCGGTAATAAATAGAATTATTTAAAAATTGTTATTTTAATTTTATAGAAATATTTTTTAAAGTTTTTCATTGAATTACAATACGCATGTGCTCATGAAAACGTACATAAAAACAGAATGATTAAATTGAAATTGAAATGAACAACTGTGTCACAAGAAAATAAATTCTTTTTCTGTCAGGCAACAACCTTTGAGTTCTAGGAAAGAAATGTAAGCCGAAATATGCAGTCTTTTGAAGTCATTTTTATGACTCTTGTATTTAAACTGAGTATATTTTCTAATGAATGTAGAATTTTAAATAGACAAACACTTTAGATTTGAAATTTGATCATCTTGCCGTCAGTGAAGTAATATGTACCTTACTAGTATGATAAATACCGGTTCAAATAAATGAATTCTGTATTTAAACGGAATATATTTCCTAATACATGTAATAGTATTTTAAATAGACAAACAATTTATACTTAAAATTTGATCATCTTGCCGTCAACGAAGCAATTGGGTACTGAACTACTTTTTTATAAAACGGGACGACAGAAGCATAAATTGAATTTGAAATATAAATAGATTTGAAAAGTAAACAAATTCAAATTTCTTATTGCGGCAAATTTGCATATCTTATAACTTAAAAAAAAAATGACATCTTTAAATTTTAAATGAGGTCAGTATATTTTTATATCCAACGCGTTGTGCTTACTATGTTATATTTTTGCATTTTGCAATACATAAATTATAAGTGTGCTCTTTTGTCAATACATATTAAAATCACCGTATGAAGGTGGTTCATAAAAATGCTGAGAGGTGAATATATTAATCTGCATATAAGTATTAATCGCCACAGTTGTGATTTTATGGTTCGTGAACACGTAAAAAATAGATTTTGAGGTAAAGTGCGACGACTTAAAATTTTAAATTTGATTTTCCATTTTTTAAAAATAACACCATGTTTATTTAGTACATTTATTTAGTACATTTATTTAGTACATTTACGATCATTTCTTCGAGATGTCATATCGACGCTAGGACACACGGTGGAGTCGTTTCTAATTAACCGTCTCTACAGTTCTAAATTCCGAACTCTTTCTCTTTTAGACTTGTTGTCCTGTTAAGGCTAGAGAACATAGTTCTCCTTACTATTTTACTCGTCGCCGCTGGTGGAAGAGAATAAGAAAAAGATCCGCGCCTATTCCAAGGGCATTAGTGTGACGTGAACACAACAATTACAACTGCAACCAGAACTCGATTCGCTAATTACATTTCCCGCGTTGATAACTTACATTCAAATGTCCAGTTGCGAAACGCTAAAATATGACCGGGGGACATTATGGTTGGTATATTTGTTTTATATCCATTGCGATCTTTTATTCTTTTTGCTTTTTTGTTAAAATAAAAAGCAAGAGAAGTAGTATAAATTTATTTACCCGTTCGGAAACCGGACGGTGTTCAGCAACCGGTGGCTTGAAATTAATTTAGGAGAGAAAAGGAAATGTTTGGAAAAATAATTTTATTGTTTATTAACTTTAATATAAAAATAACAAATTCTTGTTGGTAAATATTTATTTATTTGTTTAAATGAAATAAAAAAGTACTAGATAAATATATGAATCTATTTCAGAGGGAGTGTCTTCAGGGAAAATTCAAGAGTGTATTTGTGCAGAAAGAAACACGAATTATTCTGTTATTTTCGCAAATCCCTTTGAATGCCGCAAATATCTTTACATTAAAAACAGCATTTTTTTAAAATCATATCACCCCATGCAAGGCGATAACGCCACTGTTGCGCAGGGGGGGGGTACGTAAGAGTTATAAGATTGGAAAAGAGAAAGAGAAAACCGGAAACCACATCCTAAACAGGGAACAAGGGATGAGCCTCTTCACCTGT
>JBBBDQ010000882.1:412500-422500 GCA_037127315.1 Ascarosepion bandense
TAAGTTATATAAAAGATTCCTTGAAAAATCAAAGCAAAAAAAACAAAAAAAATGCTAAATTGGCAACGATTCGATATATAAGAGCTAAAGTATGAACTTAGATATTCAACATATTCGGGGCGGTATTTTCAATTGTTTCGTCGTTGGAACTCTTTCAAAATGCTCCTCCTACATCGTCTCTCTTTCTCACGCCCCCTTGTTGCTGTCGTAGTCAGTATCTTTGTGTTATTATTATTATTATTATTATTATTATTATTGTTTTATTAGTCAGTTAAGTGCCATGCGCGATACACGCTTGGGCGATCATGTCTCGAAAGAGACATGACTGACTGGGCAGAAGATTATCCCGCAGTAGGTTGTCATTACATTCTGCGGTAGACTGGTTGCCGACCAAGGCTATAGAACCCAATCTGTCCTATTATTTAACCCTTAACTGGAGGGAAGAGATGGATTAATACCTTTCCCAACCCAAGGGTATTTGCGCGTAAGTGAATGCAAGGAATTCAACTGGAATTCGAACTCGGTTCCCCGATTTCTCGTTCCGAGCCGATATCCACTGCGCCACAACGCACATATTTGTTTATACTTTGACTAAAACCGACATTGTTTACTTTTCTCTGTCGTTTTTGTTTTATTGTCTCGTATTTTTTTCACTAAATTACCGACATTTCATTGTTTTTCATTCAGCAAATGGAAAATGAAATTTCTTTTGAATTCTAGTTTTTTAGTCTTTTACTCTCCTTTATCGTATTTTTATTCCTTTTTTTTTTTTTTTTTTTGTTAACTTACTTTTTATTTAAATTCCCGGTTTACGCACGCTTTTTATCGACATGCTTGCTTGAAGAGAAGACATATAGAGAGACCTAGAAGGAAAGTAAACATTTCTTTTTTTTTTTGTTAAAAAGAAAAGAAAAGAAATTCTTCACTTTGGCGGCGATTCGAGTTGTCTTCAATTACCGTTTTTCTTTTATTTTCTAGAAGCGCCACATCATATTTCGCTCAAAGAAATTAGCAGAATGTTAATCGGGTGAAAAAAACGAAAGAAAGAAAATGAAGGATTTTCAAGGTTTGCACAATTTTTTTCTTTTTTTTTTATTCTCCTGTCAACTGTACTTAACACCTTTCACCCATTATACTTGTGTGTATACACACAGATGTATACATACACTCATACACACGCTTGCTTTTTACGAAACCAAGCTTATACAATTGTCTGTCTATAAATACTTTACACAGTTTAAAAAAAATAGTTTCCTTCTTTTCAAAAAGATTGGAAATTGTCCGAGAGACGATTTTAAGATAAAAAAAAGATGAAAATAATTCCTCTTAATCGTATATCGAAAATCCATTATCTGTAAACTTCATTTTCGATGTTAGGTGCATAAATATTTCTATTAAAATTATTAGAGGAGTCTGTGCGTTTGGAAAATGCTAAGCATTTAAAAATTTAATTAAATAGGTTCCACAAGTGAAAACTTTTGTCGCTAAATGGGTTTGTTAGACGCCCATTCTCTATCACACACACACACACACACACACACACACACACACACACACACACACACACACACACACACACATGTATATATATAAAATAGAACCATATACAGATCAAATATGGATCGGAAGCCGACAGAATATGATAAAGAACAAATAGGAAACGTTTATAAAACATGTTTCGCTTTTCTTAAAGCTTCATCGGAGAATGGAACATGGAGAAAGAGAGAAATTCACGTATTTTTCTTTTTGTCTTGTTTGAATTTTACAGCTGTTAAGCAGGCTTCAAGTGCTTGTTAAGCAACGTTAGTATAAATAAGTTATGGTGTTCTAAACTCAAAATAAAATGTTTATATGTATATGTACATATAGAGATGTCCTGAAGGTTGTGTTAAAACATGAAACAGTCTGTCGCCAGTCGGTGTTGACCTCACTGCTTACAAGAAGACGGAATGTAACAAAATATTTTATAATTATATTCATAAAGTTCTGTGTCATACACTGAGCACTAGTTAATTTTGCATATGTCATGCAGTCAGTCAGTTAAGTGTCATACGTCATACACGCTTGGGTGATCAATTCTTGAAAGAGACATGACTGTGTAACCAGAAGATTTTCCCGCAGTAGGTTGCCATTACTTTTTGCGGTTGACAACCAAAGCTATAGAACCCAATCTGTCCTGCAATTTAACCCATAGCTGGAGAGAGAAGAGACGGATTAATACCTTTCCTAAGGGTATTTACGCGCAAATGATTACAACGAATTTAACTGGAATTCGAACTCGGCTCTCCGATTTCTCGTTCCGAGCCTACATAACCTGCACCAAAACGCATATCCAATTCCTGTTCTTTTATTGTTCTCTCTTCTTAATAATGTTCTTTTTCTCATATTCTTTCACGCTCAGTAACATTATGCGTCTTTTATTGCCTTGCTTAGAGTGAAATGATTAAAATGAAGATTTTCATTTATTGTCATTTTATTTTCAATTGTAAATTTTTAAACGGCACTTAACTTTTTAAAAAGTTAAGTGCCATACGGGTACATATGCTTGGGCGATCATGTCTCGAAAGAGACATGACATGAGTTGGCTGAAGTTTTTCCCGCCGTAGGTTGTCATTACTTTCTGCGGTAGACTGGTTGCTAACCAAGGCAATAGAACCCAATCTGTTCTGCAATTTAACCCATAGCTAGAGGGAGAATCAACGGATTAATACCTTTCTCAAGGGTATTTGCGTGTAAGTGAATGCAACGAATCCAACTGGAATCCGAACTCTGCTCTCTAATTTCGTGCACACATCTTAAATTTAAACACACACACACACACACACACACGCATATATATATATATATATATATATATATATATATATAAGCTTTGATTAATTACCTTTCCTGGGGAACTTAGATAAAGCACGTCCTAAAGCTAGTAGCAATTTTTTTTTCTTTCTGGGCGGGAGCCGACTACTGATCATATTCGGTTGGGTCGCCTATCGAAGAAGTCTGTTGTTTATTGAGACCCGAAACTTCTAATGACATGGGAGCAACAACACTGACGACGCACCTGGATTCGGCACTTTAAGGTGTATTTTAATAACCTACTAACAACCAAAATGAGCTCGATGTTCGCTGGATGCTGGATTTTTACGGTCATGTGCCAGTATAATCCACTTTTATAAGTGTTCAGTGCAAAATAGTTTTATTAGGACCCCACAATTATAACGACCTTAATCCTAATACAGTGCTCTATTAATCCTAATACAGTGCTCTATTAATCCTAATACAGTGCTCTATTAATCCTAATACAGTGCTCTATTATTATGTACTCATTCCAGACTAATAAACCTAAATATTTATAGATTTAAATAGATATTTATTTATGTGAGAAAGATAAGACAAAGAGGAGAATTTATAAACGATGCGTTTCGTCGATGGCGTTTGCTCTCTCTGGCTTCTTCAGGTTAGAATGAAAGACAAAACCGTATGTAAGAAAAATGTCTTGAGATATTTGAGGAGGCCATAGAATAAATTACTTTAACATATAGATGCCCAGACATATATATATATATATAGATATATATATGTGTGTGTGTGTGTGTGTGTGTGTGTGTGCGCGCGCGTGTGTGTGTGGTAGGAGTAGTACAAACAAATGAATTAACAGTCCACAGCTCGTAGTAATTTACTAGTGCTTAATAGTTAGTAGAGCAATATTTATAGTAATATTTTTATTATAAGCGTTTATATTAAAAACAGATTTTACTGTAACGCAAGAGCTATCGTGCTTCGGTACTACTTGTTAGCACCTCATCAAACAGTCTGATGAAGTACTAACAAATACTGATGAGGTACTTATAATATATATATATATATATATATATATATAGCCTTTTGGTGTCTGTTGGATTCTAAATCAGTCTACCAAAAGTGGAGAGTTTCTGTTTGTATATATATACACACACACGCATATACACATTAGAGGGAATTTTTTCATGCATACTTGTCCCTCATATCTATCTATCTATCTATCTATCTATCTATCTATCTATCTATCTATCTATGTTCATGTTTCTCTTTCTTTATCTCTCTCTCTCTCTTTCTCTCTCTCTCTCTCTATCTCAGTTTCTTCAAATCTATCTATCTATCTATCTATCTATCTATCTATCTATCTATCTATTTGCCATATTTGGAAAACTAAAAGCTAAAATAAACAAAATTGACGAAAGCAGAAAAATTCTAACCATAGTATAAAATTTGTAGTTTTTTAATCAAAGAATAATTAAATATTATTTTATATACTCGCATGTTTGAAATCAAGGCAGTATATATATATATATATATATATATATATATATATATATATATATATATATTTGGGTAGTAATCTTTCATTTAAATATGGAAGACTATTAAATTTTGAAGTGGCTGAAAGCGTTTAGAAAGTCGAAAATTATGGAACAGTTTTACATTCCCCATCTGCCGCAAAAAGGAAATATATATATATATATATATATATATATATATATATATATATATATATATATATATGACATACACTTATATGTATGTTTATATATATATATATCTATATATATATATAAGTATGCATGTGATGTATATATATATATCACATACATATATATGTATGTTTGTGTGTATATATATATATATATATATGAGTATGCATGTGATGTATATATATCACAAACATATATATGTATGTTTGTATATATATATATATAAGTATGCATGTGATGTATATATATATCACATACATGTATATGTATATTTGTATATATATATATATACATATATATATATATATTGTATATATATATATATTATATATATTGTATATATATATATTCTGTTTGTATATATATATATACATATATATATATATATTGCATACATATATATATATATATATATATATTGTATATATATATATATTATATATATTGTATATATATATATTCTGTTTGTATATATATATATATATACATATATATATATATTGCATATATATATATATATATATATATATATATATATATAGTCTTTAATTGTGATAATATTTACCGCCATGGTTATTTTTTTTCCGTGGTTTTACTGATAAAAATATTTTGATAAGTAATTTTTTTTCTTATCGGAAGTGCTCGATATTGGGGTGGAGACAGAGCGTTGATAACAGAGCAGATTTATGCTGACTTCAATGTTTTGTGAGGACACCATTATAGCGTTTTCACTAGTCAGCCCTGACGAGTGACAACATCATAACGGTGTTCTTATGAAACTTTGAAGTCGGCATGATTCTGCTCTGTTAAATATATAAACCTTTTGTACTTTTATATATATATATATATATATATATATATATATATATATATATATATATAAAGGAAAGTTCATGTTTTGCCTACAAGAAAATTTAGCATACGTTCATTGTGGATCATTTTCAATGAAACATACCAGCACGTAGACACAAAAGTATGTGTGTAGTTTGATTTTTGCCAGATTCATCGAGGTTGTGGTGCAGAGGATATCGACTCAGAACGAGAAATCGGATAGCCGAGTTCAAATTCCAGTTGAATTCGTGGCATCCACTTACGCACAAATACCCTCGGAAAATATTAATCCGTCTATTCCTTTCAGTTATGAGTCAAATAACAGGACAGATTGGGTTTTATAGTCTTGGTTGGCGACCGGTATACAGCAGAAAGTAATGGCAACCTACTGCAGGAAAATATTCTGCCTAGTCAGTCATGTCTCGAAAGAGACATGATCGCCCAAGCGTGTATCACGTATAGCACTTAACTGACTGATCAGAGATAGAGCGTTAGTTTTACATTTAAATGCGAGCTTCAAACCAAGTTAGATTTGGTCTAACACTGTCAAAATCTATCTATCTATCTATCTATCTATCTATCTATCTATCTATCTATCTATCACTCTTATATATTGAATATTATAAAAAATGTACGAGGAAATTTTATTGTAAAATGCATTAGCGAACCAGAAAAAATGGATTGTGTGTGTGTTCAGCAATAAATGCAAAAGTTACTGATAGAATAATGGGGTTGCTGTTATATGCATAATAAATGCTTTCTATATTGAATTTAAATTTAGTTTTCAAATAATATCTGATATTTTTGTATAAAAACAACTTTCATATTCAATATGTGTATGGGTGTATATAAATGAGTTCGTGTTTTAAATTTTTTATATTAGTAGATAATTAAATCAGATTTCAAATTTTAATAATATAATGTGAAGTCTAATAACATCATGACCTCCACAGAAAGTAACTTTAAAATCCTTACGGTATTTGGAAAAGAAAATTGTGTATTCCTGCTTTTGTGATTTCTGTATCTGTACATATTTCATATATTGTATTTTTGTTGCAATTATTAGTTGAATTAAAAGAAAATAATATCGTTACAAGTTTCAATGGTTCTTAAAATTATACTTTCGAAACATCATCTATTCATCGATTTGGTCCTTTCAATTCAATCACTCACTTTTGGTTATGAATCCTTAGAAATAAAATATACACATTATTATGCATATTATTGAAATGCACCTGCAGAGATGTTAACAGGAAAGTTTACAGCAGGTGATAACCTGAGTGTCTGGCAAGATTTTAGAGTTGAAATAGTGTCATTAACTGAAAGCTCCTTGGCTTTATTTTATAAGTAACTGTTTACATTAACTCGTGATAACACAGGTAAAATTATTTAAATAAATCCAGTTTAATTTTCATTCACTCTAATCATGTCATTTATAGATACGGTATTCAGAGGAAAAAGAAAAACAGAAAAAAAAAATCAAATTTGCTTTGACGTATTATATCTTAATCGAATAAATGAAGTCAAGGTTCGATTTTAACACTAACCCTCCGACACACAACTATTTTTATTTTCTCGACCAATAAATTTAATATTGTCATTTTATCTACTTATAAATTTAATTTAGTCATTTTTATCTACTAATGAATTTAATTTAGTGATTTTTCTCGATTAATAAATTGAATTTAATAATTTTCTCTACTAATAAATTTAATTTAGGGATGTTTTTACTACTATATTCAATTCTGTCAATTTCTTTACTAATAAATTTAATTTAGTTATTTTTTGTACGAATATATTTGATTTAGTCATTTTCTCCCAATAAATTTTATTTAACGATTTTTTCTACCAATAAATATAATTTAGTTATTTCCTCTGTCAACAAATTTTATTTTATCCTTTTCTCTATCGATGAATTTATTTTAGTTCTTTTCTCTACCAATAAATTTAATTTTTTGGCGGAAGGTAATACAGGACGGGGTCAGGGTTGAAGAATTTGCTGATTAAGTCCTGAATTTTGTATTTTCTCATCTAAAGTCTATTTTAGTAAGTTAAATTTTCAGTTGGTGTGTTCTTCAGTTAAAAATCAACAAGAAAGTGAGTCTCGGGTCAAGAATTTATGCAAGCTTTGATTATGCATTAAGACTAGTGTATCTATGATATAAATGCATTGATAATGAGTTCATTATGATGAATTTATCAGAAATTACTCAGTTAAGTGCCATACGTGACATACGCTTAAACGATCATGTCTTGAAAGAGACATGACTGACGGGCCAGAAGATTTTCTCGCGGTTGGTTGTCATTACTTTCTGCAGTAGATCAATGCTATAGAACCCAATCTGTCCTGTTATTTAACCCATAGCTGGAGAGAGGAGACAGATTAATACATTTCTCAAGGGTATTTGCGCTTAATTGGAATTCGAACTCGGCTCTCCAATTTCTCGTTCCGAGCCGACATCCACTGCACGACAATCATCCTGTCAGAAAAAAATTTACGATAAAAATGTAGTGTAAAAAATTTTATTATGAAACAAAAAAAATTTAACGAAAATCAGATAAAAATTATTAGGAATTAATGCAAGCAACACAGAATAAAACTATTGTATAGATCATCTAAATGTATTTTACTTTGGGAATTCATTAAAAAAAAAAATAGAAAAAAGATTTTCAGAGGTCAAATTAAATGCATGTGTTAATGAGAAGATAGGGTGATGAAATGTACAATAGAAATATATTGCTAATTTAATTGTTTAAATATAACCACTAAGTTCAAACTTTAAAGCGATATTAAAGCTAAGTGGTTTCCATATAATTTACATCAGACATAAAATACAGTGTCACCCGGATATAAGAGAGTTGTCGGTACCTGATTAAAATTATCTTATACCCGGATTTCTCTTATATCCGGGTTAGATCCATTTTATATACATTACCACAGGCTCTAATTTGTGATTATTCAAATCTCTCTTATATCCGGGCCTCTTATATCCGGGTTGTACTGTATTTAACAAATATTGAAACCCGATGATTTAACGAATAAAAATTAAACTAAAAAAATACCTTTAGGTGACGCGCTTCTTACCTTGTTGCTGTGATGTTTCAAATACCAGACTAAATCATGGATGCCTCTCGCTATCTATACGCCATTTTTTAAAAATCCGATGCACCGTGTGACTTGTATTTCACTTCCTTACTTTCATGTCCGATACAACTGTCAACAAGACATTCTTTTATCATCGCACATCTCAATGCATCGATGGTGGTGGGAGGCATACATAAATAAATAAAGTCTCTGTTAGAGCCAACAAACATTCATGATATCATTATACCATTTCACTTGTCTGCTATATTCTGTTATTTCATATGACTAGCTAGAACATCGCAAAAGGCACGAATACTAGATAGCCATCATATATATATATATATACTGTAATGGGTGTTACAATGTTTTTAAATTCATAGTATCACTACACAAAAAATTTCTCATGTTTCGAAGCCAGCCCATTATGTTTTGGCTTCATCCTCAGGTGAAATCACCTCAGGATGAAGCCAAAACATAATGGGCTGGCTTCGAAACATGAGAAATTTTTTGTGTAGTGATACTATGAATTTAAAAACATTGTAACACCCATTACAGTATAACGCTCTACATTTGTATCGAGCACTCTTTATAAAAGTAAATGCATGAACAAAAAGATAAATAAACCTACGTGTTCAACAACTTAGTTACTATATATATATATATATATATATATATATATATAGTCTAAGAAAGTGACACAACGCGTAGATTTTAAACCCACTATCAAGCATTTACTTTTATAAAGAGTGCTCGATACAGAGTAAAGCTTTATATTGTAATAGTTGTTACAATATATATATATATATATTTTTTCTAAACATCAATGTCTATTATGTTTAATCATGAGCCGTTTTAAACATCGTATTTTGGCTTTAATTTCAGATGAAAATAAAGACAAAAATTCTCCAACATTTGAATAATTTTTTAAGTTGGTTATAAGCTTTCGGCTCACATGAGCCATCTTCAGAGATGTTACAAGGACGTTAACATAAAAACATCCACCATCAAAGATGATTTTAGTCAACAATACAATAATCCTCACACATACACACAGTAAAAAGAACCTTCAGATATTGGTGGCCATCTACATTAAATCCAAACAACCCACACTTAATAAAATCACGTTTAAATCTCGTCATAATACATTACATTGCATTTATGGTTCTGTTATCATTTCGAGCTCTCACACAGTGTGATGTCATAGAACCGCATGACAAATTTACGAACAGCGTTTGCAATTTGGTAACTGTTATCGTTGCTTAGCAAAGTTTTATGTCAACACAACTCTACGGGTTATCTAGTTCTTTTTATTGTTTTTTTTAATACTATTTAAATTTAGCGCGTGTGTGTGTGTGTGTTTTATTATAATCATAGTTTTAATATATATCGCCCGGTCCACACTCCACCCACATCTATTGAACAGGTGAAGAGGCTCATCCTTTGTTCCATGTTTAGGATGTGGTTTCCGGCTTTCTCTTATCCAATATTTTCACTCTTACGTAGCCCCCTGCACATCAGTGGCGTTATCGCCTTGCTCGGGGTGATATGATTAAAAAAATAATATCATACAAAAAGT
>JBBBDQ010000882.1:425000-460000 GCA_037127315.1 Ascarosepion bandense
CTCCAACATTTGGATAATTTTTCATTAAGTTGTTTCTAAGCTTTCGGCTCACATGAGCCATCTTCAGAGAGGTTATTAAGACGGTAACGAAAGCAGTATATGTTTAGAATATATATATATACAGTAAATACAGATGAAAATACAATTTTAAAAACTGGAGATTGCGTTCAAGCATGAAAACAGACTGTCGCCACTTGTTTTTTTTATTAAACTCAATGTTGACTCTTATATTTATACGTATAAAAGTTTTCGATATCCCTGATATCGAGTACTTTTACCTAAAACTGGCAGGTTCACACATACACTTACGCACGGACGCGTGTCACACACGTGTGTGTGTGTGTGTGTGTATACTTTCCCTCGTATTTAATACTCACAGGGCGGATAGAGATCTGGGAAAGGCAGTGTGAGACATACTTGATGCTCTTGAACGGCGGAGTAGGGTTTTGTAGAGATACCAAGAGGAAAAATGTTAAGTGCAACGAGGGATAGGGGCAAGTGGAAGTCCATGATTGCCTACGTCCTGAAAGGACACGGCACATAAAGAAGTGAAAGTAGCTTGTTGGAAATGTATCATCAGTTCACAGTTCAAATTGCTAGATGAAGCCTTATTTCTAGGCCAAGAATTTAATCGCTCGACGTTCTACCTGGTCGAATTATCTTCTGTCTTCTTGCTTTACAGTCAACTTTGATCTTCACAAATTTTGAAAAAATATCAATCGATACTGGCTTCTTGATTCTTCTTCTATTGTTCTCGCATCAAAATAATGTTTCTTTTTTTTATTAATATATAATAAAAATGGCAGTAGAAATGGCCGAAAGCGCTTCGGGCGATAATAACTATGGGCAATTTTTATATTCTTCTTAAATCCTATAAAACGGAGAAATGTTAGGATGCTGAAAAAACTTAATTAAAATTAATTAAATCTTCCTTGTCGTCTGTATTTAATGAAACTTATTTGAAAGGTTACTGCCCATTTATATATAAGCTAACAAGTCATAGAGTAACTGCTTTTCACTATCAAAAGAAAATTACTACTCCAATTCTCCTCTGCTTGACCCTATCATAAGCAACACTCCTCACTTCTTCTTTCACTAACCCTTGCTTTCGGTACAAAAATTTATTTTTCTCTATTCTTTGGTTGACTGGGGTTGACAATGCAAGTATCGAACTGACATGTTGAAATATCTAGTCCCCCTAAATGTGGTCTGAATTTACACACATATATATATATATATATATATATATATATCTGTGTGTGTGTGTGTGTGTGTGTGTGGTCTGAATTTACAGATATATAATAATAATAATAATAATAATAGCAATAATAATAACAACAATAATATTGATACTATTAATAATTGTTACAATATATTTCAGTCCGTCTCGAAATTATTATAAGATCACATGAAAATATATATATATATACGCATCGCTCATGAAATTCTGAAATGAATTAAAGCGCTCTAGCTATTGGGCGCGTATAATGATATGCGCTAAAAAGTCTGCCTACTTCCACCGAACGCCCATAGCCCAGGGGTAGAGCCGCCGACTGACGCCATTTCGGTCGGGTTTCAATCCTGGGTAAAAAAGCAATCGGAGTCTAACCGTACTGATGATCTGTGATACGGCGAAACAGATCTTTCTGCGGATGACAATATAGATATATATATAGTAATGGGTTAGAGTACTCTGGCTGCTGGGGGGTATAATGACAATATACACGCTAAAAAGTCTGCCTTCTTCTACCGAGCGCCCATAGACCAGAGGTAGAATCGCCGACTGACGCCAATTCGGTCGGGTTTCAATCCTGGTTTACAAAGTAATTGGAGTCTAACCGTACTGATAAGCTGTGATACAGCGAAACAGATCTGTCTGCGGATGACTATATATATATATGTGTGTGTGTGTGTGTGGATATCAACAAATGTACATATACATGCACAATAAATATTTTTCTGGTGTCAATCAAACTGTGCTCAATGTAATTTCACAGAGCTATTAAGTATTTTTTAATAAATATGCATATTATCCTACGTCTTTAGCACAGTTCGGAGTTTCATGCACTCTGCAACCATTGGGTACATATTATGAACTAAGTGAATGTATACCATGCAGCCATCTACAGAGAAATCAATAAAAGTTATATAAAGACGCCTAACAACCGGGAATATACCATCAACGGTGAAGCTAAAAAATAGCTGTTGAACATGAAATCGATGAGAGAATCTAAAAATTACGCAGGCAACAATCATTCATCGCCGTGAGAGATCATAAAGAAAATTGCCGAACAACCCGCAGTACCGACTATTCAATCCAGCTAAAAACAATATCGGTAGAATCAGCCAAACCATCCTAGAAAGAGCATGCAAATACACAAAAAAAGGCTTTAAGAATCAACCAGTGGCGAAACATGGCCGAAGCGATAGCGTGGTTCATAAAAATAAAAAAAAGGAAAAGGAATGTCTATCCATACAGTTTGATATTCATGACTTTTACCAGTCAGTCAGTCAAGTGCCATACGTGATGCACACTTGAGCGATCATGTCTCTTTCGAGACATGACTAACTGGGCAGAAGATTATCTCGTAGTAGGTTGCCATTACTCGTCAGTCAGTTAAGTGCCATACGTGAAACACGCTTGGGCGATCATGTCTCGAAAGAGACATGACTGAATGGGCAGAAGATTATCCCGCAGTAGGTTGCCATTTCTTTATGCGGTAGACTAGTTGCCAGCCAAGGCTATAGAACCCAATCTGTCCTGCTATTAACCCATAACTCGAAGGAAGAGACTGATTAATACCTTTCCCAATGGTATCTGCGCGTAAGTGAATGCAATGAATTCAACTGGAATTCGAATTCGACTCCTCGATTTCTACATCACGGAAAATTTACGAACGGCTGACTTAAAAAATTTACTGCCCTATCAGCGACCGAGGTAAAAAAAAAAAAAAATATTTAATAAAAAAACATCCAAAATTTCTATTATTTCATGATATCTATCTGTGGAATAAAAGAAATAGCACAGATTTCTGCATTGCTATGGATGCGTATGACGCTGCGTAGGTTTGTGAATTGGTTGGCATATTCTTACTCACGAAACTTAAGTTCATTTTCGAAATAAAAAAAATCCCCGGTTTATATAAAGACGATGGAATAATCCTCCTCTGCAATACGCACGCACTACAAACAAATCGACTAAGAAACGACCTGATTTTTTTTAAAGATCACGAACTAAATATTACTGCTACCACTAATGCCAATGTAATCAACTTCTACGATGTAAACCTTGACCTGAATAATGGTCAGTATAAACCACATACCGAATATACATACAATTCTCACATAAATCACTCAAATTTAGATTATCTCGGTCTGTTCTTATCTATCTATCTATCTATCTATCTATCTATCTATCTATCATTAATATGGAGAAGTTCATCACTTAACTGAGCAGAGTCATGCCGTTTTCGAAGTTTCGTAAAGGCACAATTATGATGTCCTCACTTCGAAAGGCTTTTTTCAATCTGCCGTTGTATCTAGTTTTTTTTTTATTTATTTATATGGAGCTTGGTGTAATTTAATATTTTTGTATTTGAGTGGTTCTACAGATGGCACTTTTAGTCTGTTGTAATATTTGAAAGTGGCTGATTTCTTTGTATTGTTTTTTGTTGTGTTAATTTCCTTTTAGTGTGCGTGAATGAGTGTCCGCTGAATTAATTTATAATGAGTTAGTTTCGTCATGTTATTTTGGTTGACCTCTTTTTATTGCGTTGAGTTGAACATTTTCTTATTGTGTTAGAATATGTGACCGCTTAAAGAATTTTTAGATCAACATAATAAAAAGCAAAGTAAAGAAATGCAACACACTAAAAAAATGTCAACTCAACATAATTATAATGTGGAGTTATTTATGGTTATGAAATTTGATGTGCATACTTTATATATTTGCTTATTATTTCAGATATTTTAATATTTCTTTTATTGGTTTATCTATTTACATGTTTGTGATTTCATATTTCGTATATTTTTCTTTGGTTCTAAGTTTCAATATACAGTGTATTACTTTAGAATTTCATTGAATCTTTTTGTTATAATGGTCATTTTTTAGCTTAGATGCGGCATAAGGCCGAAAGTACTACTCAATTGTAATGATTCTAGCGAGACAAGCTTGTTAACCATTACACCACCTCGAGGTGCCCAATACTTTTGTCATAATGTGCTGATGCAGTTTTCAAAATCTGACTAAACGATCAAAACTGTGACGGTAATTTCATTACTTTAGGATTTTATTCAACCTTTATGTCATTATGTGCTGACCTCGGTTCAGTAAATCTGACTAAACGATCAAAACTGTGCCAAGACGTTTATTACTTTAGGATTACATTTAATCTTTTTGTCATAATGTACTGACCCCAGGTCTCAAAATCTGACGAAATGATGACAACAGTGCCTGGAATTTTATCACTTTAGGATTTTTAAAATCTTTTTGTCATAATGTGCTAACCACAGTTCTTAAAATATGACTAAACGATCAAAACCGTGCCGAGATATTTGTTACTTTAGGGTTTTATTTAATCCTTTTGCCATAATGTACTGACCTAATTCTCAAAATCTGAATAAACGACCAGAATTGTGCCGATGATTCTATTTAGTCCTTTTGTCATAATGTGTTTACCCTGTCCTCAAAACCTGACTAAGCGATCAAAAGTACATCGAGAATTTTATTAGTTAATGATTTTATTTAACCCTTTTGCTATAACATGCTTCCCAAAATCTGACTAAACGATCAAAATTGTACCGGGATGTTTATTAATTCAAGGTTTTATTTAATCTTTGTTTTTTTTTATAATGTTCTTACACAGCTTCCCAAATCTGACTAAACGATCAAAATTGTACCGGGATGTTTATTAATTCAAGATTTTATTTAGTCTTCTTTTTTATAATGATCTGACACTGATTCTTAAATCTGACTAAACGATTACAGTTGTGTCGAGAACTGTATTACTTGAGAACTTTATTTTATCCTTTTTCATAATATTCTGACCCAGTTCTCAAAATCTGACTCAACTATCAAATTGTTCTGGGGAAATGATTACTTCAGGATTTTATTGGGTTATTTTTTTTGTCATGTTCTGACACAATTCTCAAAATCTTACTAAACAATAAAAATTGTGCCGAGAAGATTATAACTTTAAGACTTTTTGAGATCTTCTGTCATAATATGATGATACAGTTCTCAAAACCTGGGTAAAGTATCAAAACTGGGCCGAGTAGTTTTTTTTTTTATTTACAATTTTATTTAGTCCTTTTGTTAGAATATTCTGACTCAGCTTTCTAAATATTTTTTTTTTAATCGTATCACCCCGAGCAAGGCGGTAACGCCACTGATGTGCAGGGGGCTACGTAATAGTTAGAAGATTGGAAAAGAGAACACCGGGAACCACATCCTAAACAGGGAACAAGGGATGAGCCTCTTAACCTGTTCAATAGACGTGGGTGGGGTGTGAACCGGGCGATAGATAGATCTATCTATTCCAATTGAAAAAAAAAAAACAAAGTGAGAAGATTGGAAAAGAGAAAGCCGGAAACCACATCCTAAACAGGGAACAAGGGATGAACCTCTTAATCTGTTCAATGACTAAACGATCAAAATTGTGCTGAAAGTTTCATCATTTACTGGTGTGTGTGTAACTGAGTAACATGCTGTGTTAAAAACGCTCATAAGTGTAGGTATTGAAAATATCTATACCGTGTAAATTTCTTCAGGGTCGAAACGAAAGATTTTCAGCATTTCTCAGATATAAAAATTACTTAGGTTTGACAGGTTGTAACCTTTATGTAGTAAATATACAAAAAAAAAAAGAAGATATTTTGCATTTTGAGTAACCATCATAAGTTTGTTGGATTAGTAGCCTATTATTTACTCATTATTTACATTGTTCTGACTGCTGTCTTCATCTTTTTGCTAGTTCGGCCATTGAACGCTCCGACCTTCTCCAGGTAGATTATTCTTGTTCAATGAGAACAAGATGTCTCAGTATGAGTTTTCTGTTATTCCAGATTTGTTAGTATCAGTTTTCTCCCTTTAATTTAACTCTATGTTTTTGTTTTGCTTTAGTCACTGGATCTAACCAACGCTTTTATCCACTGGGCCATGTACCCTTGAGGGTCTGTGAGTGAGTTTTTAGCACTTATAAAACTAATTTCTCAGTAACCATTTTTTTTGCCAGAGCTCGTATTACAATTTTTTGTTTTAAATTGTTTTTCTCTAGCACTCCGTATTACTGGTTCCTATATTGCATTCAGTTCTATGCTTTATCGACATAGGAGATTTGTGTGGCTTATTATATGCGCTGATTCCTTAAGCTTTTCTATTTTACAGTAGTGTTCTCTATCTCCTTTTTCAGCTTAATCCCACAAGGGATGGGAATCTCCCAGTAAGAACTTTCTATAGAGAAGAACGTAACTAAGGGCTGTGGTAAGAAATTTAAAGGGTGAAACAGGCCGTCTCTTTAAGATAAGTTTGCAAGGACACCGCAAGGTCGTAACACGAGGGGAAATGGAAAAATCAGGCGTAGCTGATCACATATGCAGGGAAAAGGAGATCACTGCCTCCCCGTGTGGAATGAAGTTGAAATAATAGACAAAGAACACCACTAGAAAATACAAAAATCAGCGTTTATGCTAGGCCACAAAAACCTGCCAAGCATAGAAATGTATACAATATGGGAACCAGTAATATGGAGTGCTAGAGAAAAGCAATAACAACAACAAAATTGTAATATGAGCTCTGGTAAAAATGGTTACTGAAACATTAGGTTAATAAGTTCAAAAAATCTATACACTGATGTCCTTAAAGCCCAGTGGATAAAAGCGATAGTTGAATCCCGACTTGACCCAAAGAGTTGTGAGTTCAATACCTGGCTACAGCAATGGCGATCAAAATTTTAGAGATTTGGGTTAATGAGAGATAACTGATACTGAGACATCTGGAAGAAGCATGGCTCGTGGAACTAGAATAGTCTACCCGGTTGGACAAAATAAAGGGTTCACTTAGAAATTCCGATCAACGGAAGAAGGTCAGGGCGTACAATAGCCGAAACGTGGTGAATATAAAATCATATGCTCCCATAGGTACATTAAAATTATCATAAGAAACTTTTGTCCTGGGAGAATGAGCGAATGTGAGAACTGATTTCCTAGCAGCTAAAATAATTTCTTGTTTTGCTATCTGTGATTTGTACGTGATTTTTAGCAAAGCTTATACACTTTTCTAGTAGGTATTTGAATATCGAAGAATAAAAATCTGCGACGTCAAATATCAGTAAGGTGGATTTTATATATATATATATATATATATATATATATATATATATATATATATAAAATGTGTATTTTCATATATATTTAGATTTAGATTTATATATATATATATATATATATATATATATATATAAACTGAACCGACTTTTTTCTTGTGTAAGCTTGTTTAAACAGATTTCGAAATTATTTTTTTTTTGCTTTAAATCTAATCATATATTGCATAAATGCGGTTATTTGCTCTACTTACATTCGGACTAATTTCTCTATCTTTGTTGTTCTTATCACAGTATTTCGAGCGTTGTGCACTGTGGCCCTCATCAAGTGCATATCGATTCAGAGAATTTTTAGCAGTTCGTAATTTACGCATCGCTGAAATTATAAATGCGATTATTCAAAATTCTACTGTCCCAGAATTACCATTCTTCTCAATGGTACCAATATTTGTTTCCTTTGACGCGTGCGGAACAGATTGTCTCGGACAAGACTTCTCTACATGTCCCTGTTCATTTCGTCTAGCGTTCCAAGAATCAACGGGACCATCAAGAGTTTTTTGCAGTTATTGATTGCTGAATAATATTTTTTATGTTCTAAATAATTTATTCAAATTGGCAACTCTTTCAAAGGCTTCGATTAGCTTTGTGATTTGATTCGATTAATAACATCAATCATTCCTTTTGTATTAATTAATCGTGTGACACATTTCAGTATAATCATTGTTATCTAAGTTAAGCAAAGTCGAGCCTGGTTAGTACTTAGATGGGTGACTACCTTGCAATATTAGGTGCTGTAATCTTGGATGTACGAGTGGTACTTATATTTACTTACATACGAATAGCCTTGGGAAAGTTATGAATCCACCTCTATTCTCTAGTCATGAGTTAATTAATAAGACTAGTTTCAATAAATAATGATTATTTTCACCTAAAAATTGTAACAAAAATATTTGGCTTTAAATAACCTCCAATTGATTGATAAGCCGTAAAAACGAGCCAATTAATCACTCAGTTCCTCACCATATACAAATTATAGTGTCCTTGTGTCATACTACACCTAGCAAAATAACTAAGGATAGCTAATAGCTGAGATAGATGCGTATTTTCTACCGTGTGCCAAAGGTCGGTGTTCAAGCCCAGGTAAAAAGCTAAGGTTTCAGAAGACAAGCAGGACTCATCCAAGTGG
Source organism: Ascarosepion bandense (assembly GCA_037127315.1). Classification (NCBI taxonomy): domain Eukaryota; kingdom Metazoa; phylum Mollusca; class Cephalopoda; order Sepiida; family Sepiidae; genus Ascarosepion; species Ascarosepion bandense. The sequence continues at coordinate 433,506 of JBBBDQ010000882.1, forward strand.
CAGTTTGGCGTTAGAAATTCTTTTAGCTCAAATCAATCTATTGTAAAATAGCGACTTGGAATATGAGCCACTTCTCCAGCGTGGTCAAAGCCGAGCGAAAAAGTAGTGTGTGTTCCGTTCTTTACTCTAACAATTTGATGTCTTTTTTGTAGAACGATGTGTCCTTGGCCTCAAAATACACCTCAGTTTCCGATATCACTTCTTCATTGGAGCTAAATCTCTTTCCCTGGAGCATTCTTTTGAGGTCTGCAAACAGTCAGTAGTTGCATGAGGTCAGATCTGGAGAATAGGGGGGATGCAGAAGCAATTCGAAGTGAGATTCATGTAGTTTTGCTATTGTTGCGATCGACTTGAGACACGGTACGTTGTCTTGGTGAAAGATCATTTTTTCTTTTTCATTTGTGGCCGTTTTTTGGCAATTTCCTCCTTCAAACACGCCAATAATGCTATCTAGTATTTACTATTGATGGTTCTTCCTTTAATCCTTTAAGTTAATCGATGGACAAAATACGGAGGCCAAAACCTTGCCTGCTGATTTTTGCGTCTTTGGTCGCTTTGGATGGTTTTCATCTGCAGCTGTTCACTCAGCTGACTGCCGATTTGACTCCGAGGTGAAGTGGTGGACCCATGTTTCATCCATTATCACATATTTATTTAAAATCCCTTTCTTGTTGTGTTGGAACAGTTGCAAATAACGCTTTGAATCGTCGAGGCACTCTTGTTTTTGATCGCCTATGAGCAAAGGCGGCACCCACTTTGAACACAGCGTTCTCATTGGCAAATGTTCATGCAAAATGTTGAATATACTGCCTACTGATATGTTCAACTCCTCTGCTATTTCACGTAACTTCAATTTACGATAGGTCAAACCGAGTTTGGGGTTCTTTTTTGTGTTTTCTGGCACAACTGACAATTTTGGGCGACCTGAGCATTTTGCATCATTTGTGTCTGTACGACCGCATTTAAAGTCAACATACCACTTTTTAACCGCTGTTTCCGAAGGAGCAGACACTGAATAAATCTTATCAAGCCATTGCTTTGCTTGAACAGTATTTTTTCACATCAGACGAAATTTTCACAACACATGAAATTCAGATTAGTCCATTGCTTTGAAGATTTGCAACAGTCAGTCAGTTAGTTAAGTGCCATACGTGATACACGCTTGGGCGATCATGTCTCGAAAGAGACATGACTGACTGGGCAGAAGATTATCCCGCAGTAGGTTGCCATTGCTTTCTGCGGTAGACTGGTTGCCGACCAAGGCTACAGAACCCAATCTGTCCTGCTATTTAACCCATAACTGGAAGGAAGAGACGGATTAATACCTTTCCCAAGGGTATTTGCGCGTAAGTGAATACAATGGATTCAACTGGAATTCGAACTCGGCTCCCCGGTTTATCGTTCCGAGCCGATATCCACTGTACCACAACGCACATCCTTCCGGGCCCAAATTTTGTCACATGCCATATAAAAGTTAGTACTTCATAAAAATTATATGGATTTTTATTAGTGACGCCATCTATATGTCATGCCTGGGACTTATTGAGTGATGTGTTATCTTTTATATCATTTGGTTGTCACATATTTAAAATCATTTTATTTATTATGGAATTCATATTATTTTATTTGCAACTTTGAAGAAACTACTTTTTATATTATTTTAATTACTAAGTACATTATCTAATTTTAATTTTTACATTATATATCTAATATATTTCATATTCAAACTTAAGGAAGATTTATAACATTAGAAATATTTTTCAAACAAATGAAATCTGTTGCAAAATTTATTGACATAAGAATGGCTGAACATTAAGTCACAAGATGGCTATCCCGTTTCAAAATATTGCATATATCCTTCTGTCTGGATGTGTTGATGTTCGAGCCAACCAAATGAAGCCATGATTTCTGATTTCGTATGTCGATTGCCATGGTTAACAAGGCTGTCCAAATATTGGTGCAATATATTCTTCCAATTTTTATTCAGTATTATAGTGTATGAAATTACACACTGACATATATTCGGTTGAATTTTCGAAATTTAACTATTCCAGGAATATTTCTAGCATGTATTTAGACAGAATGTGTTTTTCGTCCTGGGTTTGACGATTAACTACATCCGGCTGCAAGGCCTATGATATGGAAATCAGAGATTTTGAGGTGCGTGGAACAACCTCTTAATTCTTATCGTTCCAAGGTTCACCCTGACACGGATGCGTATCACCTGTTAGGCCTCCAGCTATGAGCATATATATACTTCACTAGTTAAGGACATAATCATTGCGAAAGATAAAATAATAAAGCATTGTTAAAGAGTAAACACGCGGCAAGAGGTGTCATAACTAGTAGTAAAGAGAAGGAACCGTCGAAGTTACCTCGTTATTGTCTCTCCAATGGAATGAGCCAACGCTGCCTCGCTATCGTCTCTCTTTCCAAAAGTGTGATAGAAGGGAAATATATATATATATACAAATAAATACACTACAGTCTTTATTTATTTATTTATTTATTTTAATCATATCACCCCGAGCAAGGCGGTAACGCCACTGATATGCAAGGAGCTACATAAGAGTGAAAAGATTGGAAAAGAGAGAACCGGAAGCCACATCCTAAACAGGGAACAAGAGATGAGCCTCTTCACCTGTTCAGTAGACATGGGTAGAGTGTGAACCGGGCGATAGTTTAGTCTATCAACTCCAATTGAAAAGAAAAAAAATTGAGAAGATTAGAAAAGAGAAAACCGGAAACCGCATCCTAAACAGGAAACAAGGGATGAGCCTCTTCACCTGTTCGGTAGACATGGGTAGAGTGTGAACCGGGCGATAGTTTAGTCTATCAACTCCAATTGAAAAGAGAAAACCGGAAACCGCATCCTAAACAGGAAACAAGGGATGAGCCTCTTCACCTGTTCAGTAGACATGGGTAGAGTGTGAACCGGGCGATAGTTTAGTCTATCAACTCCAATTGAAAAGAGAAAACCGGAAACCGCATCCTAAACAGGAAACAAGGGATGAGCCTCTTCACCTGTTCAGTAGACATGGGTAGAGTGTGAACCGGGCGATAGTTTAGTCTGTCAACTCCAATTGAAAAGAGAAAACCGGAAACCGCATCCTAAACAGGAAACAAGGGATGAGCCTCTTCACCTGTTCAGTAGACATGGGTAGAGTGTGAACCGGGCGATAGTTTAGTCTATCAACTCCAATTGAAAAGAGAAAACCGGAAACCGCATCCTAAACAGGAAACAAGGGATGAACCTCTTCACCTGTTCAATTACAATAGAGAAGATAATATAATGTATAATTTTATGTTACTTTTATAATTCAAAGTTTTCCACATATAATATTAAGTAGTTTATATAATTTCATGTATCTTATGCGTATATAATATGTTGTATAATTTTAAGTGATCTGTATAATTTTTTCTTTGTACTTTTAATTGCCTAATATGATTTTGTGTTTTATGTGCATCGCTGTATAATATATATATAATCTTAAATAACATCCTATGTAATCTTAATAAGAATAATTCAGTTATATTTATGTAATTTAAGTGCCCTGTGTCATTTTGAGTGACAATATATAATTTTATGGTTTCTTATATAATTTAGATGTGCAGTGGATATCGGCTCGGAACGAGAAATCTGAGAGCCAAGTTCGAATTCCAGTTGAATTCGTTGCATTCACTTACCTGCAAATACTCTTGGGAAAGGTTTTAATCCGTCTCTTCCCTCCAGCTGGTTAAATAACAGGACAAATTGGTTTTTATAGCCTTGGTTGGTAACCAGTCTACCTCAGAAAGTAATGGCGACCTACCATGGGAAAGTCTTCTACTCAGTTAGTCATGTCTCCAAAGAGACATGATCGCCGAAGCACGCATCACGTATGGTACGTAACTGACTGACTGATATAATCTTAACTGTTGTCTATAAAATTGTGACCGATCTCCAATACGTTTTTAAGTGCACATATAAATTTATGAATTCTTATATATTAATTGTTGCCTATATTATTAAGACTAATCTGTCGTATGGTTTTAATATATGATTTTATGAGTCCCTATACAATTCTAATAGTCGCTCATATATTTGTGACCGATTTCTTATACGGTTTTAAGTGTTCTTCTATGTAATTTTAAACGAGGCCCTATATAATTTCAACGCTCCTCCTATGAGGATCGGGTAGTGCCTATTCTTTAATTACAGCATGTGTAGTAGTAGAAACAGAAAAAGTATCATAAAATAAACACAAAATTTTCAAGATTTCATATCTCATCATCATCGGACAACCCCTGCTTATTGAGTACTATGTTAGACAGCTTCAGAAACTCTTGGAATGCAACAACCCACTGCTCCTACATAAACACTGTCGATATTTTGGAAACCACCTCGTGCAGACATTTGAGTAGCCAAGAGACTGCGTTAAACTCCAATAACTACCATGGCCCACCTGCAGGCTTTTATAGAATTTTGCAATAGTTAGTCTTCTGTCAACTGTAATTTGAGGATTAGACTATTTGGCCTGATTCTCACTCGCAGCAGTATCTGGCCTGCTGTCGCGGAATTCGTCACTAATATCAGTTTGTTCTTACACTCTAGGACAGTGATCCCCAAACTTTTTTCTGTCATTTCCCCCTACAACCAGTTTAACCATCCAGATTTCCCCCTTCATGTGTATGAGAGAAAGAGCAGTTAAAACGCACAGACTATTTACTAATTTATTTTTCAAATGTACAAATACACTGATAAACTTATAGTTACAGAGTAAAGTGGATAGAAAACAGTTAGTAACAACTAAGCATGAACATTGAGAGCGGTTAGTAACAAATAAAAGGACTTTTGTTTGCTCTTCTACTTCAGAAGTAAATTAGTGAGAAGGGTGATGCTGCTTCTTGTGCACCAGAGAGAGAGAGAGAGAGAGAGAGAGAGAGAGAGAGAGAGAGAGAGAGAGAGAGAGATCTTTGATACTTTAAAAATTAAACTATAAGGATATTATTTATTCACCGTCCTTCCCTCTACGGAATAGTAAGCATCTTTTATAGAATTTTAAGTGATCTCTAATACAATTTTCATTATCTAATTTATCTTAATTTATAAATGGAACTTTGTCTGTGTGTGTGTATGTGTCTATGTATGTGTATGTGTGTCCGTTACCTATAGACTCCGGAACGGCTGAACTGATTTTCTTGAAAACTTACACAGTTTTACTATAAGCGTCAGTGAGTGTTCTTAGCTAGGTTTTGTGTCGAGGTACCCCCGATAAATATCGAAAATTGATAATCGAAAAAATCGGGTTATAGAAGGAGTGGTCCGATTTTAATCAAATTTGATACACTCATAGACAAAGACATAAGACACGATATTAAGAAGTTGCAAGGTTGCAGTTCTTACAGTAGTGCAGAAAATTGATAATATATGTATATAAAAAGCAAGATGTGTGTGTGTGTGTGTGTGTGTGTCTGTTTATCTGTCTGTATGTCCTTTATACAAATCCACAATTTTTATCCGATTCTTACCAAACTTCACACAAATATTCTTTAGGCTGAGTCTGAGTTCCAGGACCATGGATTAGCTTTAAAGCTTTCATTACACCCGAGCAACGCCGGGCTATACTGCTAGTTCTCTAGAATTTTATGTCCATAAAGACATTTTGAAGAAAGTGAAATTTTGACTTGCGATACATTTTGGCTCCTTGCCAATCTGATTCCTTCCCTATGCTAACCATTCCCTATTTTAGTCTTTGCTTATTGAGCATCTTGCGTATTTTACCCTTTGTCCATTTTAATCCTTGCTTGTTTGACTCCTTCCCTATGTAACTCCTCCTCTATTTTATAGCTTGCAAATATTATCCTCTGGCTATTCTACTCCTTTTATAGTTTACTCTTTGCCTATTTAACTCCTTGCTTATTTAACTCATTAAGTATTTTACTCGTTACCAAACTTATTCCCACCGAAAACTGAAATTACCCCTTTCCACCTTGAACATTACTAAATGGCATCAACTAAACTATCAATATTAAACTAGGTTTCATACTAAACTAAAATTTATAAATATTGCAGTTTGGCAAAAAGTGTCGCCTTATAAATTTTTCTCTCATTTCGTGAGTTTGAATCTCACTAGGTGCCCCATATGAGGATCTTTCCTGTTGAATCACATGGTTGTGTATCTACTACCAGCATCAGTGGCCGATATCTGAGCCCGAGCAAATGCCAAGATTAAAAATATTGATTTTCAAGGTGGGAAAAAGTGCACTCACATTGCTATCGAATGTATCACACGGTCAGTTTAAAGTGGGTTTACGGCAATAATGTGCAAGTATTGTTCAAGTCCCTCGGAACTTCCCCCTTTGGGGACGCTGGGAAATTACCCCAGCTCAATCCCGAAAGAGAAGTACTACCTAAAGAGATGGTTCCCACGAGCTTGTGCGTAATATTATTTTGAAACACCATGGCGAAAGTGCCAAGGAAATATTGGAAGATTACAATACAAATTCCTAAACTCGTTGAACCTGATTTGACTTTGCGTGGCACGCGCGTAAAGTTCCTTAGTCAATAAGTTACAAATTGATATGATTACTTTCTTTATATTGTCTTGGAGACTTGGTTGTTTTGTTATTGGCTGCACCTACGCGTTTGGAACTCTAAATTGAACTGTGTTCTCATCATGTGGGAGAGGGGTAGATAAATATAAAGAAAACTGAACACACTGTATTTTAAAACTCTCCTAGTTTTCCAAATTGTTACATAACTAAAGAATTTTTCAGGCAAATTTAAATTCTTGATTTACAGTAATACTAGTTTTCATGAAACATCAGAAACAGTCGGCCAATTGAAAGAAATGATGCAATTGAATGAGTTATACACTACCGGCCATAATTATTAGGCAACCTCAGTGATTAAAAAATGATGTATTTCATACTATTTTTTAGTATTTATTGCCAAGAGAATAATTCCAAATGAAAATCGAATGGTTCTTTTGTTAATACTGCACAATAACATTTGCATCAAACGAATTTATGAATATCTAATATTTACCTATATTGCAGTTTCATCATTGAAGAAAATTTAGGGTGATTCGGACGAGGTCATCTTTGTTTCCTTGCCTTGTAAAATTTTGCTAAGTAATAATCACAAAATAACCACTCTATTTTCATTTAGAATTATCCACTTGGCAATAAATACTAAAAATAGTATGAAATACATAATTTCTTTAAAGAAAAAACTGGGGTGGCCTAATAATTATGGCCGGTAGTGTATATGTTGCAGGATACATCCGCCAGTAAGACCACTGACTGGGAGACTGGTGGAGGTAGTACCTTTTAGGGTACTAACTATAAATAAAAGTGAACTTCCTGGAGGAGGTAGTACCTTTTAGGGTACTACCTATAAATAAATAGTGAACTCCCATGAAAAAATAAAAAAAACACTATGAAAGTATAAAAATACATTTTTATAGTAAAAATACTAACAATACATTGTTATATAAAAAATATCAACAATACACATTTATAGAAAAACTATTAACAATATCTAGGCATAGTAAAATTACCAACAGTATTTATTTATAGTAAAATTATGACCCATACCCATTTATAGTTAAGTTACCAACAAAACGCACTTATAGTCAAATTACCAACAGTACCTATTTACAGTAAAATTATCAATATATATATATATATATATATATATATATATATATATAGTACTGTGCGTGCAAAAGTATTAAGACAAGAACTATTAAAAATTACTTGTTACAAAATATACTTAATATTTAGTATAAAAGCCTTTTGCTTTGAAATAATAAAATAATTACAATTTACCAATCGCACCTAGTAGGACATGCAAACACGCACACACACAGAAAAATTCTACAGAAAATATCGCGCGAACACTTTAAAAAATATGAATTAATGGTCAAATGTAAGAATTTCTTTTGCAATTCCTTTTTGGCCAGGACGATAAGTATTGTCTGAAAGGATCCTAAAGGTTAAAAAAAAATGTTTTCCTGCCTATTTAATACAGTAATCATTAGCCTTTATATATATATATATATATATATATATATATATATATATATATATATTACAAATTATAATTTAGAACATGTACAAACTACAATCTACTACAAAATTGTACATTTTGTTTCGTCATTGAACAATGTCTCATCAGGAAAGTTAGTAATGATGGTAATAAACTTTATTTTTTCAGAGAAAATTTATAAAAATTCACTTCCTTTTATTGGCAAAATTTTTCGTACGAGGTAAAAAGGATAAGAAGGGTGAGAAAACAAAAAGAGAAATCAAAAAAAGAGGAAAGAGAAGGACACAGAGAAATAAAAACAAAGAGGAAAACAAGAAAGAAAGACAGAAAGAAACAAGAGGAAAGAACCAATGAAAAACGGCTCAAGGACAAATAGATCCCAAATTTACGTAGTAAGTAAAGTGTAAGTATATACACACGTCGGTCATGCGATGTCTGGGCTTAACAAAGAGGAAAATTTAGAAAATGCACAGAGGGAAGAAGGTGGTGGTGGGGGGGAACAACAGGAGCTGCAAAGAAATAAAAATTTCAAACTTTGGCTGGACATAAATTGTAGATAGATACATTTGTTCATAAAATTGTATAAAACTAAATCCTTTGGGATTAAAAAAATGATGAAATCACATACACAAACATTGGAGTTATTAAAAAAACGCAGATCTGAGGACGTTTAAAAATACAAGATGAAGATATAAATTCATTAGTGCTAATACAATAAATTGGAAAAAAAAATTAATTTTTTCAAGGAAAATTTATGAAAATTCACTTCTTTTTTGGAAAAAATTTTCATATGAGGTAAAGAGGATAGGAAAGATGAGAAAACAAAAAGAGAAATGAAAAAGGGGGAGAAAAAGAAAGAGGAAAGAGTACACAGAAGAAATAAAAAACAAAGAAGAAAATGAGAGAAAGAAAGAAACGAAAGGAAAGAGTTAAAGAGAAACTGCTCAGAGAGAAATAGACCACAAATTTAGGTAGGAAGTAAAATATAGTCATATACATATATGTCACGCAATGCTTAGGCTTAACAAAGAGGAAAAAGTGAGAAAATGCACAGAGGGGAAAGAAAGTGATAAAAGAGGGGGAAGAAAGAGGTGGGAAGACAACAGAAGCTGCAAAGAAATAAAAATTTCAAACTTTGGCCGGAAATGAATTGTAGATAGATACATTTGTTTTAACATTGTATAAAACTAAATCCTTTGGCATTTAAAAAAATGATGAAATCACATACACAAACATTGGAGTTATTCAAAAAACGCAGATCTGAGGACGTTTAAAAATACAAGATGAAGATATAAATTCATTAGTGCTAATATAATGAATTGGAGAAGTAAAAAAAAAAGAATTTAAAAAATTAGAATTTAAAAATTAAGCTATAATTAAAAATTAAAAATATTAAAATTTTAAAAAATTTTTTAAAAATTGAAAAATGAAAAAAAAAATTGAAAAATAAAAATGAAATGTGTTTTTTGTGTAATTTTGGTAAATATTTCTTGCCACATTTTTCTTGATAAAGCCCTTCAGAGGATGAAACGCGGGAGCGCGTGTGTGGGTGCGTACGTAGAAGAAAGTAATAGTTGACCATGTTTAATACAATGGGTGCATTCTATCGTAAAAATAAACAATGATATTTTCTATTTAATTCCTACTATAAGTTCTTGTAAATTTTCAAGGCTTGCATTCTTTCAACATATTCCTAACCCCATCGCTCTCGGTGGGGGATATGCCATCGACGACCCCTTACCATTGACGAAAAGGTCATCGATGCTTCTGTAACTTGTCTTTTTTACAGGTAGGAGTGTTGACTAGACACAAACCCCTTTATTCTCTGGGCGAGGTAGACCGGTTGCTAATAAACGCTATAGAACCAAATCATTCCTTGGAGGAAGAGATGGATTTCACAAGCGTAACTGAATGCAACGAATTCAACTGGATTTTCTCATTTTGAGCCGATATCTACTTCATCACAATGCATATCCAACTAACATAGCTCGCTCGGTTTATTAAATCAAAATAGTAGAAACTAATTTTATATTCATCATTAAAACAAAAAAGCTTCCTGGTATATTTTTTTAAAATCATCTCACCCCAAGCAAGGCATTCCACTGCCACTATTGCGCATGGGGCTACATAGGGGAAGGTAAAGAGAAGTAGTGGTTAGACATAGGGAATGTCAGGTGGAAGGTGACAGATGAGTAAGGATACCGAGGATGAGGGTTGGGCAGATGGGAAGAGTGTTTGATACAATGGGAGCAGGTTAGTGTGTTAGGAGGTGTCTATTGACCTTACATTTAAACTCCTGGAGATTGTAGCCGTCGGGGAAGCAATCGTGTGAAATGGCATCGCATGTTGTTGATTATTCTTAAAGAATATCGTCTTGTCACTATCAACCCTTTAACCTACCGTAAGAAATTTACTGTTGGACATTTTTCCAACCACTTTTGAGACTTTCATTCTTCTTCTTCTTCTTCTTCTTCTTCTTCTTCTTCTTCTTTGTGCCATATCGCTTCAAGGCGTAGGCGATCATGGCCTTCCACATCTTCCTATCTCTCCCAACTCCTGCTCTGCCATCCATTTTCTCGAGCCTATTAGTTATATCATACGTTGCTTTCTCTTTCTAGTCTCTCTTTCCTTCTATATGTCCTGTGAGCATCAGGTTCTCCAAGCCCTCTCTCCTCATTACATGTCCCAGAAACTTCAGCTATCTCTCATGATGTTAAGTATAATTTTCCTTTTCGTTTTCATCCTCTCTAAAACCTCGTCGTTGCTCACGTGTTCAGTCTATGGCATCCGCAGCATCTTTCTGTACAACGACACTTCAATTACTTCAGGTCCTTTCTTCATCTTGTAGCATTCACTGCCATATTGAAGGACAGACATCACAACAATCCAGTAATTTCTTTGTTTCCAACGAAATTTTCTTGTCTCTTAATACTCTGCTTAGCTTTGGTAATGTATCCTTGGCCATTCCAATACGCCTTTGGATCTCAGTGTTGCACTTACCGTTCTCTGTTAGAACACTTCCCAGGGATTTAATTTTCTCTAACTGTTTGATTTCAGTTAGCATTTTGGGCTCCTCTTTTTTTTTTTTTTTACAGATAACTATATATTCAGTTTTCTTGTAGTTTATATTCAGTCCTTTCTTTTCACTTTATTGACCTTCTCCATAAACTACATATTTTCTTTTCAATGGAAAGACATTTTTACTTTTCTTCAAATAAAAAAGTATAAAATAGCATTTCTTTCAATCTTCATTTTTGAAAATCAATTAAATTGAAGATTTAAAAAAATTTCAATTTTTAAAAATGCAATAATCGAGATACGATCAAAATGGAAGTTTTTGAATTGAGTTTGTTGAATGAAATCTAAGGATAAGCATAGGATATCTTTAGGGGAAACCTACGTATATTTTAATGGAAACGTGCTGAACAGAGAAAGCATTCCCCAATAGGCGGAAATCTTAATCTTTTTGAGTTTCTGACTAATATTTGCGTATTCTATTTTTCCCATGATTTGCATGTGCACCTATGATGAATGGAGATTGACTTTTGTTAGTCAGGACAAAAGTTAAAATAAAAGTCCGGTGAAACCTTACGATTAGCGAGTATTTTTCGCCTCCATCAATCACTGGCCTGCAAGTTTATTCTTGGATTAACAGTCCGTTGTTTGTTGTGCCTGAATGGAATCCAAGGGCCTAAGGTATTTACAAGCAAGGCGCGAAGCAGCCAATATGGAATTCACAGACAGAGCCAGCGACGTGAGTCACCATGTCACGAACACTCAAGGATCACCGCGTGTTGCTTCGACCGCAGGTTCAGTCGTGAGTAGAATAATTTACATCCCTGTTGGGACATAGAGCTTGCTTTCAGGTGACAAGACAGAGAAGAGAGGGATTTTAGAATTAAAAAAAGAAAGTTTTCCAGATTAAAATTTCTATCATATGTATGAAGAGGAATTATCTTCTTTATACAAACCAAAAGATACATGCAAATAGCCGGATTGAAAACGAAAAATACTTAATCATGTATGCATTCTCTTACAGGTCAGTGTAATGGGAATTTTATAAGTTATGTACCTGTGTACATTAGGATGTGTGAGTTGTATAACCGTTAGCGACAAAGAACTTGGCACTATCGAGTTAAAATGCAGGCTTAGTTAATTGCATTTATTTTCACATCTTTATCTTTGGGAGTCTGAGGATGTGCATTGTGGTGCAGTGGATATCGGCTCGGAACGAGAACTTGGAGAGCAGAGTTCGAATTCCAGTTGAATACGTTGCATTCATTTATGTGCAAATAACTTTTGGGAAAAGTAGGTATTAATCCGTCACTTACCTTTAGCTATGGGTCAAATAACAGGACAGATTGAGTTGTTTAATCTTGGTTGGCGACCAGTCTACCGTAGAAAACATTGGAAAAGACCCAATTGACTGGGAAGAAGATTCTTCAGTAGTGGGTTGCTATTTTTGCGGGAGACTTGGTTGCCAACCAAGACTGGAGAACCCAATCTGTCCAACTATTTAACCCATAGCTGGAAGGAGAAGAGACGGATTAATAACCTATTACCCAATATCTAACAAGATAAAAATGTGCTACCTTGGGATCAAGTAGCTGTTCCTTAGATAGAATCTGTTCTTTGTGACTGACCCTCTGTCGAGGTTGGCAATAGGTGTAATTATTTATTATTATTGAGTGGAAAGATAGATAGGGGAGTGTCATTTGACTCAAGTGCACATTCATTCTCTGTTAACGATTGCATCATACCATAGACATGAAATTTTATACTGGGAAGTGTATTCATGCCTTTTTCAAAAGTAATAGTGCAATGTAAGCAACCTCAACCGAAATTCGAACTTGGTTCGCCAAAGAGAATGAGAGTAAGTCGGATTCATGCCTTTTCCAACTGTATTAATGTTAAAAATATACATTCTCAGCCGTTATTCGAACTCGGTTTGCCGATTCTGTTTTTCATACTAATAAATCTTATTCTACCGTGCACCTCCATAGATATCTAAAATGTAGGGAAATTTGGATTCATGCTTTACCTAACAGTATTAATGTTATGTGAGCACAAGCAGTCTCAGCTGAAATTCGAACTAGGTTTTCCGATTCTGTTTTCAATACGAATAACTGTTATGCTACCATGGATCTCTATTTAGTTGATATCTTGGGTGCAGAGACAGCTGGGTTCATGCCTTTTCCAACTATGTAATACTGTTAATTGAGTAGGAATATTCTTAACTGGAATTTGAACTTGGTTTGTCGATTCTGTTTTTCCTACTAATATTTTTTATGCTACGGTGCATCTCTATTTAGAATATATCTAGAATGCAGGGAAAGCTGGGTTCATATATGTTCCAAATGTATCAATGTTAAATGAACACAAATAGTCTCAGCTGAAATCCGAACTTATTTTGCTGATTCTATTTTTGGATACTGATATAAGTTATTCAACTTCGTCTAGTAAATATCTAAAATGCAGGGAAAGTGGGATTCATGCTTTTTCTAAGTGTATTAGTGCTAAGTAATTATAATTAGCCTTAGCTCGAATTTGAACTCTGTTCATCGGTTCCGTTGTTTGTGCTGATAACTGTTAAGCGCCATAGCATATCTCTCTAGTACTGAAAGGCACACTTTGATATGTGCGGCTTGACCACTGTACCTCGGGTAAAATGATTTTTTGTCGCTTTAAGTGGGAAGGCAAAATAAATGTCGCACAGACTCCTGTGCGTTCGGTGTGCGACCTTAGGTTATGTTTCTCCGGAAGATTGTGTTCTTCGGGGAACGATAAGCGCGCTATAAAATTCGATATTTGAAGCTCGCCTGCTGGAGACAGCAACAAGGTCACTGCCGATCTCTCCTCCAAGACACACCTCTCCTGGTATTCTTTTATGGTGTCTCTAACGACTCAAGCGCCACTTAAAAGAATTTTATTAACCAACCTAAGCAAATGCCTCCAATTTTTTTAAAGAACGTGAAGTGTTCAGACATTTTTCATTAACACACACATTACATAATATTATACACTTTTCAATAGGTTTTGAAGGATCGTGTGTAAACACTGACGTTCAAATAACAATACAACTGATTATAGTCGGCCTTGTGCCTGTGATAGCTATATCTTCTGCAGTTGTCAGAGGTCTGTATTTGAACTCAGGTAAAAGGTACGATCCTGAATGCTGATTTTCAAAGGGAACAAATGTTTTCCCAGATTTGGAAATTAGTGCAACACAAATCTTCTTACGACACGCAATGCTATCCTACAATTTTGCCTTGTGCCAAACATAGAACATTTTTGTTTACTTCGTGGATAATGCAATTACGTATTTCGTGATAGTTTTAGAACTTGAGCTTCGAACCCAGATAAAAGCCAGGATATCAAGTGTTGTGTTGTTAAGCTGGCTTGGCGCAACACAGTCTTCCTAAAAATGTCTATATTTATGTGATGAGGTATTGTAACGATTTACACTATTTTCTTTGTTCGGACTGTTGTCTTTATTTTATTGTTGTGAGTTCAATATGATATGAAAATATTAGAAATGAACAAAACATAAATAAAATGTGCTGTACTATTATGTAATATCTAATTTTTTATATGACAGGGAATACTGGACAATCTCCTTACATATGAAAATATATGATCATCTCAGAAATATAGACAGATATTAAAGAAGGCCAGAGCGTACAGCGGCCGAAATGTCGTTAATATAGCAACAAAGATGAGGACAATAATCCGAACAATGTGAATAGTGTAAATAGTTACGATAATACATCTTAGAAATATAGAAACGTTCTGATGAAGGCCAGTGCGTAGAGCAGGCGAAACGTTGTGGATAAGATTTGGAAATTAGTGTAACACAAATTTTTTTCCGACACCCAATGCTACCCTACAATTTTGCCTTGTGCCAAACGTAGAACATTTTTGTTTACTTCGTGGCTAATGCAATTACGTATTTCGTGATAGTCTCAGAACTTGGGCTTCGAACCCAGATAAAAGCCAAAATATCAAATGTTGTGTCATTAAGCTGGCTTGGCGCAACACAATCTTTCTACAAAATCTTTCTATATTTATATGATGAGGTATTGTAACTATTTACACTATTTACTTTGTTCGGACTGTTGTCTTTATCTTATTGTTGTGAGTTCAATACTATAGCCGAGGTGAAAAAAAGTTTGGAGAGCTAAGTTACTAAAAAGGAAATAACTAGAAGTGAGATATCCAGAAAAGGCATGGCACGTGGAACAAGAACATTCTACCTCAGTGGACTAAATAAAGTTTGGTTCGGAATTCCAATATATTTCACTTAAAGTACGCCAGCCAAAACATCATGAGTATGGCAAGAAAGATGAGGATAATAGTCCGAACAATGTGAATAGTGGAAATAGTTACGATAACACATCTCCGAAATATAGACAGATTCTGATGAAGACCGGAGCGTAGAACAGGTGAAACGTCGTGGATATGACAATAAATATGAGGACAATAGTCCGAACAGTGAAAATAATGTAAATACTTACAATATTTCTACTCTCATTATTCCAACTATTTGACCTTGTAAAAAGACAGAATGCTTGTTCGTCAGCACACTACATAGTGCTGAGGTTAAAAATCAAGCAGTTATAATAATTCAACTATCTGCGGACTGTAGCAACAGACGGCGGGAAATGTGACACAGAAATCTGAAGACACATTCAAATAGCGAAATAGGCTTTCCAGAAGCCAAGCAAATTATAAATCGATATGAAAATATTAGAAATAAAAAAAAACATAATAAAAATGCTGTACTATTATGTAATATCTAATTTTTTATATGACAAGGAATACTGGACAATCTACTTACGTATGAAAATCTATCATCATTTCTGAAATATAGACAAATATTGAAGAAGGCCGAAGCGTACAACGGCCGAAACGTCCTTCATATAGCAACACAAATGAGGACAATAGTCCGAACAATGTGAATAGTGTAAATAGTTACGATAACACATTTCAGAAATATAGAAAGATCCTGATGAAGGCCAGAGCGTGGAACAGGCGAAACGTCGTGGACATGACAATGAATATGAGTACAATATTCCAAACAGTGAAAATAATGTAAATACTTACAATCTTCCTATTCTCATTATCCCAACTATTTGACCTTGTAAGAGGACAGAATGCGCGTTCTTTAGCACACTACATAGTGACGAGGTTAAAAATCAAGCAGTTATAATAATTCAACTATCTGCAGGAAATGGGATACAGATATCCGAATAGCGAAATATGCCTTCCAGAAACTATTTAAATCATGAAGAGATATGAAAATATTAGAAAGAAAAGAAAAACATTAATGAAAAAGTGCTGTATAATTATGTAATATTTAATTTCTTACATGTCAAAGAATACTGGACAATCTCCCTACAGAAGAGGCAATGAAGAGACAACAGAAATGTGTTTGTAGCGACGAATAAGAATGCCATAAACAAAACATGTGATCCATAAGGAAGTCTTAAGGAAAATTAGAGCAACAAAGAAATTTATAATCAGAAAGCGACAACTGAAATTTCTAGGACACTTAATGAGGGAAGAGGGCCTGGAGAATTAAATGCTCAAAAGACACATTGAAAAGAAAATAGCGAGTTTATGTGAATGGATGGCAGAACAATGGCAAATTGGTATAGTAAATTATCCAAAATTAATTAGGGCAAAACAGATAAGAAGTTAGGGAGAGACATGATCGCCTACGTTCTGAAAAGATTCTGCGCATAAAAGATTTACTAAATAACTATATATCAGCCTGCTTCATAAACGACATAGTTAAGTGTTTTCTACTTGTTTCCGACGTCGGTGCTCGACTTCTAGGTAAAGAGCAAGATTTTAAATGGTCATGTTTAAGACGCACAGACTGACTTACTACTGTTGAGCAATTGGCGCAATACATTCTTGCTACTCCCGTTAATTACAGTCCCACTGCACCTGGAAACATATTGCAACCTAATCTATCTTCCCTGATTAATCACAAGTCCTCTTTACTTAGAACCTTGGCGGAACACAATCTTTCTTCTTTCATTAGTCCTTATTTGATCCAGTACTGTATTAAGAGAAACTAGGCAAATACCAGAAATACAACGATTATATAAAATAAAACATAAAATTATTTTAACTCTTAGCTATGCCTATTTTCATACCAAATATTCCAACGATAAACATTCTTTAATTCTACCAGTTCAAACTTTTACACTGTTGTAGAGTGGCTAACACCCCTGCAGCACTCTCAATGCTGAAATAGCCCATAGTCAGAAAATGATATATTTAAGTAAAGAATTGTAGCATTCGAGGCGTAAGATTTGTGTGTCATCCGAGTAATATTCGGATGATTACTTCCGTGACTATTGTGAACTAAACCCCTTCTCTCTGTGTTGTAAGTTCTGTCTTGTCTGTCATTTTATCTATTGTGCTGTTCTGTGTATATCTCTTTAGCACTGCATCACAACTTTTTATGTTTATCGTATCCATCTCGGCGATACAAAATACACCGAGGACCAAACATGTCACATACACAAGGTTAAATCATCCTCATTCTCTCCATATTTCATTGATAAAGAATTCCACTCATACATTTATTCTCGAGAACCGCTACTTTGGGAAACAGACTCCCAAAAGGATGCTTCCTCGATCACTATAATCTTAACCTCTGTCAACTGTTAACAATCCTCATCATCTGCACACACGTCCTTCTCTTTCGTCTATACAACTATCACGGTAATGAAGTACCTTGAGTGGTACTTGGGTATTGTGTTAGGGGAGCATTTAATAAGGTTAAGCAACGTCGAGCCCGGTCAGTAGCTAGATTAGTGAGTGCTTGGGAATACCAGGTTCTGTAAGATTGGATGTGTAGGTGGTGTAATGAATAATAGCTCGAATTGTTAATCGTAGAGACAAGTTCTAATTTCTGTTGGTTTTGTTATATTCAGTTACGAGTAAATGCCCTTTGGAAAAGTATGACTCCACTTCTTTTCTCTCTACTATGAGTTAATTAGTAAGACTTGTATCACTAAATCATTATTATGTAAGAAAAACTTCTTACGACCTAAAAATTATTTTCTGGCTTTAAATGACCAGCAAAGGGTTAAGAAGCCGTAAAAAATGAATGAATTAATCGATAAAACATTTAGAAAAAAACAAAAAAAACAAAACAAAAAAAACAAAACAAAAAAAAAACAACACTATATGATATATTTTTAATTCATCACGAAGAATAGCCAGAGTTATTAATGAGAACATAAAAGTATTTATTTACCAACTTGTACAATGATTCTTCCTTATATTTTAACTATTCGCTATAGATACTGGAAAAATGATCAGTTCCCTGCACCGATTCAGTAAGTACCTGGCACCTCCTGCTATCTTTTACCTTTACAAGAGCCAGATCAAACCCAAAATGAAATACTGTTGCCATATATAGGCAAGAGCTGCCCAGTCTTCACAATTGGAGTAGATAGACTATATTGGAGTAGATAGACTAAACTATCGCCGGGTCCACACTCCACCCATATCTATTGAACAGGTGAAGAGGCTCATCCCTTGTTCCCTGTTTAGGATGAGGTTTCCGGCTTTCTCTTTTCCAGTCTTTTCACTTTTCTTATTCTTTTTTAAAATTTTTTTCAATTGGAGTAGATAGACTAAACTATCGCCCGGTTCACCCACCACCCATGTCTATTGTGCAGGTGTAGAGGCTCATCCCTTTTTCCCTGTTTAGGATGTGGTTTCCGGCTTTCTCTTTTCCAAATCTTTTCACTCTTACGTAGCCCCCTGCACATCAGTGCCGATATGATTAAAAAAAAAAAAAAATTCCAGTCTTGAAAGAAAAGCGTCCCCGCTTCCTACAACATAATTTTCTCACAGCCAAAACGTCGCATGCCTCTCACTGTTCCATCGTTCCACCGGTTCTAACCTAAATGGCTAAGACCAGCACATTGTAGCGAACCACCTTCATTATCTTCGTATTTTATTGGTGAGATATAACTTCCAGATAAGATGTGGAACCAACTCTCAAAAAGATACTTACCGATCATTACAATCTTAACTATCTTCCCTACATATCCGAAAAATACTCTCCTTTTATCTGACTACGAAGTATTGTAACTATTTACACTATTTACATTGTTCGGCTATTGTCCTCATCTTTATTGTTTTACTGATGATGTTTCGGCCGTTGTACGCTCCGACCTTCTTCAGGTGATATACATTGAAATTTCGAACCCAACTCTTTATATCGTCTACCGGGGTAGATTGTTCTAGTTCCAAGTGTCATGCCTTTTAGGGTGCAGGACAATCCGAAACCGCCAAGTCAACACTGCCGATTGAACACCACCGACTGATTGCCGAGAAAATCTAGCACCAGAAAAACATTACTTTTATAACCGAATAAATGTACTAACGCTCAAATACCCTTGGGAAAGGTATTAAACCGTCTCTTCCCTCCAGTTATGGGTTAAATATCAGGACAGTTAGGTTCTATATCCTTGGCTGGCAAGCAGTCTACCGCAGAAAATAGTGGTAAACCTCCTGCGGTATAATCATCTACCAAGTCAGTCATGTCTCTTTCGTGACATGATCGTCCAAGCGTGTATCACGTATGACACTTAACTGACTGACTGAATATGGATTAAATTTTAATTAGTGAATATTCTTCTTTAAATAAGGCATTATGTAAAAACATGAACCAGTTTTTTTGTTTTTAATTACTTCTAATAAAGTAAATCGTAATGACATTTTTGGAAAGAATGGAAACGAAAAGGAAATTAATATTGAACATCAGGAAAAGACAACTGAAGTTCCTGGGACATGCAATGAGAAAGGAGGGCTTGGAGAACCTGATACTAACAGGCCAGATACAGGGAAAGAGAGACAGAGGAAATCAGCGGATAGCATATTTGAAGGGCCTGAGCAGGTGGGTGAGAGAACGGGAGCTGAGAGACGTTACAGGAGAAAGCGTGCTAAGAACCACGTGGGAGACGTGGAAGGCCATGATCGCCTACGTCCTGAAAAGACAAAGTATATTGAAGAAGAAGAAGAAATTCTAAGATATTTGGTTCATATTACACATAATGACTTTTCAAATTTGAAGAAAAAAATCACTAATTAAGATTTTAGCTCTTAATAAATTATTTATTAATTTACAAAATAATTATGTTTTTCTGGTGCTGATTTATCCAGATGTTGATTTGCCCCGACGCTCAGTCGGTGGTGTTCAGTCGGCGGTGTTGAATTGTCTCTTCCTGAGCTTTATTCTGGATATCACAGTTTGCTTTATTTCCTTTTTAGTAACTTAATAAAAAGTAAATTTAGTGTAAATAGTGTAGTAAGTTTCTAAAAGCCAGATAACTGAAACTGAGATACCCACAAAAGACATGGCACGTGGAACTAGAACAATCTATCTCGGTGGACGAAAAAAAAAAGGGCTCGGTTCGAAATTTCAACATATATCACCTGAAGAAAACCGGAGCTTACAACGGCCGAAACGTCGTGAATATGACAATAAAAATAAGGATAATAGACCGAATAGCGTAAATAGTGGCTCTCGAGCCTTGTACAGGGTGAACATCATCCTCTATCTCAAAGTTATGCATTATAGCACTGACACAGAAAGGTATGATCTATTCAACACTGAGCAGCATACGGATTACTTACGGTGTGTTTGGTTAAATGGACACGTAGAAATAAAGAAAAATCTAACATTGGAATGGGTGTAATAAATTGAAACCTAGTTTCACTGACACGGATTTGCTATGTTCCTCTGGGTTGAGCCAGCTAGCTTGAGCAGGTTTTTCAAACTGTTTGATAAGTGGGCGTTTTATTTATTTATTCCCTTCATTGTTTCTTTTTCATTTTTACTTCGCTTTAGACAACCTGATCCACCATTTCCTCCTCCCGCCCTTTCTGCTTGCTCGGTTCCTGCTGTCTCCACGGATATATCATACAACTGACTTTTTCCAAAGCGCCCCAGGAGTCCTTTCTGTCGTTGGCTCGGGTCTCCTGTTTCGGTTCAAACTCCCCACCTTTTTCTATGATCCAGACTTACACATTCACCCGACGCCCAGTGAGCAGAGCTTTGGTTACAAACTACTTGAGTCAGAATATTAAAAAAGAGTTGTGAAAAATTGAGAAGTCAGACATACACTGACTCGCAAACGGTGTCCACAGATGTCTCTGCGTTGATGTAAGATTTTGACCGACTGATTATTGCGAACAGTTGACTGAAATAGTACATCCAAATTAAATAAAGTGTATCTTAGTCAAGAAAAGAAACCTGAAGTTTAAAAAACTTAGTTTTACTTAGCTACAGATTAAATCTAACTTTTGACGTTACTTTCCCGATGTGATTCACACAGATTTACAGTTATCTTCCTTTGTAACTTGAGCGTTTCAAAGTTTCATTTAACTTCATTAAACTAAATGAGATTCAGCAAAATTCAAGATACAAAATTCAGATGAGAATAAAGTTTTGATTCTAAAAATTGATAGCAGTTTGTATTTTGGTATTTACCCACATCCCCAGGGTGGTAAGATCTGAAACAAGGTCATTTTTAATGACAACTTCCCATTCACGTACGGATCAAGAATAAAATTGTCCAGTTCTAGAGACCGTTGTTACGTTGGTGCAGTCATCCACTAACCCCTCTCTTTATTGCAATGCGAGAGGTGCCGCGGCAGGGTTAGAACCATTGGAGCTAGGCCTTCCCTCGAAACTTTGTCCTGAACTGTTCGAAAGCAGAACTAACAATTATTTCACTTTGATATCAGTTCGAAGGTAGGAATTTCGTATTAATTATTGCTAGTAGTAATTCATTACTTTTACGATCTTTAGTGGATACTCCATATTTAAAGCTGAGTATAAAAGGATTATTATATACAATGAGCGACAGAAATATCTTCAAGATATACCTCCCAGAATTACCTCCAACATAATGTTAAGTCAATAGTGGCAAGAAGGTCTCCATCTAGCTAATGTCTTAACATTATGAGCTATATGTTTCTGGAAGCTATATCTGGTGGGGTAGTTTCAGGGAGGTATATATGGGAAATATTTCTGAAAAGTAGATATGGGAAGTATTTCTTGGAGGTATATATATATATATATATATATATATATATATATATATAGGAAGCATTTCTTAGAGGTATATATGGGAAGTATTTCTTGGAGGTATATGTGGGAAGTATTTCTTGGAGGTATATGTGGGAAGTATTTCTTGGAGGTATATATGGGAAGTATTTCTTGGGGGTATATGTGGGAAGTATTTCTTGGAGGTATATATGGGAAGTATTTCTTGGAGGTATATATGGGAAGTATTTCTTGGGGTTATATGTGGGAAGTATTTTTTGGAGGTCATATATGGGAGGTATTTCTGGGAGGTATATGTGGGAGGTATTTCTGTAAAAAATTTATAAAAAAGATGTGATCCAAAACTACGCAAAAAAATATATATTTTTGTTTCTATTCATTTCGGCGGTAAAGGACAAACTGAATTCATAACAAAAGCCAAAATCCGACGATCGTTATGTAAAGACGGGGTCAGATGATCTAATACCTTCAATCACAGAGTTAGATTCAGTAATAACACAATAAAACATTTGTAAAACGATTATAAATTTACCAGGCAAACTCATTGTATTTCCGATATAAATTTTAGCATCCTTAGAATTCTCCACGGATGAAATTGAACGCATATAGATTTTTTGTTAAACATTTATTAGGTCGGGGGAATTGGTTCGGTTGTCTACAATTACAAAAGTTATTATCATGGGGCAAATTAAAATGAGTATTAAAATTGTTTTCGTTGTATAATTTCAATATTTTATTGATATGTAATTTAATTATTTTTTCTAAATTGTTGGAGCAACGATAACTGAGTTTTATTGTATTCGTATTGAAAACTTTGCTTAACGGGTTATTTGGGGGAAAATGTTTATCTATTAACTTAAAAAAATTATGTCCTAGTTTAAAATTAACTTACTGATTAAATGGAGGATTATAGCATATGATTTTCCTGTTCCATTTTTCCTTTTTGAGCTACTAAATTTTTCCACAAAGTTAATCTCAGAAGATTGATAACCGCTGTCTCGAAGAATTCTATCATAAATTGTTTTATGTTTTTCGAATATTTCTTTATTAGAAGAGTGTATGTTTATGCGACGTGATGATGGAATATGTTTGATAACGGATGGTGGGTGATTAAGAGTTGGGCTTTATATAAATTGAGTTAGAATTATTTTTCATGTTGAAAAGTATTAGAAACTAAGTCTAATGTTATGTCTAAAAAGGGGTAAGTCTACTATAACAAACCAAAGACTTTAGAAGAAAGAACAATAATGCAGAAAATCGATAATATATATATATATATATTTATTATCGATTTTCTGCATTATTGTAAGAACTGCAACTTTGAAACTTCTGAATATCGTTTCTTATGTCTTTGTCTGTGAGTGTACCAAATTTGATTAAACTCGGACCACTCGTTCCATAACCCGATATTTTCGATTATCGATTTTCGATATTCATCGAGGGTACTCGACACACACACACACACACACACACACACACACACACACACACACACACACACAGACAAAGTTCCATTTATGAATAAGTTTAGATAAAGTTTTTCAGCATCCCAATATTTTTCAGTTTTGTAGTTAGAGTTAAGGAATAGAAAAATCACACTCCAGGCGACTGAAAAGTTACTCATTATTTTAAAATACTTATTATTTATTAACTATAATTTTTGCAAGAAATGGATATGATCAAAAAGCGTTTAAGATGAGGTTTTATTTAAAAGTTAATATAGACACCAGATTTCACGACTAGTTTCTTGAGCCGACCAGGAATCTCGTCAACTGATTTCATCAGAAACTCTTGTCATATGGAAGACATAATTTCTTGTATTCGCCTTTCTTCTAAAGTCTTTGGTTTGGTATAGTAGACTTACCCCTTTAACCAACCCAAAGGGAAAAATTCACAGAGTTTTAATTTAGGACTCCTGACTGGGCACTCATCCGGACCACAATGACCAATGTATCATCCGGGGAAGTGAACATTCCGTCATTCGCGAAAGACAATTGCAAAATGTGGATGAACGCCATCGTGAATGAAAATCAAATTTTCAACATTCTCCCAAGCTCTGATAATTGGCCAGATTTCATCTTGCTGCATGGTAAGGTAACTTTCGGCTTTCATCGTATCACGAAGAATGAATGAACCCACAATTCTGTCTGATGTCATCCCACACCACACCGTTACTTTGGGCCGATTCTGCTTTTTTTTTTCAGAGATACACTACCGGCTATAATTATTAGGCCACCCCAGTTTTTTAAAGAAATTATGCATTTCATACAAGTTTTAGTATTTATTGCCATGTGGATAATTCTAAATGAAAATAGAATGTTCCTTTTTTAATAATGCACAATAATATGTGCATCAAATGAACTGTTCTGGTTTCCAGTTTTTGTGATCTCTTCCCCATGCAGGTCTCGTCTTCTTATTGGCTTGCCGAGGCAAAGTCTTCCTGGCTGCCTTGAAAACATTTTCCAAATAATAACAAAAGAACCATTCTATTTTCATTTAAAATTATCCACTTGGCAATAAATACTAAAAATAGTATGAAGTACATAATTTTTTAAAAACTGGGGTGGCCTAATAATTATGGCCGGTAGTAAAACAAGTGTTCCCAATAGTGACTGTTGTGACGATTCACCAGCCCGCTGATGTGAAACACCACTTTATCACTCTAGAATACATTTTTAAAAAGAGTTGACCAATCTTAGTACCAAGTCAGCATATTCACACCAAACGCCAAGTGAATGTCAAAGTCTAGAGTGATTGGCAGTAGTGAGGCATCTAAGTATGCCATTTAAGTTCGTTCTTGAGCACAGTTCGTTAGGTGCGAAAGGAGAGCCACTTTCCCTTGCTATTTTGTCAAATTCACTTTCTTAGGCTACGTGCATTATTTCTTAAATGGCTTGCGCTATCTCCTGGTCGCTGGACTTGAAAAAGGCGACCGCTTCTTCAAGTATCAACTATAGACCCTGTAGCCATCAGTTTTGCATGACAATATTTGATTGTCTTTGCGTCAACTTGAGCTTGTACTCCCCTCTAGTGGTCCGCCACCATCTTTGATTTCCGAACTTCATAACGTGCGACCAGCTGCGCACGCTTCTGCAGAATAAAACCTTGAACCATGTTTGAAGATCATCCAAATTTCAAACAAAATAATAAATCTGAAAAGACGGCTACAAACAGATGAAATTTTCACACATTAAAGATCAAACACAAAAAAAATTTAAGCAACAATTACAATAAATCTATATATTGATACTGAAGTACCTAATTGTTTCACGCTTTTGCTGTAATGATTTTATATATCAACTAGCGGTATAGCCCGGCGTTGCTCGGGTGTAATGAAAGCTTTAAAACTAATCCATGGTCCTGGAGCTCAGACTCTTTGGACGTTGGCACGAAAGACTAAAAGCAATAGTTGTTTCCAGTTAAAGCGAAACCGTAGACTGAAAGAAAAATGAATGGATGTAAGTCAAATTTTGATTTCCTGGTATCGATATCAAATAAGTTTTTTTGGTCGTAAACTGAATTTTGAAGGCTAAATAAGTCCTCTGAGTAAATGGTATTATGGCTAAGACTAAGAACTATAATTATATCTACTTAGAGCCAAACCCGAAGCAAAAACTAAAATAAAAGGGCTGAAAACAGTACAGACATACAGGTAGATAAACAGACACACACATAAACATTTTGCCTTTTATATATATATATATATATATATATATATATATATATATCGAACCACTCCTTCTATAACCCGATTTTTTCGATTATCGATTTTCGATATTTATCGGGGGGACCTCGACACAAAACCTAGCTAAGAACATTCGCAGACGCTTATAGTACTACTGTGTAAATTTTCAAGAAAATCGGTTCAGCCGTTTCGGAGTCTATAGGTAACGGACACACACACACACACACACACACACACACACACACACACACACACACACACACACACAGAGACAAAGTTCCATTTATAAATAAGTTTAGATTTAGATTTAGATAAAGGTGTACCTTCCATTCTTTTGTGTAACACTACTTAATAATAACAACTAGCTGAACCCGTGAAACATTTCACGGATCATGGAATATAATTTTCATAATTTCAAATAAAATTCAATGGATATTGATTAAGTAATTAATATTGCTTAGTTTGTACTAATAAGGTTAATAAGATATTATACTCTCCTTTATTTTATATTAAATAACATAAATATGTTTACTACATGTAAACATTTACTTTAAGTTAGTGTAAAAAAGAAGAAATGAAATAGATCCATTACAGCAGTTCTATATATACTACATTTCTAGTAATTTATAATTATTTTAAAATAATGAGTTACTTTTCAATCTCTCTCTCTC
>JBBBDQ010000882.1:462500-507500 GCA_037127315.1 Ascarosepion bandense
CTACCGGCCTAATTATTTGAGAAATCTTGTTAGAAAAATATGCGCTATCCAGCAAGATATGAGCTTGCGTCCCTTAGAGCAATTTCATGTTGTTGCAACTGAGAATTTGAATTTCTACAGTAATCTACGCCATATTAAAAAAAGAAAAACAACTTTAAAACTAGCAAAAAATGAGATCAAGTTTGCGTCCTTTTTACTTTACTTGATGCTTTAATTGTAAAAGTTAAATAAAAACTGAGAAAAAATTGATAAAAGAATGGTTATATATATAAAAGAAAATTATATAAAAATTATAATTTATTATAATAAATAATTATTTAAGCTCTTAATTTTTTTAGGTATTTTTTAAAAATAGTTTGTTATGAATTGGCGAAGGGAGAGAAGGTAAAACAGTGGGCAATTTCGGACTAGGAATCGCAACGGAAGTGGCGAGAAATGGGTCGAATGATGCACAGCGAATGACCAGATAATCGCCAACACCTGGTTCTAAGAGAATTCAAGAAGTCTATGGACACGGAGAAATCCAAGAGAAGAAATTAAGAACCAAATTGAAAAGAAACAAAGTAACGGGACCAAATGGTATTGTAACAGAGATGTTGATGTCCTTAAAAGGCTCTGGCGTGGACAGGCTCACAGAAATAATAAACGAAATCCACAACAGTGGCAAGACACCGGAAGATCCAAGCATCTCAATTTTCATAACATTACCTAAGAAACCAGGCACAAAGGAATGTGAACTCCATTGAACAATCAGTTTAATGAACCACATAACAAAACCGGATTCTGATGAACAGAGCTCGTAGCAGAAATAGCCCAGAGATAGGACAAAAGCAGTGTGGCTTCGTGAAAGATACCGGAATGAGGAGTGCGATATTCATGCTCAGAATGCTATCTGAACGAGAAATACAAATGCGGAAGGACTTTTATTTGTGCTTTATAGACTACACAAAGGCGTTTGATAAATTCCGCCACACATGGATAGAGATGCCCGACAACCTTGACATTTTCGAAAAAGACGTTAAGATAATCAAGAATCTATATTGGTAGCAAACTGCTTGTGTAGGGATAGGAAGTGAACTTAGCAGATATACAAAATAGAAAGTAGCGTAAGACAAGGATGTGTTTTCTCACCGGATCTATTCAACATGTACAGCGAAGCAATTATGAGAGTAATAAAAGCCTTGCCGCGATTCGTCATTGGCGGTCACAATCTCATCAATATAAGCAGATGACATGGTGCTGATAGCAGACACGGAAAGGAAAATGCAGGACCTTATACAGAAAGTAGCAAAAGAAAGCGAGAAGAAAGGACTGTGCATAAACTTAAAGAAAACTGAATGTATGGTCATCAGCAAAAAAGAAGAGCCCAATATGCCAACTACAAGTCGAAGAAAACAAAATAAAACAAGTAAAAACATTCAAATACCTGGGAAGTGTTCTGACAGAGGATGGAAAGTGAGACATGCAGATCCAAAGACGCATAGGCATGGTCAAGAACGCATTGCAGAAGCTAACGTGAGAACTAAGAGACACGAAAATCTCATTAGAAACAAAGAAAAAAAAGAACGCTGGATGGCTAAGTGATATCTGTCTTTCACTATGGAAGTGAATGTTTGACGATCTCATCAAGGATGAAGGAGAGGCTAGAGACAACAGACATTTGGTTTTACAGAAGGATGCTGAGGATACCATGGACTGAGCATGTGAGCAACGATGAAGTGTTGGAGAGGATGCAAACGAGAAGAAAGCTTATACTTAACAGCAGGAAGAGACAGATAAGGTTCCCGTGACAGAAGGGCCTGGAGAATTTAATACTCACAGGACAGAGAAAAGAAAAGAGAGACAGGGGCAAGCAGTGCGAGACATACATTATAAGCCTGAGCAAATGGATAGCAGAGCGGGGTTTGGGAGAGATACCAAGAGAGAAAATATTGAAAGTGACAAGAGACAGGGCCAGGTGGAAGTCCGTCCATGATCGCCTACGTCCTGAAGAGGCAGAGCACATGAAGAAGAAGAATAATCTCCCAACGCTGAAATGAAAACTGTTATTAAATAGGAAGTAAAAATATAAAAATGTTGATTTTTTTTTTTACTTTTTAGAAAATGCATTAAGGTTTATTTTACTTTTTAAAAAAAATTTTACTTTGGATAGTGTAATCATAAAATATACGGGAGCGAAATTCAAGGTTTCAAATTCTTCTGAATCTAGTTTTGAAATTGCGCAGAAAAATAATAAATAAATAAATAAATAAAAAGAAAGAAAAATGAAAAAAAAAAAAAAAGGCAACAAATGGTAGTGTCGGAATTCGCCGAGGAATCCTGTTTGTATCATAAACGTGTTGTCATTCGAGAGTTTAGATGAATAATGGCGAAATTCAAGAACAGGAGAATCCAAAAGAATTCAAATGCAGTAAAGCCATAACGCTATTCTTACCCTTTGACTGCTCATGTTTTAAGCTTGACAACTGCTTTCATAAACTGCTTCTGAAAAGATTTCTACAGAAATCCGGACAACTGCATCTGTCAAATTGTACGACGGATTTAGTTTCTCTGTGCCCGGCACGCCTGCTGTCATGGCGGCGTCTCGTGACGAGGGAAAAGCCTCAAATAAAGCCAGACAAATGATTAGAGATCTGATTCGTTTTTGTCGCTGTTGTCGTACAGTGTATTGCCAAATGAGAAGGAACAAATCCATTCCTGTTTTTTTTTTCTGTTTAAGCGATCTCGTTTCATAGTTATTTACTAACATCGGCTTAGTCTGACACAAAATCATTTTTATTGAGCACCCATAAAAAACCGACTGCTAAGTAATTCAAAATTGTCTTGCAAGTCACGGCAAAGTGCTATGAACTAAGATTAGTTCAGTTTGGTAAAGCACATGTGTACGGGGCACCAGGTGAAGATTGAACTCAATGCAACAGGAAGGCCATGATCATACTGCTTAACGAGTTGCTCTACGGATATCTTCTACGCTTGGCTTAGTTTTGCATAGTGAGGATCGGTTCCACTGTACTGGCAAAAAATTAGCCAAACCTGTCTGTTGCGCATATCTCCTTCAGCAACATACAACAAATATATTTTACTCTGGCACAGGTCTAAAATGATAATAGTGAAAATGCTTTATATACAAACAAGATGGAATAAACAGACTATTTAAATAATAATAGTAAAAATTCTTAATTTAAAATGCAGCAAAATAAAATGAAATAAAACTAGTAAACAAATAAAAATAATCAAATTACTTCAACTATAAGTAACGATTAAATAAAACAATAATATTGAGAATGTTTAGTTTAAAAAGCAAAAATAAAAGTCAAATTTAATAGGAGTAGATAGGGTTGACTATCGTCCGGTTCGCACACCTTCCCAATTTTTTGAACTGGAGTAGATTTTATTCCTTGTTTCCTGTTTAGGACTTGGCTTTCGGTTCCCTCAAAATTTATTGTCCTTCTCATTCACTTCCGGTGCCCCCCTTCCATCTTGGTGGCATTATCACTTTTCTTGGGGTGGTGTCTCTTACTCTGTAACTTTATACCACGAGTTGCTTTTGGGCCTAGTACAAGGGGACCCCCATTGTAAGAAAGTATTTTTTTACTCTCTTTCACTCTGAGTAGATTTTTGCGTCTTAGTGGCATTATCATCTTGTTTGGGGTGAATTGATAAAAAATAGTAATAAAACGTCATTATCCTCATGAGTTTGAAAAGACGCAAGGTCAATGAAATAATAATAATAATAATAATAATAATAATAATAATAATAATAATAATAATAATAATAATAACAAAAGTATGAACAGCACCCAGCACCGGTTACAGAAATAGAAGATGTAACCATTCTATGGGATTACACCATATACACAGACAGAAAAATTGAAGCAAACAGGCCAGACATTATTGTTAAAAACCAGAAGGAGAAAACTTGTCTATTAATTGATATGGCTTGTCCAGCGGATTGTAACATAGCAATCAAGGAATTTGAAAAACTGTCAAAATATAAAGACCTGGAAATTGAAATAGAAAAAATGTGGAAATTGAAAACAAGTGTTGTGCCAGTGATAGTAGGTGCACTTGGAATGATAAAAAATGGAACAAAACAACACATTGAAAGAATCCCTGGAAACCCCAGCTTAAGAGATATACAAAAAATTGTCTTATTAAGTACAGCCCATACACTAAGGAAAACTTTATCTATGTAATGCTGGGGATGATAGGGAAGATAGAAAAACATGAAATGGAGTCATAACAACACGCCACGACCTGCCTTAGGTCTCCCCGCAGACTTGGTTGGTAGTGAGACCAAAGCAGAAATCGAAATATGATGAAAAAATGACATAATAATAATAAATGCTTTCAAAGCATCATTTAAAATACAACAGTAAAATGGAATATAACTAGTAATAAAATAATGCTTACCTTAAAAACTAGCAAGTCCGACAAACCCAACCAACTAAACATGGCAACTACTCCCGAAAAAGGAACTCAAATCAACGGTTAACTGGGGCAAGAAATGACTTGTAACTTTTGACGACTTCATAGCAAAACTGTTTTCATTATTCACCACAGAGAACATTTTTTGCCTGCTATGACCGATGCTAATGATAACATAAGAAAATACGACAAAGTTCAGCAACTTAAAAAGTAACAAAAAAAGAGTAAAATCGACACCCTCTTTATTTTAATAAAGACCGTACTGTGTGGGTGAGGTCTCCTCTTGGGTTAAGGCTGGCATCGATGCTTTCATCCCTGCCAGGAAGTTAAGACTTAAATCTCACTCATCACCCTGGTTCTCCCCTGCCTGCTCATCTGCCATCGCCCACCGAAATCACTTCTTTCGGCTTTACCGGAGTCACGCGTCGTACCATGACAGGCGCCTTTTTGCCTCGGCTCGCAATGAGTGCAAGATTTAAGCTGATGTTTGCAGCTAGAATGAAGCAGCGCATAGGATCCCGTAAGTTTGGCTCCAAAGGCTACTGGAGGCTCTGTAAAAGCGTGCTGAACAACATCATGCCTTCAGTTCCCACTGTAATCAACGAATTTGAGGTCCTCACCTATTCAACAGACAAGGCTGAGTGCTTTGCTCGCAGATTCTTTACTAACTCGACACTAAACTCGTCTGGAGTATCTGTACCCGACTTCTTTCCCCAAACACAGGCCCAACTGACTGACATACTCATTACCCCCTCGGTGGTCTCCAAAATAATTTCAAAACTTGACCCCCATAAGGCTAGCGGTGGCGATGGAATACCAATTATTATCCTAAAAAATGTGCTCATGAACTCTCCTCTGTCCTCTCTAAACTTTATGACTACTGCCTCTCTGCTTCTTGCTTTCCTGCCTGCTGGAAATCCTCCTCCGTGGTTCCTAAAACACTGGAGAACCCTCAGACCCCGCTAATTATCGCCCTATCAGCCTCCTACCGATCGCCAAGTGTTCAAAGCCATCATCAACGCCTGGATGGTACAAAATCTCTCAGTCCACAGACTCTTTTCGAACAAACAGTATGGTTTCCACTTCACCAGATCTACTGCTGATATGCTCACGATCATCATTGAGTCTATACACCAGGCCCGCGACAAGAACGGCAAAGCCCGAACTGTTGCAGTTGACATCTCTAACGCGTTTGACAGAGTCAGGCATGCTGGCCTTCTATGCAAGCTGCGAGGTATAACTGGACATTTGTTTGACCTAATCCAGCCATTCCTTTTGAAACGTACAATGAAGGTATTATTGAACGGACAAGCCTCCCAATACTATCACACGAACCCGAGTGTCCCTCAAGGCACTATTCTAGGTCCTTTTCCTTATCTGTATTAACTATTTCCCCGATGTAATAAGATACCAAGTAGGCATATATGCTGACGATACTACGGTTTACTCTCGTCTGGATCAAAAAACTACCGAGGCTGAAAAAGGACCTCCAATCCGTGGTAGACTAGGGTAAGAAATGGCTCGTAAATTTTAATGCTTCCAAAACGAAGCTGCTGTCTATTAATCATCACAGACAATCGTTCCTCCCGCTCATTAACATGGATCATTAACATGGATCATTAACTAGTCTCCCTCAAAGTAAAACACTGCGCCTCCTCAGATTAACTCTCACGTCAGACCTCAAGTTGAATAACTATATGAAATTCATAACTAAATCCGCTGCTAAGAAGGTCAGTTCTCTGTGCAGGGCTACTAAGTTTTTCCGTCTGAAACAATCCTGCATATATACAAATCTACCATCCGCCCGTGCATTGAATATTGCTTCCATATCTGGTCTGGTGCTCCTGCTATCTACATAGGTGTCCTTGACAAAATCCAACGGAAAATCTGTAATGTTATCGATGCCG
Organism: Ascarosepion bandense; assembly: GCA_037127315.1. Classification (NCBI taxonomy): domain Eukaryota; kingdom Metazoa; phylum Mollusca; class Cephalopoda; order Sepiida; family Sepiidae; genus Ascarosepion; species Ascarosepion bandense. The sequence continues at coordinate 468,836 of JBBBDQ010000882.1, forward strand.
ACTTGGCAGCTAGGATAAAGTCACTTTCTCACCGATGTAGTGTAGTTTCCCTGTGTCTCTTTGTGGTAAAATAAACTTAAAACAGCAACGGAATTGTGTCTCTCCCAGCTGGTATTCTAAGCAAGTCTTTCCTTCTTGAGCTCTGTCTCAAAATCTCACTGACAGACGTTTCAGCCACCAACTGTGAACATTCTTTTTTCTCCCCATCACTGGGAAAAATTCGTTGCTTTTATATCTGTCCATGTACCCATAATCCATTTGCGTCTTCCTGTTATCCCATAATGCATTGCATATTTTTAGTGTATAAAAATACAATGCAGGTCCCTCCTCATTCTTTTACATTATCTGGCTGAGGACAGATTACGTCGGAGCAGTAAGTGCTTTTTCTTTTAACTTCATTTTAGCTGCAGTAGCTTTACACGCTAAGCAAATACGGGCTCTCTTTTGGCGGGGACAAGGCAAGTCGCAAACAGTAGTGGTAGTCCCAGGTTGTATCTCATGTCTGCCACATTCTTCTACAAATACTTTCACGGCTTCTGCTCCGATGAACTTAGCTCACTGGTACCCCCTATATACGAATTTCCTCGAGCCACATGACTAGCAACTAGGCCCCACCCTTTTACTGTGAAACCGATAAATTGTAAACACAAATTCTACTCCAACAGCTTCTTTCTCGCACTTCCTGCCTGTGGAATTCCCTTCCGCTTAATTGCTTTCCCGACAACTACAATTTTCAAGAATTCAAATGTAAAGCCAACAGTAATCTCCTGTCTCACTTGCATCCGCTCTCTCATGCTCTTTTCTCCGTCCACCCCACTCTCATTAGTATTCTCATCCTTTTCTTACCGACTTCCTGACACACCCTGTAACCTGTCACTCTTTTTCATAACATTTCTACTATGTAGACCCCTGCACAACAGTGGCAGTAAAATTCCTTGCTTGGGGCCGCACGGTTATAAAAACAAATGTCATTGGGTTTGTCATTGGGTTTGTCGTCCATATTCTTAGGCCTCCATTATATTTAGTCTTTTAGTTTTTGCATGTGAATGATGCAAAAAATGATGTATTTGTGTTGTCAACAAGTATGTTCCCGATAGGTTTTGTTAGGTTTCTGTGTGTGTTTAAATGAGATGGAATTGAGCTCCGTTAAGAGATATAATGTCAATCTTCGATTCTGTTACGTAGTGGCAAGGCCGATATAATTATTTACGAAATTAGGATCAAGAACGCATTTTTTTAAAGGTCACGAACTTTTTTCTTTTATGAACATAAATTATATAAAAATTGTCCAAATATTTCGTTTTTTTCCGAACGCTTTCGGTTGACGAAAAGACTCACGTTGTATCTTTCAGACCATACTTCACTTCGATCTCAAAATCTAGCCATAACATTTGTTGATAATACAAATTTAATACCATCATCTACATGCAAAAAAAAGGTTAAAAACAATCAAAGCATTATTAATAAAAACCAGAAATACCCAACACCTTATAATATCAACTATGAACACGGCCATAACGTGTTTCCCGTGTTCGGAATATAATGCACACATATGATTCTACACACATACATAAACACTACACATATTCATTCACACGTAAAATAAAAGATACGAATATAAGATAAAATACTTTGCCAGAATAACGCAAATTACGAAATAAACGATCAGAACTGATCCTAAAATTCAGATACGAAAACGAATGTTTACCGCGTTAGAGAAAAATCGAAAACCAAAAACGAATAACTTGTAAAATACCACCAAGATAAATGCAAATATATACATTTCACTATATATAACACATACTTATAACAGATACTTACGGTTTTAAATTAATTCTTAAAAATGAAAAATCTTTCTTGAAGCTTTTATTTTAGTTTTAATTTTAAGCTAATTGATACTTTGCTCTATTTCAAAACTAATTTAAATTTAACGAAAAAAAATTTTTTTTAAATTGACAAAATTCCATAATTTTAGTCATTTTTGCCATCTGCCAGCGCAGTGTTTTTTGACTAAAAAAATCTTTCAAAAAACAAAAAAAAACTTTTCTGAAACTTTAAAAAAAAATTTAGTTGTTATTAATTTGATTTGAAACAAATATTACAGAAATACATTTTTGATATAGGGCTAGGTGTCTTGATTAGTTGTTGACAGATGGTCTATCTAATTTTTTTCTACGGGAGGTATATCTCTAAAAATGACTTGAAGAATATTGTAGCGCAGGGGATGGTTAATGTCTTTTTAGTTCGGCCTTGCGTCAGACATAACCGAACTCCCTACAACTTACAAGTTTTATGCAGAGTTCTAATCATCAGAAGGTTTTTCATCATCAGAAGGTTTTTCATCATCAAAAGGTTGATTGTCAGTTGGAATATGTGGATTAGTGTAGAAGAGTGGAATAATAAAATATACATTTTGAATGTTAAAATAAAAAATATTAAAAGGAAGAAATAGCATGAATTGTAGAAGTTAATGTGCAATAAGAAACATTATTAAGAAGTTAAGGGTAGAGTTCGTACAAAATATTCGAAATAGTAATTGTTGAAAGAGATAAGGAGAAAGAGAAAGAGAACAATGTCCGAGTCGCTTGAAGTTGAAATTACATTTTAGATGTTTCGTCTCGCACCTCCCATCTCTGTCTCTGACGCTGATCGAGGCTCTTGCTCGCGAAGTCCTCAAGTCTTGTAAGTTATTCCCATTGGTCAAACATCATTTTAACACCTACTTGCGAAATCTGGTTTCGACTTTTTCGTTAAGCACATGGTCAATCTTTTTTTTTTTTTTTGGGGAAAAACCAGGATTCACGCGTCACTGTGAATTTTTGTAATAGTGAAGAAGAGAGTAGATTTTAATTAATTTTTTATTCGCTACAATATGACGTGAGAACATTTTTAATATAATGTTTAAATACCCAGTAATCTTAAAAATGTAAGAAAATATTCTTTGTAATATAATGTTTTATTGAATTTTAGGTAGTTTCGCTTTAAATTTACTATAATTACCGCTCTTATTTTATAATAATGTTGTTTATGGGCATCCGTCTTTACAAAACTCGACACGTACATACACATACAAAAAAAAAAAAATTCAAAATTCTTTTGAAAATAATTGTGGTCGTTGAATTGTAGTAAGCTTTTGCATTTATAATTAATCAATATACTTTTTATATAAAAACAGTATCATCTAAGCGTAACAAATTAATAAATAATTTTAAAAGATTTAAAACTTTCTAAATTATTCTAATTAAAATAAAATAAAATGAAAATAATTCTTGTAAAAATTCAGTATTCATCAAAATTTGTTTTCTTAAGACAATAAAGTCAGTATTATATCTTACTCATAAAAGCAATTAAGAACTTTTCTAATTTAATAATATCTTTGTTTTATTGACTTTTCTATTTTACGATTCAAATTTTTGGTAAGTGAGGCCCTGCTTTACAAAAAAATATTGATGATTTAACTTCTATAAAGATTTTTGCTTGTTACTAATATAAACATTTAGTTAAGTGCCATACGTGATACACGCTTTGGGCGATCATGTCTCGAAAGAGACATGACTGACTGGGCAGAAGATTATCCCGCTTTAGGTTGCCATTACTTTTTGTAGTAGACCAGAAGTAGTACAGAACGCAATCTGTCCTATTATTTAACGCATAACTCTAGGGGAGAGAGAGATTAATACCTTTCCAAAGGGTATTTGTGCGTAAGTGAATACAAGGAATTCAACTGGAATTCGAACTCTGCTCCCCGATTTGTCATTCCGAGTTGACACCACAACGCACATCCAATCTAAACATTAAGCGGTACCAAAATGAATTTCTTGAATCTTTCTGAAATTTAATAATTGGAGGTGGAGGTAACAGATGAAAAAAATCTTTTTTTTTTTACTAAAATTTTCTAAAAAAAAGGAATTTCTAAAATAATTTAATTTATTTATGAATATGCCCACAAAGTTTTGGGTTTAATTACGAATAAAAATTCATGTATTTTTTAAAAATCATTTCACCCTAACCAAGACAATAAAGTCACTAAGATGCAAGACATGTGAGAGGACATGAGAAGACAAACATTATTATGACGTGACAACAATAAAAGAACAAAAATTAAAAAGACAAGATAACGATTGACATTATAATTAAAATTTTGAAGATAAAATTTGACAGGGAAAAAGGAAGCCGAAATAGCTATTCACAAGTGAGGAGTATAACAGAAGACGCTATTAGCATAGAACTTACGGTTATAGCTAATCTAAAATGATTAGACATTGTCTAAAAATCTAAAAGGATTAGACACTGTCTGCAAAATGATGAGATTTTGTCAGCAATTTAGTTCTGCACTAATTTCGTAGTGTCTACGTAATTAATATATTTCCAGTCGACATAAAGCGAAGAATCGATTTTCTATTGTTATTAAGTAATCAATTGATCAACCATAGAATTATTACACTGTGTCGGATTTAATTATTCAAGTTAATGTTTGCACAATAAAACCGCCATGGACCAACGCGTATTGGGGAAATTTTCAGAATGTCTGTCAGTTAAGTGCTATACGTGATACACGCTTTGGGCGATCATGTCTCGAAAGAGACATGTCTGATTGGGCAGAAGATTATTCCACATTAGGTTGCCATTGCTTTGTGCGATAGACTGGTTGCCAGCAAAGGCTAAAGAACCCACTCTGTTCTATTATTTAACCCATAATTCTAGGGAAGAGACGGATTAATACCTTTCCCAAGGGTATTTGTGCTTAAGTGAACGCAAGGAATTCAACTGGAATTCGAACTCGGATCCCCGATTTGTCGTTCCGAGCCGATATCCACTGCACCACAACGCACATCCACTTTCAGAATGTACTAATATTTATAAGAGTAATATAACGTGTGATACATAAAAGTCAACATCCACAGACGACACACTGTTTTATGCAGTTGTCTGTTTTACTCAATTCTCAGGCGATGTGCATTGTCTTGTTGCTCGACTATTTATATATACAGCTCAACAAAAACAAGTAAAATTAATTAATCCAAACAAATAAATATATAAATAAAATAAGTAAATAAACAAATTAACAAACCATGTATGTCCAGATAAACGCAAGAAAACGCAGTAATAACAACCAACAATAAAATATCATAAGAAATATAAACAAGCAAATATAAATAAAAAAAAGTAACTAACAACATTATAAATATCCAAAAACTGTATTCGGATCCACAATTATCTCCACTCAATAGCCACTCGAATCATTTGAAAAACAACCGTTACTCCCATCAAAACAACTATTAGAGTAATAGAATAGATTACCCACAATGCAATAAACTACTCACAATTCATTGTAGACAAAAGTTTTCGATAATAAAGAAATAAAGTAAAGGTAATAAAGGATGTGCGTTGTGGTGCAGTGGATATCGACTCGGAACGACAAATCGGGGAGCAAGGTTCGAATTCCAGCTGAATTCATTACATTCACTTACGCGCAAATACCCTTAGGATAGGTATTAATCTGTCTATTCCTTCCAGTTATGGGTTAAATAACAGAACAGATTGTGTTCTATAGTCTTGGTCGGCAACCAGTCTACAGCAGAAAGCAATGGCAACCCACTGCTGGATAATCTTCTGCCCAGTCAGTCATGTCTCTTTCGAGACATGATCGCCCAAGCGTGTATCACGTATGGCACTTAACTGACTGAATAAATAAACACAAGAAGAAAGGACTAACCATTAATTGCAAAAAAAAATAGAGTGTATTTTTGTCGGTAAAAGAAAAAAATCAAGAAGAGAACTATCAATTGTAGATGTCAAAACCAAAGTTTAAGAAGTTTAAATATCTAGAAACTGTTTTAACAGAGGATGGACAGTGTGACATCGAAATTCGAAAGTGCATTAGATGAGCAAAATATGCTTTCCAAAAGCGAAACAGAATATAAAGAAACAGAAAAAGTGCTGAACTGTTATGCAATGTCAATCCGCAATGAATGTTGGGCAATTTCCTCACAGAATTAAGAGATGACAAGCAGTATAGCCCGGCGTTGCTCGGGTGTAATGAAAGCTTTAAAACTAATCCATGGTCCTGGAGCTCAGACTCTTTGGACGTTGGCACGAAAGACTAAAACGCAATAGTTGTTTCCAGTTAAAGCGAAACCGTAGACCGAAAGAAAAATGAATGGATGTAAGTCAAATTTTGATTTCCTGGTATTGACATCAAATAAGTTTTTTTGGTCGTAAACTGAATTTTGAAGGCTAAATAAGTCCTCTGAGTAAATGGTATCATGACTGAGACTAAGAACTACAATTATACCTAGTTAGAGCCAAACCCGAAGCAAAAACTAAAATAAAAAGGCTGAAAACAGTACAGACATACAGACAGATAAACAGGCACACACACAAACATCTTGACTATATATATATATATATATATATATATATTATCGATTTTCTGCACTATTGTAAGAAGTGCAACCTTGAAACTTCTGAATATCATTTCTTATGTCTTTGTCTATGAGTGTATCAAATTTGATTAAAATCAGACCACTCCTTCTATAACCCGATTTTGTCGATTATCGATTTTCGATATTTATCGGGGGTACCTCGACACAAAACCTAGCTAAGAACACTCGCAGACGCTTGTACTATACAACTGTGTAAATTTTCAAGAAAATCAGTCCAGCCATTTCAGAGTCTATAGGTAACGGGTACACACACACACACACACACACACACACACACACACACACACACACACATTAAAAAAGATGTTGATTATATCATGGACGAAAGATGTGTGTAACAAGGAAGTTTTAAGGAAAGTAAAATCGAAAAGGACACTTCCCCTTAGAGTCGGAAAGGGACAGTTGAAACTTCTGGGATATATAATAATAAAATAAGGGTAGAGAATAGGGGTATGAAAAATTAGCACTAGTCATACCGAAGTCAAAATGAACAGAGAGAGAGAGAGAGAGAGAGAGAGAGAGAGAAAATAATCTTCTATGTGCCCTGTCCCTTCAGGATGGAGGCGATTATGGTTCTCCACGTCTCCCTATCCCTTGTTGCTCTTAGTATGTTTGCTCCTGTTACTCCTGGCAACCCCCATTCCGTCATCCACCTGATCAGGTCCTGCAAATAATAATGACAAATATTGGTAAGAGCTATAAATGAGAGAAAAGTTGTAGAGAGCCATGATCGACCTCACTCTAAAAGCACATCGCATACAGAAGAAGATTTATGTATCTAGATAGAAATTGTTTGTTATTTCAATTCAGTAAAAATGTATCTCTCGATTTATTTGATTATGCAAATATACTTTAAGTAAAATTAAAATAATTTGGATAAATCCTAAAGCGAAACTACTTCAGCCACTAAACATAACTAATCATTCATTTTTTATTAGTGTTACTTTATTTCAATAAATGACTGCTTTTGTATCAGAGATTTATCGAAATTTGCTTAACAAATATCAAATCAAAGCCTACTATATTGATATTGAAAGTTGGCAGGTGACACACTGAATGATATCATGAAAAATGTTTTAGATGATAAAATCATTACAATTTAAACATTATTGTTGTTGTTGTTGTTGTTGTTATTATTATTATTATTATTATTATTATTATTATTGTGTCATTTTTCATCATATTTCAATTTCTGCTTTGGTGTCACTACCAACCAAGTCTGCGGGGAGACCTAAGGCAGGTAGTGGTGTTGTTATGACTCCATTTCATGTTTTTCTATCTTCCCTATCACCCCCAGCATTACATAGATAAAGTTTTCGTTAGTGTGTGGGCTGTACTTAATAAGACAATTTTTTGTATATCTCTTAAGCTGGGGTTTCCAGGGATTCTTTCAATGTGTTGTTTTGTTCCATTTTTTATCATTCCAAGTGCACCTACTATCACTGGCACAACTCTTGTTTTCAATTTCCACATTTTTTCTATTTCAATTTCCAGGTCTTTATATTTTGACAGTTTTTCAAATTCCTTGATTGCGATGTTACAATCGGCTGGACAAGCCATATCAATTAATAGACAAGTTTTCTCCTTCTGGTTTTTAACAATAATGTCTGGCCTGTTTGCTTCAATTTTTCTGTCTGTGTAGATGGTGTAATCCCATAGAATGGTTACATCTTCTATTTCTGTAACCGGTGCTGGATGATGTTCATACCAGTGTTTGTTTACAGCCTTTCCAGAATGTTTGCACATTGCCCAATGTAAATATTGTCCAACTCTATCGTGGCGATTTTTATATTCATTTGGGGCAAGCACAGAACAGCCTGAGATTAGGTGGTCTATTGTTTCTTAGTGTTTATCACAAAACCTGCATTTTGGATCCATATTATTATGCATAATATTTGCCTGAAAGTTTCTAGTGAAAAGACTTTGGTCTTGTGCTGCAAGAATAAAGCCTTCAGTTTCAGACTTTAATCCAGATGCACGTAACCATCGATGAGTATTAACTTTGTCAACATTGGATTTATTGGCACGTACTGGATATTGGCCATGCAGAGGTTTGTCTTGCCAGCGCTGTTCCATCTGTTCGAGAGCTTTATCTTTGGCTTTCATTTTCATATTTTTTTGCCGCAATAGTTGGTTCTTGGCTTCTGTTTTGCTTTTCTACAGAATCTACTAACTGTAAATCTTGTTTGTATTTACTGCCTTCTTTTATTATTGAATATTTTTTCTTTCTTACTTCATGTTGCCTTACTAATTGTATCATCCAATCCTTTGTTGTTTCTATGTATGTTAGTAAGCCAATAGTTGTTGTCTTGTATGGCAATTCCAGCTGAATAAGACCTCTTCCACCTTCTTTACGGGGTATGTATAGACGGTCTACATCAGCCTTTGGATGATGCATCTTATGCATAGAAAGAAGCTTTCTTGTTTTAGCATCCATTCGCCTGATGTCGTTTAGAGTCCAGTTTAAGATGTTAAAGCTATATTGGACAACTGGAATTGCAAGGCTATTAATGGCCATAACTCTGTTCTGTGAATTTAATTCAGTTTTTAATATCATTCGTAGCCTTCTATAGTACTCTTTACGCACTATTTCTTTCATTTTTTTATGGTGAATGTTTTCGCTCTCATTTACACCTAGGTATTTATAAGCTTCTTTTGGTTTCAATTCTTTTATTGTTACAGCAGGGTCTAGGCTAATTGAGGATGTTTCTTGTATTGATCCACGTAAAACTGTAGCTTTAGCACATTTATTCAAATTAAATTTCATTCCAATGTCTTCGCTGAAGCATTTTACAGTTTGCAGAAGACCTTCCAGCTCATTATCATTCTTAGCATATAACTTCAAGTCATCCATGTAAAATAGATGGCTTATTTTCTTTTGGCCTATTTTATAACCACATTCTGTCTTATTAAGTTGACTGGTTAGTGCTATTAATGATATGCAGAATAGTAAGGGAGATAAAGAATCACCTTGAAATATACCTCTTTTGATGTTTATTTCATAATGTTTGATGAAATTGATGATGACGGGCGATATCTTGTATATATTTAAAGTCTTTAAAATCCAGGAATGTGGCACACTATCGAATGCCTTTCGATAATCTATCCAGGCAGTACTAAGATTTTTCTTTGTACTGTAGCAGTTTTCCAGGATCATTTTGTTAATTAGCAATTGGTCTTTACAACCATAACAGCCACGTTTGCACCCCTTTTGTTCAAGCGGTATCATGTCATTTCTTTCTAAGGAATAAATATGTCTGTTTTTTTAAAATAGATGTTAATAGTTTATATGTTGTCGGAAGACATGTAATTGGTCTGTAGTTTTTCGGGTTGTTTGTGTCACCATTCTTGGGTAGAAGAAATGTAATTCCTTTGGTCATCCATGCAGAAATTTTAGTGGGATCGTCAACCATTTCTTGAAGTTCTTTGGCTAGTTTTTTATGTGCTGCATTTAAATAATATAGCCAAAAGTTAGGAATTTTATCTATACCTGGGAATTTCCAATTGTGTGCTTTTTTAGTGCAAATTTAACATCATCTTCTGTAATTCCAGACCATGTCTGTTCTGGTTTATTTTTCATTCGTTCTATCTCTTGCGCAATCCAATGTACTTCCTTGCCATGTTCCCTAGAGCAAGCCCATATCTCTTCCCAGAACTGTGTGACCTCTTCCATTCTGGGGGGGGGGGACTGTCACTTCAATTCTTTTTTTACCTATTTCCCTGTAAAATCTCTTTGTATCAGTCTGAAAAATCTTGTTTTGTCTGTAAAATCTTGCTCTTTTTTCATAGCGTCTTATTCTTTGAGCCTTCAGTTGGATTTTTTGCTTTATTTTTTCTTTATTTGATAAGACTTCATTTTCATTCCTAATGTTATATTTTCTTTAGGCTCTTCTGCTTTTCCTAGTTCTTACATTTATTCCTCTACTCAGTTCATCCAGTACTGACAGTTCACTTCTAAGTTGTTCGATTTCTTTTTCTATTTTTCTTTTCCAAGGTGGATCTTCACGTCTGCGAGACTGCCTTGTTTTTATTTTGATATTCAATTTTTTTGTTGCTGCTGTTGCTGATGCATATATTACTTCGTTAAGATTTGTATGGGTGTCTTCATCGAGTATTAATTTCAGTGCTGCATTGTAGAGTTTAATAGTTCGGAGGTTATGTTTTGTTGGTTGTAATTTTGGGAGCTGTTCACGTTCCTCCATTGTAATATTTTGTATTTGACTTAGGTGGTTTTTTATTTCTATCTTGGCTTCCTGCATATTGTTCTTATTTTCCGTCAAATAATTATCTTCGATGTGTTCTGAACTCGTTTTATTTTTGTCTTTTAACTGACTCAGATCACACCTTTCCAGCACTTTTAAACTTACAGCATTATCTTCGTAGTGATTTGCGTGTTTCACGGTTTCTACATTATGACCTGTGGCTTGTTTGATGTTATTACTTTTTATTTCTGATTCCGGTTCCTTTTCATATTTTGTTGATTCGTCTCTTCTTGTTACAATTCTTTTAATTTCATGAATTTCAGCTTCTGTCAGTCGGTTATTACGAATAATGTACCTACGTACATTGGCTAATTTATTTTCGTCAATATACTTTCTATTTGCTTGACCAACTTTTTCACGCCAAATGTCATATGTTTGGCGAGTCATGTTTTTTTGAGGTTTGAGTAACGCTTCATGAAATGCAGTCATAACGACTTTGTACTTCTCACGAGACCATTTTATTTTTTCTTTCTTTAAATATACGGTTGTAGATCTAGCTGGTGAATTTTCAGGACCATCATTAGGATTATTCTGGTTGTGGGGACCTGAAGATTCATTCTTTGTGTAGGAGTTTGTTCCTCTGGCAGATTTTTCGACCTCAGGTAGGTTCCCTCCTGAAGGACGGGCTCCCTGTTTATCCACTGGAAGAGCCATACTGGACTTTTTATTTCTATTTGTATTTTTCATGTTTTTCCCACGAGTGACGCACGGGTCCAAAAGTCCACCCAAAGTTGCCCGGCACGTTGGGTAACGGTCTTTTACAAACAGGGTCCCGAAGCCTGTAGGGGATCGTTTGTGACCTCATAACGCAGTAGCCATTCACTCCTCGGCACGATTAACACCTTGAGTTGCGGGTTGTTGTTCGGAGTTTTCCTTCTCCTAAATGGGCTGCCAAGCAACATCTGACATAGACGCGATTGGAATTCAAGGAGAAAGACGCTGGTTCAAAAAAAACACCTTTGGCGTAGCAACGGCTCAACGAAACAAAACATCAATACTAGAGTATTTTGCTAAAAAAAAAAAAAAATTTTACGAAATATCGATAGCTAAAGGAAATATAATACGGATGATTTTATTTAGGTTCATTTAAAGAACAAACAGATAAATTAAAATAAAACAGAATTTCATTAAAAAAAAAAAAATTCGATAATATCTAAAGAAAAAAATCCTGTTTATATTAAAACAGAATTTCATATTGAGAAAAAGAAAAATTCAAATAGAGAGACGCTGGTTGAAGAAAAAAAAAAACAAACAAACATACTTGGACGTAACGGCCGTTCAACGGAAAAAAAATGTAATAATTTGTTCGTCCACTTTATCATTTATTTTTTCAATAAAGTCGTTGGTCAAAAATAGGGTTATCAGAATAAGATAAATTAAATAAGTAAATTAAATCAATAAATAAATAAAAATAAATATATCAATAAATACGTAGACTTTCTATAAAATAATACCGTAGAAATTGTTTTTCATCGGATTTAATTTATTTTCTTGTTTTGTTTTTAAGAAAATTATAATAGTTAAAAAAAAAAAAATTCGATAATATCTAAAGAAAAAAATTTGTTTATATTAAAACAGAATTTCATATTGAGAAAAAGAAAAATTCAAACAGAGAGACGCTGGTTGAAAAAACAAACAAACAAACTTGGACGTAACGGCCGTTCAACGGAAAAAAAAATCACTGCACTTAGAGAGTATTGTTAAAATAAAAAACAATTGTTGCTACTATCAACCATTGTCCTTGCAATAAAAATAATTAAGATAAAAAAATTCAAAATTTTTAATAGGAAAGAAAAAGTGGACATACCTTTGAGTTTACTACCGTAAAATTTAAAAATAATAATTTGTTCGCCCACTGTATTCTGTGTTATTCTTTCATTAAATCCAACGAGAATAAGATTATCGAAAAATAAATAAATATATAAAATGAACGAACAAATATAAATAAATTATTACATATTCTTTCTAAGAAAGAATATCGAAGATCGAACAGTTTTTTAGTGTTTTTCGTCGTATTTCTTTCGTTGTCTTGCTTTAGAAAACTAGTTAATAAATCTATTTAAGGATCATTAAAAGAAGAAACATACAATTTAAATTATATACGAAGGAAAAAATTAATGTTTATTTTTAAAATAGTGAAATTAAAAATTAATGTTAAAAATTAATATTTACGTAAAAAATAAAACGTTACGTTTTCAGGAGCCTCAGAAAAGCACGTCATTCTCATTGTAATTCCAATTATTAAAGCACGTCATTATCGTTGTAATTCCAATTATTATGTCATTTTTCATCATATTTCGATTTCTGCATTGGTCTCACTACCAACCAAGTCTGCGGGGAGACCTAAGGCAGGTAGTGGCGTGTTGTTATGATTCCATTTCATGTTTTTCTATCTTCCCTATCATCCCCAGCATTACATAGATAACGTTTTCCTTAGTGTGTGGGCTGTACTTAATAAGACAATTTTTTGTATATCTCTTAAGCTGGGGTTTCCAGGGATTCTTTCAATGTGTTGTTTTGTTCCATTTTTTATCATTCCAAGTGCACCTACTATCACTGGCACAACTCTTGTTTTCAATTTCCACATTTTTTCTATTTCAATTTCCAGGTCTTTATATTTTTGACAGTTTATCAAATTCCTTGGTTGCTATTTTACAATCCGCTGGACAAGCCATATCAATTAATAGACAAGTTTTCTCCTTCTGGTTTTTAACAATAATGTCTGGCCTGTTTGCTTCAATTTTTCTGTCTGTGTAGATGGTGTAATCCCATAGAATGGTTACATCTTCTATTTCTGTAACCGGTGCTGGATGATGTTCATACCAGTGTTTGTTTACAGCTTTTCCATAATGTTTGCACATTGCCCAATGTAAATATTGCCCAACTCTATCGTGGCGATTTTTATATTCGTTTGGGGCAAGCACAGAACAGCCTGAGATTAGGTGGTCTATTGTTTCTTGGTGTTTATCACAAAACCTGCATTTTGGATCCATATTATTATGCATAATATTTGCCTGAAAGTTTCTCGTGAAAAGACTTTGGTCTTGTGCTGCAAGTATAAATCCTTCAGTTTCAGACTTTAATCCAGATGCACGTAACCATCGATGAGTATTAACTTTGTCAACATTGGATTTATTGGCACGTTCTGGATATTGGCCATGCAGAGGTTTGTCTTGCCAGCGCTGTTTCATCTTTTCAAGAGCTTTATCTTTGGCTTTCATTTTCATATTTTTTGCCGCAATAGTTGGTTCTTGGCTACTGTTTTGCTTTTCTACAGAATCTACTAACTGTAATTCTTGTTTGTATTTACTGCCTTCTTTTATTATTGAATATTTTTTCTTTCTTTCTTCATGTTGCCTTACTAATTGTATCATCCAATCCTTTGTTGTTTCTATGTATGTTAGTAAGCCAATAGTTGTTGTCTTGTATGACAATTCCAGCTGAATAAGACCTCTCCCACCTTCTTTACGGGGTATGTATAGACGGTCTACATCAGCCTTTGGATGATGCATCTTATGCTTAGAAAGAAGCTTTCTTGTTTTAGCTTTCTTGTTTTAGCTTTCTTGTTTTAGCATTTTAGCATCCATTCGCCTGATGTTATTATTATTATTATTATTATTATTATTTATTCCTTTGATTTCTGGTCCCAAACACAGACTTAAGGTCAGAAATGGCTTCATGACATTTTCTACTGAAATTTTTTTTGTAAAAAACAAAAACAAAAACAAAAAAATAAAAAAAAACAAAAAAAATAAAAAAACATAGGATCATACTCGTTATACATAGATAAAGCCCTTCGCAATGGGTAAACTACTTTTGAAATGTTTTTGTATTTCTTTTAATACATGGGCTGCCATGAATTCCTTCAATGAGTCCTTTCCAATAAATCCCAGGGCTCCAACTACAACTGGAATTATTGTTGTCCCCATGTGTCACATTTTTGAGATCCTTCTATTTTGATAGTTTTTTTGAAGATCTTCAAATATACATTACAGTCTGCCAGGTCAATAAGAAAGCATTTTGTGCTTTTGTGGTCTTTGATCACAATGTTTGGGCGATTAGCTTTGCTTGTTCCGTCCACGTATATTTTAATGTCCCATCAAATTGTTCCAGGTCCGATTCTCTATAACCGTGTCTCAGGGATGTTAATTAGAGTTTCTTGTAGTTCGCTTCCCGTAAAAGTTGCATATTTATCAGTGCAGGTATTGGCCCAATCTACCATGCCGATTCAAGTTATCTTTGATGAAGATGTTGATAAAGTTAATACTCATCGATGGTTACGTGCATCTGGATTAAAGTCTGAGACTGAAGCTTTATTCTTGCAGCGCAAGACCAAAATCTTTTCACTAGAAACTTTCAGTTAAATATTATACATAATAATATAGATCCAAAATGCAGGTTTTGTGATAAACACCAAGAAACAATAGACCACCTAATCTCAGGCTGTTCTGTGCTTGCCCCAAATGAATATAAAAATCGCCACGATAGAGTTGGGCAATATTTACATTGCAATGTGCAAACACTATGGACAATCTATAAACAAACACTGGTATGAACATCATCCAGCACCGGTTACAGAAATAGAAGATGTCACCATTCTATGGGATTATACCATCTACACAAACAGAAAAATTGAAGCAAATAGGCCGGATATTATTGTTAAAAACCAGAAAGAAAAAACTTGTTTATTAATTGATATGGCTTGTCCAGCGGATTGTAACATAGCAACCAAGGAATTTGATAAACTGTCAAAATTAAAGACCTGGAAATTGAAATAGAAAAAATGTGGAAATTGAAAACAAGAATCGTGCCAGTGATAGTAGGTGCACTTGGAATGATAAAAAATGGAACAAAACAACACATTGAAAGAATCCCTGGAAACCCCAGCTTAAGAGATATACAAAAAATTGTCTTATTAAGTACAGCCCACACACTAAGGATAACTTTGTCTATGTAACGCTAGGGATGATGGGGAAGATAGAAAAAACATGAAATGGAGCCATAACAACACGCCACGACCTGCCTTAAGTCTTCCCGAAGATTTGGTTGGTAGTGCGACCATAGCAGAAATAGAAATATGATGAGAAATGGCATAATAATAACAACAGTTACATTCATTTTCTTTTATTGTTCTTCTCCTTAAGAATGCAATCTTTTTCATATATTATCTCACAGTCAGTAATCTTTTGCGTCTTAGTTGCTTTATTGCCTTGATTGGGTTGAAATGATGAAAATAATAATAATAATAATAAATTTTCCTTTATTTTTTTCTTGTCATGATTTATCGGTTTGCATATTCAGCCGGAGAACTTAATTTTTGAAGCCAGGCAAGCAAATAATAGACGCTTTAAAGTTTATTATATCGCTTTAATTATTCAGTCATCGTTCGTTATATGTGAATGCGTTGATTTCTTTATAAAGTGTATAGCAGCTTTGATATTCTCTATTGACTCATAATTTTTACCTTTGATGTTAGCCTTTGTTTTCCACTTGCATGTACACCGACAGAGAAAAAGTACATGGTTATACTCATAAAATTTTATCATGAATCTCTTTTATTCACATGTATATAGTAAACGTGAATAGACACACTTGTATTTATACACTATTTCTTACCAAATAAAAGGCTCAAGAGCCACCCAAGGTAGGTAGTTACTAAATAAAGCTGTTTGATGGACGTAAGAGGAGGCAAGAAGTGTAGATAATGAAGATATATCGTATACATAACGGTCGACAATACTGTTGTGTTATTATTATTCTATATTGAACGTATCATAGAACCGTTGCGGTGGTCTATTATTATTATTATTATTATTATTGTTTAGTATCATCTTGGCAGAGAGTAATTTTAAGTGCATAATCATCAAGTCTAGTCCGCGGTCTATAAATAAAAAAGCCACTGTAAGGGAGTTATCTATGCGCGTTTGGAACGTTTCCTTTAGATGGAGAGAATTGTGCAGATGATATGTGGTCTTTTGTAGCTCTGAGATCTGTCCATAAATTTTACTCATATGATTTTCAGAACTCTTCTTTATCACTGACAATGCCCTATCACGAAAGGAAAATTTTATCATTATTAAGAGTGAGCCTGTGCCTTAAGAATTGACGACAAAATATTTATATCGATATGTCGTCTACATATATATATATATATTGAAATAATTATTATTGAGTATCTTACATTAAAACATAAGGAAAAAAAAAATTAAACCCCCAGCCCGAGAGTGACAAGAGGTATATATATATATATATATATTCATTTCTCGAAGGCATAGTTATTGCCCCAAAATTAAATAAGGCACTGTTAAAGAGCAAGCACACGGCATGAGCTTTAATAACTAGTAATAAAATTTAATAACTGGTAGTAAAGAGAATGAACTGAGCCGACGCTACCTCTCTATTCTCTCTCACCTTGAGCTTGATAGGTGGGATATATATATATATATATATATATATATATATATATATATATATAATGGTCTTTATTATAAAAGAGCGGATTATTATTATTATTATTATTATGTCATTTTTCATCATATTTCGATTTCTGCTTTGGTCTCACTACCAACCAAGTCTGCGGGGAGACCTAAGGCAGGTAGTGGCGTGTTGTTATGGCTCCATTTCATGTTTTTCTATCTTCCCTATCATCCCCAGCATTACATAGATAAAGTTTTCCTTAGTGTGTGGGCTGTACTTAATAAGACAATTTTTTGTATATCTCTTAAGCTGGGGTTTCCAGGGATTCTTTCAATGTGTTGTTTTGTTCCATTTTTTATCATTCCAAGTGCACCTACTATCACTGGCACAACTCTTGTTTTCAATTTCCACATTTTTTCTATTTCAATTTCCAGGTCTTTATATTTTGACAGTTTTTCAAATTCCTTGATTGCTATGTTACAATCCGCTGGACAAGCCATATCAATTAATAGACAAGTTTTCTCCTTCTGGTTTTTAACAATAATGTCTGGCCTGTTTGCTTCAATTTTTCTGTCTGTGTAGATGGTGTAATCCCATAGAATGGTTACATCTTCTATTTCTGTAACCGGTGCTGGGTGATGTTCATACCAGTGTTTGTGTACAGCCTTTCCATAATGTTTGCACATTGCCCAATGTAAATATTGCCCAACTCTATCGTGGCGATTTTTATATTCATTTGGGGCAAGCACAGAACAGCCTGAGATTAGGTGGTCTATTGTTTCTTGGTGTTTATCACAAAACCTGCATTTTGGATCCATATTATTATGCATAATATTTGCCTGAAAGTTTCTAGTGAAAAGACTTTGGTCTTGTGCTGCAAGTATAAATCCTTCAGTTTCAGACTTTAATCCAGATGCACGTAACCATCGATGAGTATTAACTTTGTCAACATTGGATTTATTGGCACGTTCTGGATATTGGCCATGCAGAGGTTTGTCTTGCCAGCGCTGTTCCATCTGTTCGAGAGCTTTATCTTTGACTTTTATTTTCATATTTTTTGCCGCAATAGTTGGTTCTTGGCTTCTGTTTTGCTTTTCTACAGAATCTACTAACTGTAAATCTTGTTTGTATTTACTGCCTTCTTTTATTATTGAATATTTTTTCTTTCTTTCTTCATGTTGCCTTACTAATTGTATCATCCAATCCTTTGTTGTTTCTATGTATGTTAGTAAGCCAATAGTTGTTGTCTTGTATGACAATTCCAGCTGAATAAGACCCCTTCCACCTTCTTTACGGGGTATGTATAGACGGTCTACATCAGCCTTTGGATGATGCATCTTATGCTTAGAAAGAAGCTTTCTTGTTTTAGCATCCATTCACCTGATGTCGTTTAGAGTCCAGTTTAAGATGTTAAAGCTATATTGGACAACTGGGATTGCAAGGCTATTAATGGCCATAACTCTGTTCTGTGAATTTAATTCAGTTTTTAATATCATTCGTAGTCTTCTATAGTACTCTTTACGCACTATTTCTTTCATTTTTTTATGGTGAATGTTTTCGCTCTCATTTACACCTAGGTATTTATAAGCTTCTTCTGGTTTCAATTCTTTTATTGTTACAGCAGGGTCTAGGCTAATTGTGGATGTTTCTTGTATTGATCCACGTAAAACTGTAGCTTTAGCACATTTATTCAAATTAAATTTCATTCCAATGTCTTCGCTGAAGCATTTTACAGTTTGCAGAAGACCTTCCAGCTCATTATCATTCTTAGCATATAACTTCAAGTCATCCATGTAAAATAGATGGCTTATTTTCTTTTGGCCTATTTTATAACCACATTCTGTCTTATTAAGTTGACTGGTTAGTGCTATTAATGATATGCAGAATAGTAAGGGAGATAAAGAATCACCTTGAAATATACCTCTTTTGATGTGTATTTCATCAGACTTATAGGTTCCATTTATATGATTGAGGTAAAGGGTTGTTTTCAATATAGACATGCACTGTTTGATGAAATTGATGATGACGGGCGATATCTTGTATATATTTAAAGTCTTTAAAATCCAGGAATGTGGCACACTATCGAATGCCTTTCGATAATCTATCCAGGCAGTACTAAGATTTTTCTTTGTACTGTAGCAGTTTTCCAGGATCATTTTGTTAATTAGCAATTGGTCTTTACAATCATAATAGCCACGTTTGCACCCTTTTTGTTCAAGCGGTATCATGTCATTTCTTTCTAAGAATAAATATGTCTGTTTTGTTAAAATAGATGTTAATAGTTTATATGTTGTCGGAAGACATGTAATTGGTCTGTAGTTTTTCGGGTTGTTTGTGTCACCATTCTTGGGTAGAAGAAATGTAATTCCTTTGGTCATCCATGCAGGAATTTTAGTGGGATCGTCAACCATTTCTTGAAGTTCTTTGGCTAGTTTTTTATGTGCTGCATTTAAATAATATAGCCAAAAGTTAGGAATTTTATCTATACCTGGGAATTTCCAATTGTGTGCTTTTTTTAGTGCAAATTTAACATCATCTTCTGTCATTCCAGACCATGTCTGTTCGGGTTTATTTTTCATTCGTTCTATCTCTTGCGTAATCCAATGTACTTCCTTGCTCAGTTCTTTAGGGCAAGCCCATATCTTTTCCCAGAACTGTGTGACTTCTTCCATTCTGGGGGGTACTGTCACTTCAATTCTTTTTTTACCTATTTCCCTGTAAAACCTCTTTGTATCAGTCTGAAAAATCTTGTTTTGTCTGTAAAATCTTGCTCTTTTTTCATAGCGTCTTATTCTCGTTGTAATTCCAAATTATTATTATTATTATTATTATTATTATTATTATTATTATTATTATTATTTCCTTTGATTTTTGTTGGTTACACTTTTCCTTACGGATTTCGACCACAGACTTAAGGTAAAAAACAGCTTCATAACATTTTCCACTGAGTATTTTTGTAAAAAACATGTTTTTACAGAGATAAAATTTCTTAATGTGACAACTGTACTTGTTAGTACATGTTTTTGTATTTCTTTCAGGCATGGACTAACAGGAATTCCTTCAATTAGTCTATCAGAACATTTTACAATCATTCCGAGCGCTCCAACTACAACTGGAATGATTGATGTCCTAAGGCGCCAAATTCTTTTAGATTTCCACTTCAAGATTCTTGTATTTTGATAGTTTTTGGAAGATCTTCAAAGCTACTTAACAATCTGCAAGGACTGCTATGGCAATACGAAAGCCCATTCTAATTTTTGTGGTCTTTGATCACGATGTCTACGAGCTTACTTTTGATTGGTCTGTCTTTGTATTTTGTAAAGTTTCATAAAATTTTTACAGGTCCTATCTCCGGAATCGGCACCATGTAATCTTCATTAGACTTCCTTGCAGTTACCTTCCAGTAAAATTTGCATATTTTGCAGTACAGATATTGACTCACTCTATCATGCCGAGTTTTATATTCAGTGGGTGCTCACATCGTGCAACCTGACGCATGATGCTGTATTGTTTCTGGATATTTATTAAAGAATCAGCATTTCGGGTTAAAACAATTTTGCAGTATGTGTGCTTGGTAATTTTTAGTCAGCAAGTATATATTCTGTGCAACAAGAATAAAGCTTTAGTTTTAACCCTACACTGCGGAGCAAGTGGCTGACGGCCTATCACGTTGAATACACCGGTTCTCGCTCGATCACCGAAGTTAAGAAAAGTTGAGCCTGGTCAGTACTTAAATTGGTGACCGCTTGGGAATACCAGGTGCTGTAAGCGTTTAGTGACGGATGTGCGTTGTGGTGCAGTGGATATCGGCTCGGAAAGAGAAATCGGTGAGCCGAGTTTGAATTCCAGTTGAATACCCTGCATTCACTTAAGCACTGGTACCCTTGGGAAAGGTATTAATCCGTCCCTTCCCTCCAGTTATGGGTTAAATAACAGGGTAGGACTTGGGGACCCTGCCTTTAAAAACAAATCCCAATGAATCTTGATACTCGAAAAGAAAAAAGTATTACTAGACACAAAGATTATATAAAAGCAATAATAAAATTGTTGAAAGAAAAAGCTATTACCAGCAATAAATAAATAAAGTTTTGTTGGCAATAAATGACCCACCGAGGTGTTGATATGCCATAAAAACAAAACAACCAACGTAACAAGTGATGTTTACGGAGTTTGTCTAGCTCAGTGTGTTTAGTACGGACAGCGTATTGAAAATGAAAAGGCTTATGTTGCTATCGTTTCTGCATTTAATATATTTCGTTTGCTTTTATTTTTTAGGTTCTTTGCCGTTGCAGGAGATGTATTACGTTTTATTTGCACTTCGTCACAATCTTGAAATCCTTTGTTTTTAATTGTCATTGTTGTTGTTACCATTATTATAATTATTATTATTTCCTTTGATATCTGATAGACACTCATTTTCTTCCCGGTCACAACCAGAGACCTAAACTCAGAAATAGTCTCATGAAATTTATGATACTATTATTATTATCTAAACTTATTTATAAATGGAACTTTGTCTGTGTGTGTATGTGTGTATGTGTGCGTGTGTGTGTGTCCGTTACCTATAGACTCCGAAACGGCTGAACCGATTTTCTTGAAAATTTACACAGTTGTACTATAAGCGTCTGCGAGTGTTCTTAGCTAGATTTTGTGTCGAGGTACCCTCGATAAATATCGAAAATCGATAATCGAAAACATCGGGCTATAGAAGGAGTGGTCCGATTTTAATCAAATTTGATACACTCACAGACAAAAACATAAGAAACGATATTCATAAGTTTCAAGGTTGCACTTCTTACAATAGTGCAGAAAATCGACAATATATATATATATATATATATATATATATATATATATATATATATATATATATAAGGCAAGATGCTTGTGTGTGTGTCTGTTTATCTGCCTGTATCTCTGTATTTTTTCAGCCCTTTTATTTTAGTTTTTGCTTCGGGTTTAGCTCTAAGTAGGTATAATTGTAGTACTTAGTCTCAGTCATGATACCATTTACTCAGAGGACTTATTTAGCCTTCAAAATTTAGTTTACGACTAAAAAACTTATTTGATATCGATACCAGGAAATCAAAATTTGACTTACATCCATTGATTTTTCTTTCAGTCTACGGTTTCGCTTTAACTGGAAACAACTATTGCGTTTTAGTCTTTCGTGCCAACGTCCAAAGAGTCAGAACTCCAGGACCATGGATTAGTTTTAAAGTTTTCATTACACCCGAGCAACGCCGGGCTATACTGCTAGTTATTATTATAATTTCAGTCATTCAGTATGAACGCCATTTTAATTGGTTGTTCCATAAATCTCTTGAGTTTACAAGCTGTTTGCAGCAAAATTGTCGCTTGGGTGATCCTATATCTTCACCTGATTTTCTATATCACCAACTTTTTTAACAGGCTTTTTGTGATTGTTTACAGTGACTATCACATTCATGTAGCCAAACTACCTCAGGTCCCGAGCAAAATTTACATACCTATAGGGCTTTTCCAAAAATCCACAACTTGGCATATTTTCTTTTAACCTATTTAACCAAATATAATAATCTGGCAAAGGTTGGATAATACATTGAATAGGCCGAACTGAAAATTAACAAATGAGAATAAATACAATAGTCCAAACAAGTCTTGCAATGACAACAGCAAACTTCTTTCAATACAGATTGAACGCTTGTGGAAGGTCAGGAACCAGATCAATACATTAACACAAACCTGTTGAAAGGGTTGAACATTACCTTCCACAACATGCTATTCTTTGTAGCTCTGAGGAATATTTGTCTTTTTACTATTCCTCCGAGTACTTATTCTGTCATCAAATTACACAAACTCGTTAAGAAAGTTGAACATTGCGCCCCACAACTTCCCATTCTTTGTAGTTATAAGCAATGTTTGTCTACTTACTATTCCTCCCAGTCCCTATTTCCGCCAGATATTTTCTAAACTCGTTAAGTAGGTAGATCATTGCTCTCTACAACTCCCTGTTCTTTGTAGCGCCAAGCAGTTTGTATCTACTTAATAGTCTTCCCAGTTACTATTCAGCCATCCTTTTACTGAGGTCGTAAAGAAGATTGAACATTACTCTCCATAATTCCTATTCTTTTTAGCTCTAGGCAATCATTATATTAATATTCCTCCAATAATAGTCATTATTCTGCCAGACATTTGCACAAACTCGTTAAGTAGGTTAATCGTTGTTCTCTAGAACTTCTTATCTATTGTAGCTCAAAGTAATTTTTGTTTCTTACTATTCATCTCAGTCCCTATTCTGCCATCCAGTTACACTAATTCATTATGTAGATTGATCATTTCACTCCAGAATCTCCTATACTTTATATAGTTAAGCAATGCTTGTCTACTTACTATTCCCTTGATTCCATCCTTTTACACAATCACTTTAAGTGCGTTGATCATTGCACTCTACAAGTTTCAATCCATTATTGCTCTAAGGAATGTTTGTCCTCTTACTATTCCATCCAGTATTTATTCTACCATCCATCTAAATACTATTATCGTTGAGTAGGTTGATCATTGCTCTCCCCAACTTCCCATCCCTTGTATCTCTAAGCAATGATTTTACTTCTTATTCTCCAAGACCCTATTCTACCATGCACTTACACAAACGTGTTAAGTAGGTTGATCATTGCTCTCCCCAACTTCTCATTCTTTGTAGCTCTACGCAATGACTTTACTTCTTATTCTCCATGACCCTATTCTATCTTCCACTTTTACAAACGCGTTATGTTGATCATTGCTCTCCCCAACTTCTCATTCTTTGTAGCTCTAAGCAATGATTTTACTTCTTATTCTCCAAGACCCTATTCTACCATGCACTTACACAAACGTGTTAAGTAGGTTGATCATTGCTCTCCCCAACTTCTCATTCTTTGTAGCTCTACGCAATGACTTTACTTCTTATTCTCCATGACCCTATTCTATCTTCCACTTTTACAAACGCGTTATGTTGATCATTGCTCTCCCCAACTTCTCATTCTTTGTAGCTCTAAGCAATGATTTTACTTCTTATTCTCCAAAACCCTATTCTACCATCCATTTACACAAACGCGTTAAGTATGTTGATCATTGCTCTTCACGACTTCCCATCGGTTTTAGCTCTAAGCAATATTTTTTCTTACAATTCTCCAAGATCCTATTTTACCACCCATTTACACAAACACTTTAAGTATGCTGATCATTGCTCTTCACGACTTCCTGTCCCTTGTAGCTATAAAAGATGTCCTCTTACTATTCCTCTCGGTCCTTATTCTGATATCAATTTACAGAAACACCTTAAGTTGGAATATATCATGTCTATTTCTGTCATCCATTAAACACACTCGTTAAGTAGGATGATCATTGCTCTCTACAAGTCCCTATCTTTTGCAGTTCTAAGGAATATTTAGCTTCTTAAATTCCAATCAATCCATATTCTGCGACCCAATTAAAGAAAATCGTTTAGTCCGATGATCACAGCTCAACACAATTTATTATCCTATACTAGCAGTATAGCCCGGCGTTGCTCGGGTGTAATGAAAGCTTTAAAACTAATGCATGGTCCTCATTGGACGTTGGTACGAAAGACTGAAAAGCAATAGTTGTTTCCAGTTGAAGCGAAACCGTAGACTGAAAGAAAAATGAATGGAAGTAAGTCAAATTTTCATTTTCTGTTCTCGATATCAAATAAGTTTTCGAATTTTCAAGGCTAAATAAGTCCTCTGAGTAAATGGTATCATGGCTGAAACTAAGAACTACAATTATACCTACTTAGAGCCAAACCCGAAGCAAAAACTAAAATAAAAGGGCTGAAAAAATACAGACATATAGGCAGATAAACAGACACACACACAAACATCACTCCTTATATAATCCAATTTTTTCGATTATCGATTTTCGATATTTATCGGTGGTACCTCGACAAAAAATTTAACTAAGAACACTAGCAGACGCTTCATAGTACAACTGTGTAAATTTTCAAGAAAATCGGTTCAGCCGTTTCGGAGTCTATAGGTAACGGGCACACACACACACACACACACACACACACACACACACACACACACACACAGTTCCATTTATAAATAAGTTTAGATAGCTCAAAGAAATATTTGTTTTATTACTATTCCCAAAGTCCCTCGTTAAGTCGGTTGATTATTATGCTACACAACTTATATTCATTGTAGCTATAACCAATGAGTATCTTCACCAATATTGATTATTGCTCTACACAACTTATATTCATTTATTATTTATAACCAGTAGGTATCTTACCTTAATATTGATTGTTATACACAACTTATATTCATTAGCTATAATGACAGGTATCTTCTTAATATTGATTATTGCTCTACACAACTTATATTCATTTGTAGCTATAACAATAGTATCTTCTAATAATGATTGTTGCCCTTTTAAGCTTATATTCATTGTATAACCAATGAGTATATTAATAATGATTGTTATATACACAACATATTCATTATTTACAACATTAATTATCTTCTTAATATTGATTATTCACTCTACAACATATTAAATTTAGCTGGCTTTATAACCAATGGAGTATCTTCTTAATATTGATTGTTGCTCTACACAACTTATATTCATTATGGCTATAACCAATGAGTATCTTCTTAATATTGATTATTATCTACAACTTATATTCATTGTAGCTATAACAATAGGTATCTTCTTAATATTGATTATTACTCTACTACAACCTGTTATTGTAGCTATAACAATGATATCTTCTTAATAATGATTATTACTCTACAACTATATTCATTGTAACTATAACCAATGGGTATCTTCTTAATATTAGTTTATTTACTACCACAACTTTATATTCATTGCTTCTAACTTAATGAAATTATCTTCTTAATATTGATTATTACTCTACACAGCATATTCATTGTATAGCTATAACCAATGGGTATCTTCTTAATATTGATTATTACTCTACACAACTTATATTCATTGTAGCTATAACCAATGAGTATCTTCTTAATATTGATTATTGCTCTGCACAACTTATATTCATTAGCCTTTATAACAATAGGTATCTTCTTAATATTGATTATTGCTCTACAACTTTTATATTCATTACAGCTATAACCAGTAAATTATCTTCTTAATATTGATTATTGCTCTACACAACTTATATTCATTGTAACTATAACCAATGGTATCTTCTTAATGTGGATTATTACTCCTATAACTTATATTCATTGTAACTCATAACAGCTAATTATCTTCTGTATTGTTATTGTCTACCGCTTATATTCATTGTAGCTATAATAGTAGCTCTTCTTAATATTGATTATTGCTCTACAACTTCTTCATTGTAGCTATATTATTAGTATAACTACTAATGTGATTATTGCTCTACTAATATATTCATTGTAGCTATAACCAGTAGTATCTTCTTAATGTTGATTATTGCTCTACTAACATATTCTACATTGTAGCTACATAACCATTAATTATCTTCTTAATATTGATTATTACTCTACAACTATGACTTCATTGTAACATAAACCATTTAGTATACTTAATATTGATTGCATTGCTCTACACAACAACAACACATTTGTAACCCTTAGTAGATATCTTCTTAATATTAGTTAGCTACTCTACACAACTTATTCATTGTAGCCTGCTATTGGAGGTATGTAATATTCTCCTAATACGTATGTTGCCATCAATATACTTAAACTGGTTAAATATGCTGATCATTACTCTCCAGATCTTCGTATACTTTGTAGCTATAAGTTTCCCAGTTGCTTTTCTGCCATTCAAAGGAATGTTTCCACTCATCTCTGTTCCTATTCTGCCATCCATTTGCACAACCTTGTTAAGTAGGTTGATCATTGCTCTCCACAACTTTCTGTGATTAGCAGCTCTAAGGAATGTTTGCTCGCTTACTATACCTCTTTATGCCTATTCTGACTCCCAGTTAACAAATTCCTTAAGTAGTTTGGTAATTATTCTCTACAGGTTCCTATTCTTTGTATCTCTTAGTAATGTTTGCTCTCTTTTTATTCTACCAAGTTCCTATTCTGCCATCCATTTGCACAAGCTCGTTAAATAGGTTGATAACTGCCCTCCAAGACTTCCTAACCTTTGAATCTGTAAACAATGTTTGTATTCTTACTATTCTTACTATGCAGTTACACAAACTCGTTAAGAATGTAGAACATTGCTCTCCCCAACTTCCTATCTTTTGTATCTATAAGCAATGTTTGTCGACTTACTCTTCCTCTAAATCCCTATACCACCGTACACTTACACAAAGTCATTAATAATGTTGATAACTGCCCTCCACAGCTTCCTATCGTTTGAATCTCTAAACAATGTTTGTATTCTTACTATTCTCCAATCCCTATACTGCTATGCAGTTACACAAACTCGTTAAGAATGCAGAACATTGCTCTCCCCAACTTCCTATCTTTTGTAGCTATAAGCCATGTTTGTCTACTTACTCTTCCTCTAAATCCCTATACCGCCGTACACTTACACAAAGTCATCAATAATGTTGATAACTGCCCTCCACAGCTTCCTATTCTTGTAGTTCGAAGCAATGTTTGTCTACTTACTATTCCTCGGAGTCTCTTATCAGCTATTCATTTACACAAACTTGTTAATTATGTTGGTCACTGATCTCCACAGCTTCCTATTCTTTTGTACCTCTTGCTCCCAGTCCCTATTCTACCATCTTCTTTTGCAATATTACTTGATGCATCCATTTCCCTCTCCTGACTTCAATATGCCAAATTCTCCATGCCCTCTTTCTTTATACTCACAATTATTTGCCCTTTTTTCCTATTATCCCTAAAACTTCCTCTTTGATCACATGCCACGTCCATGAGATTTTCCCTTAGCAGAAAACAGTATCTTTTCTTAATCAGTGTGAATATTGTCCATTACTTATATAGGATGATTCATATTACATAACAACTGATTTCGTTAACGAAATTCTTTGTTTAAAGATAAAGACACTAAGTTTCTCTTGTGTATTTATTTATTTTCTCAAATCATTTTCTCATTACAGAAATAACCTGTTGGTATTTTCATTGTGGTACTGAATGCAATCTTAGAAAAATCTTAGAAAAATATGATTCATATGTAAAGTAGTTTGGATTTAGTTAAAATAAAAACAAAACAACAACGATATCGTATAAGAAATAAACGGATACAATAAAATAAAAGTGATGTTCTTTAATTTAAAAACGAGTACAATAAGTTTAGCTACCGTGAATATGAATTCCTGTCGAGAAAATCCAACCGCTAATTGCATGATTTCTTGCAGTAGTAGTGGCTGTTTTAGAAAAGTGATTGTCTAAAAGAATCACAGCTGAGTCAGGCAGGGTAGGCAGTAGTAGTAGCAGTAGCAGCAGCAGCAGTGTGACGTGACTACAATGATGCAGTCAGTCTCATTAGCAATATCGATGCACTTCTATTGCTAGCGAATATCCTCCGGCAATATGCCGAATGACAACAATAAGGCCCGTTTTAATTGGATGTCCCTGACAACGGGCGTCTTACGGTTCCCGTCTCAACGCGGGGAGCATTAATTAATAACATCCGACTTTTTAACAATGTTTGACGTTTCAGTGTTTTCTGCACCGTTCGTTCGGTCACCCCACCCGTCACCTTTGATGCTGTACTCAATTCTTCCTGGCTTTCTTTTCCCACTTGTCCAAGTTGGAAACAAGTGAAAAAACGAATTCTTTCTGCGCATCGAGCTATATATCACTCTTAGTCGTTGTTGTTTTTGTTGTTGCTGTTCTTCTCGATCTTTTTATTATTACTTTATTATTTAACGATTATCTTTGTTTTCGTCTACGACGTCAATTACACGAGCATTTTTCTCTTTTTCTATGTGCCATGTCCCTACAAAACGTGGGCGATAATAGCGCTCCACCACATCCTATCCTTCGCAAATTTTCGTAAGGTTTGCCCTTTTCTTATCTTTCCCAATCCCTGTTTTGCTTTCCCAGTTTGTTAGATTTTTTTTTTAATCATTTCATCGCCAGCAGTCTGGGACCAATACTAGTGCGCAGGTGGCTACAGTAAGAGAAAAGACTGGGTACAGTGGGTATTGAAGAAAGGATAAAAGATGAACGGGATTCAAGAAGATGGAAGATAGCAATTGACTTTGCATTACAATTTTGGGAGATTGTAGCTATTAAGGAAGTAAGTAAACAAAAGGAAGTTTCACAGGCGAGATAGTGCGAGAAAAGAAACTCTTGGAGTAGAAGTAAGGGTAACATTTATCTATTTTAACGGTAAACGTGTGGGACTTTGATGTCAATCTAGTTGTACACTTAAATTAATGTGGTCGGGGCACCAGGGAAAATAAATCTTTACAGCAGTTGCCAATGAAAATATTTGAAAAAAAGACAGAAGGAAACCATGTTACGTCGGTGAGAAAGTGACTGAAGTCAGATTCGATTACATTACAGAATCTTCTTTGGATTTTGTCGAAATTCTCGAGAATAATAGCAGGAGCATCCGACCTGATATGGCACCCGACCTGATATGGCACCCGACCTGGTTATGGCACCCGACCTGATATGGCAACAGAATTCAATGCAGGGATGAATAGTAAATGTATAAATGCACAAGATGGATTTTGACGAGAAAAGTTATTCGCTTCTTTCTTCTGTTCCTCTTGTCCGGTGAGGGTCAAATTCTCCAAGTCTTCTTTCTTCATTATGTGTCCTAGAGATTTCAACTCTCTTTTTAAATTTATGTATAATTGTTTTTCTTGATTTCATTGTCCTTAACACTTCCTCGTTATTCACATGCTTAGTCCACTGGATTCTCAGTATCCTCAGGTAGACTCACAACGTTTGATTAGCAATATTTCTTATGAGTACTCCCAGAAGATAAAGGACAGGTTTAGATTTGTATTTATTTCTGAGATGAGTAATCTCTGTGTGTGTGTCCGTTACCTATAGACTCCGAAAGGCTGAACCGATTTTCTTGAAGATGTACACAGTTGTACTATGAAGCGTCTACGAGTGTTCTTAGCTAGATTTTGTGTCGAGTTACCCCCGATAAATATCGAAAATCGATAATCGAAAAAATCGGGTTATAGAAGGAGTGATCCTATTTTAATCAAATTTGATACACTCATAGACAAAGACATAAGAAACGATATTCAGAAGTTTCAAGGTTGCAGTTCTTACAATAGTGCAGAGAATCGATAATATATATATATATATATATATATATATATATATATATATATATATAAAAGACAAGATGTTTGTGTGTGTGTGTCTGTTTATCTGCCTGTATGTCTGTATTTTTTCAGCCCTTTTATTTTAGTTTTTGCTTCGGGTTTGGCTCTAAGTAGGTATAATTGTAGTTCTTAGTTTCAGCCATGATACCATTTACTCAGAGGACTCATTTAGCCTTCAAAATTCAGTTTATGACGAAAAAAACTTATTTGATATCGATACCAGGAAAGTAAAATTTGACTTACATCCATTCATTTTTTTTCAGTCTAGGGTTCTGCTTTAACTGGAAACAACTATTGCTTTTTAGTCTTTCGTGCCAACGTCCAAAGATTCTGAGCTCCAGGACCATGGATTAGTTTTAAATCTTTCATTACACCCGAGCAATGCCCGGCTATGCTGCTAGTTTTCAATAATCTTGGAATTATTTCGAACTTTTGTTCTCATCTTGGTTGATATAAGTTTTATAATAGGCACAAAGTTTCGACCAAGTATCCTCTGGTCATCATCAGATGTCCATAGATTGGCTGAGTGGAATATCTCGTTGATTATTGCGAAATATCCTGTGAAATCAATTGTGAGTGTTATAACATCTATATTGTGTCTATTATAACACCTATATCAACCAATATGAGAACAAAAGTTTGAAATAATTCCCAGATTATAGGTTTAGATATTTAAAAATAATTTGAATAAATTAAATAAAAACTAATTAAAGACTAAAATGCATAAAACTGTTGGCTTTCTAAATATATTGTAAATTTTGAAAAAAAAGATGCTTAAGTAATTTCATTATTCTACAAATTTCCCGGAATTTTCACATTTATTGCTTTTTTTTAAGCAAAAACTCTTTCGGTTGATACACATTTTAACCTTCTTAATAAGTATGCAGAATCAGAGAGTTCTATAAAAGTTACGTGGAAGCAAACATTAGAAATAAGAATCCTAACTGAAATGGCTTCTACAGAGCACCAGATAAAACCTTTACCTGATGAAGGTCGAAGAATTTATTGGTCGAAACATTGCGTTAAAAGTAAATATAAAAGTTAAAAGTAAAAATAAAGTAAACGTTTATTTTTTTAAAAATATTGAGAAAAAATATAAAAGTTGGTTTTTGAAGACATTATATTTTATGATAAGTCGGTAATAAAAAGTTATCGAACCAAGACGTCCTTCTAAAACAAAATTCTCATGTCTCACGTTTTATTCCGTCAGACACTGAGAAGTACTGTCGAGCCGAGAATTTTTCAATATCGGGTCGTATTTTTCTTCTTCTATGTGCCGTATCCCTTCAGGACTTAGGCGATCATAGCCCTCCTCTTCCCCCTATCTCTTGTTGATCTTAATATCTCTTCTTCTGTTATTCCACTCAATCCCTCTCCACCATCCATCTGTTCAAGTTTATCAAGTATGTCGTTCGCTGCATTCCCTTGTCCCTCTTCCTCTCTAACCGTTCTGTGAGTGTCAGGTTTACCAAGCCGTCTTTCCTCATTGCATGTCTCAAAAACTTCAGCTCTCTTTTCTTGATGTTAAGTATCAGTTTCCTTTTTGTGCTCATCCACTCCAAAACCTCTTCATTGCTTGTGTGCAATGTCCATGGTATCCTCAACATCTTTCTGTATCGATAACTTTTATATGAAAAAAGGAGACATCACTTATTTTTACATTTGTTTATCTAAGTCTCGCGGATATCTATCTAAACTTATTTATAAATGGAACTTTGTCTGTGTGTGTGTGTCTGCGTGTGAGTGTGCCCGTTACCTATAGACTCTGAAACGGCTGAACCGATTTTCTTGAAAATTTACACAGTTGTACTGTAAGCGTCTGCGAGTGTTCTTAGCTAGGTTTTGTGTTGAGGTACCCGCGATAAATATCGAAAATCGATAATCGAAAATATCGGGTTATAGAAGGAGTGGTCCGATTTTAATAAAATCTGAGACACTCATAGACAAAGACATAAGAAACGATATTCAGAAGTTTTATGGTGGCAGTTCTTACAATAGTGCAGAAAATTTGATATCGATACCAGGAAATCAAAATTTGACTTACATCCATTCATTTTTTTTTTTCAGTCTACGGTTTCGCTTTAACTGGCAACAACTATTGCTTTTTAGTCTGTTGTGCCGACATCCAAAGAGTCTAAGCTCCAGGACCATGGATTAGTTTTAAAGCTTTCATTACACCCGAGCAACGGTGGGCTATATTGCTAGTATATATATATATATATATATATATATATATATATATATGTATGAAATGTACTCATTGGATAGTGAAGTTATTTTAGTGACTGGTCATAGTTAATTCGTTCGTTTCTTCCCGTTTATTTAAATCCTATTATTATTCATAAGAAAATTTAAGAAATGAGTCACTAATATAAAATGGTTGCCAAAAATAGGAAAAGAATAGACCTACACCCCCCCCATAAAATTGCAATAAAATATCTTTTTGTGTTAGTCCAAATAACATTAGCAAAAAAAAAAGAACACTGACAACTCAATATATTACTCCCCAGGGTTGACAGATTGAGTTAACAAGTAAGCGAAGTAGGTTGCGTTTGAAAGCCTAATGCTATTAAACTTTGAATTGGATTTTTGCTCATAAGTTAGTCCAAGTTATCCTAGTAATCGTCGAAATAGCTTGGAGTGATATTAAAAAATAACTGGGTTTTCAAAAGTAAACCAATCTAGCAACACTGCCTACAAGTGTGTTGTTCTAGAGTAGAGATATATACAGAAACTAATGCGGCAAAAAGTCGGGGATCTGTTCGTTACATGCTATAAAGGAAGAGTCATCTCCCATTTAATATCCACCTGTTTGTGAATTAAATATTGAAAATCTACAAGCGGAGTTGCTAAATTAACCTACCCAACGAACTGTACGGCATTTTAAATGGTGAATTGACATTTTTTCTTCAGTAATAATTCAAGTTAGCCCAGATTACTTCAAAAGTACACTACTGGTCATAATGATTAGGCGACCCCATATTTGCAATGAATTCCAGTTGAATTCGTTGCATTCACTTACGCGCAAATAGCCTTGGGAAGGGTATTAATCCGTCTCTTCCATCCACTTATGGGTTAAATAACAGAACAGATTGGGTTCTATAGCCTTGGCCGGCAACCAGTCTACCTCAGAAAGCAATGGCAACCCACTGCGGGATAATCTTCTGCCCAGTCAGTCATGTCTCTTTCGAGACATGATCGCCCAAGCGTGTTTCACGTATGGCACTTAACTTACTGACTTATCACTTGAATAACAATAATAATACACTCATGTTTTGAGTCAAAATACTTAAATGTTCAATTAAAGCATAAATATTTTAAATAAAAGTATATGCGTTGTGGTGCATTGGATATCGGCTCAGAACGAGAAATCGGGGAGCCGAATTCGAATTCCAGCTGAATTCATTGCATTCACTTACGAGCAAATACCCTTGGGAAAGGTATTAATCCATCTATTCCTTCCAGATTGGGTTCTATAGCCTTGGTCGGCAACCAGTCTACCGAAGAAAGCAATGGCAACCTACTGCGGGATAATATTCTGCACAGTCAGTCATGTCTCTTTCGAGACATGATCGTCCAAGCGTGTATCGCGTATGGCACTTAACTGACTGACTCTATGATTACTATTAAATGTTAATATTATTTATTTCACTTTATTATCATGGTTTGTTAGCATGGGGTGCTGAAATTTATTGTTTTGAGCAAGAAGGGATTCCCAAATTAATTTTGATGTTTAGGATTTGATTAGATTTTGGGATGTGGGAAGAGTCAAGAATTTTTCAGTATCCACTTGTATTGCAACTCCAGAATCGTCACTCATAGATCGTTAGATAGGCAGAACGAATAAGAAATATGTTAATTAGAAATAAGCACCCGAATTGAGCTGATTGCTTAACGATCACAGAATGACGATCTTGAGGTGAAAAACTAAGATAAAATTATTATGTTTCATTTGTCTAAGAAGTTCCAGTGATATACGCAAGGTATTTGTGTTTTGAATAAAAGTATTTATAAGTTAGAATAATTTTTTTAAATCGTTTCACCCCCAAGAAATGCACTGATGCGCAGGGGTCTACATAAAAGGAGAGTGAATATAGAATGGGTAAGAGAGGAATAAGAATACTGGTTTGAAGTGAGTTACGTGAGAGTAAAGTGAGAGAAGCAAGGGTCATAGGGTGTCGAGGAAAGGATAAGAAATGGTGGAAGCTAAGGAGATGAGAAATAGTGAATGACGTTAAATTTGAATTTTGGGAAATTATAGCTATCAGAGAAGCAAGTATACCGAAGGGAGTTACAGAAACGGAAAGTGCGAGAAAAGAAGCTATTATAGTAGAAGATGCAGTTACATTTAACTATTTTGACAGTAAAAGAGTGGGACCTTGTTTTACAGACAAAAACTTAAGATCAAATTGAAGACGCTATCAAGAAATTTATCAGTTCTTTGAATTAATTCTTCGAAAGGGAATTGATGACTTGGAACCATCCATAAATAATAGCAATTGTATTTTGACTACAAATACTTGTAATCTTAAAAACGCTTATGAAAATAAAAAATAATAAAATAAAGAATAGAAATAATTATAAAGAGTCGAATGTTTTATTCCTACTGCACAGAATCTATGTAGACATACTTCAAAATTGTGTTCACCCGAAATACAGGTTCTGTGATAAATATCCAGAGACAATCGAACACCTTGTATCAGTTTCCATGACACTGAATATAAAATTTGGCATGATACAGTGGGCCAATATCAGCACTTGAAAATATACAACATTTACGGGAAGGAAAGTTCAAGAGACTGATATGAAAATCACTCTGACCCGGTTACAAAGATAGAACCAGTAACAATATTATAAGAATTTACAATACCCAGACAGAACTATCAAAACTAATCGTCTAGATGTCGTGATCAAAGACCACAAAAAACAGAATCTGCTTTCTTATTGACATGTCAGCCCCAGAAGATTGTAATGTATCTATGAAGATCTTCAAAATCTATCAATTACCATGAAGTGGACATCTCAATAATGTGGAAGAGTACATATATTATAAGAATTTACAATATCCACAGACAGAACAATCAAAGCTTATCGACCAGACGTCGTGATCAAAGACCACAAGAACAGAATGTGCTTTCTTATTGACATATCAGTCCCAGCAGATTGTAATGTATCTTTGTAGATCTTCAAAATCGATCATATATCAAGTATCATGAAGTGGAAATCTCAATAATGTGGAAGAGTACAAGAGGACATCGCTAATTTCAGTCGTAGTTGGAGCCCTCAGATTGATCGGAAATGTTTCCGAAAGACAAATTGAAACGATTACTAGTAGCACATTAAATAAATACAAAAACCTATACTCACAAGTACTGATCACACCTTATGAAGGATTTTATCTATGTAAATTTTGTATGATTTTATGGTTC
Organism: Ascarosepion bandense; assembly: GCA_037127315.1. Taxonomy (NCBI): domain Eukaryota; kingdom Metazoa; phylum Mollusca; class Cephalopoda; order Sepiida; family Sepiidae; genus Ascarosepion; species Ascarosepion bandense. Next base: position 504,645 of record JBBBDQ010000882.1, read on the forward strand.
TGCTTTGTTTATTTTCTTTTGTTGAAAAAATATCAGTGGAAAATGTTATGAAGCCATTTCTGAGCTTATGCCTCTGGTTGAGACCTGCAAGGAAATGTGTGTACAATAAAAATCCAAGGAAATTATTATACAGATAAGGACCATATAATATCCGGGTGTGGCCAACTAGCGCCAACAGTGTACTTTAGTCAGTTAAGTGCCATACGTGATACACGCTTTGGGCGATCATATCTGGAAAGAGACATGACTGACTCGGCAGAAGATTATTCCGCAGTAGCTTGCTATTGCTTTCTGCGGTAAACCGGTTGCCAGCCAAGTCTATAAAAACCAGTCTGTCGTATTATTTGACCCATAACTAGAGGGAAAAGACGGATTAATACCTTCCCCAAGTGTATTTGTGCGTAAGTGAATGCAAGGAGTTCAACTGGAATTCGAATATCGGCTCTCCGATTTGTCGTTTCGAGTCGATATTCACTGCACCAGAACGCACATACAACGATATTATGGAGTTGCTCAGTACCTACATTGGTCAATATGCCGCACATCCAACCTTTCTCACAAAGTGAAGTGGTGGTAACATAGGTCCGCACAAGTTGTATAAAACAACTTTTGAATTGATATAAAAATCTAGACATAATTCTGAAAAATTACATTGAAAAGAGATGTCTTCTGGTGGAAGCTAAAGCCCCAGCCAACAAAAACTCAACTGAGAAAATGATTGTGAAACAAAATAAATACAAGGACATCTAGATAGAAATCGTTAGAATGTGGCATTTCAAACAGCAAAATTACCTGATTTTAGCGGGGCTTTGGGAATGATATCAAAAGAAGCAATGTGAATCAAATTTCTAGAAGCCCTAGAACATGTGAATTGTAAAAAAAAAAAAAATTGGTTCTCATATTTGGCGTGGATTTTTTTTCATCATAACTGTGCTGGCACGAAATCACAAATCATCGTAACCGAAGGTTCGAGTGTTCTGGTTCAACTTGTTCAATTACTAACCACACCAATATATGCTCTCTCTCTCTCTCTCTCTCTCTCTCTCTGATTGCATGATACTCCATTTAGTTGCACTTCTGCTACAAAACAGTCTTGTCTCTTGTAGTATCTGGTTGAGACTTTTTTGTGGAGAGAGACAACTCGTACTACAAAAGGCAAAGGCAATTATAAAAAATGCTTAATCCGAATAATTTCATTGAGTTTTGAGTTTGAGTTTTGTTTAACGGCATATCAACCTCAGTGGGTTCTTTGCCAAAAAAGTGGGGTTTTAAGATATTTTTTTAAATGTTTGATTATAGTGAGAAGATTGATTTCGTCAGATTTTAATGAAATTTTTTTTGTTTTTATTCTTTTTTATTTTAGAAAACTGAAAATGCATTCTCGTTTTGTATTCAAAAATGTTTTGCTGAGAATAATTTTTTGTTTAAAAAAATGTGTTGTGTTAAAAAATTTTCTTAAAATGTATTGTTGGTAATATATTTCCTTCATAAATATATATTTTTCTATAAAAGTCTATTTTATGTATATATTTCTATAAAAGTGTATATTTATACTTTCCTAGTATTTTGACCCTAGTTTGGGGGTTAACTATTTGCCCATAGCTGGAACCCTAACAGGTGCTACCACTCCGGGTCAGGGTGGACCTGGGAACAACAGTAATTAAGAGGTGCTCCCCACAATCCATAAATTAGAGGCTTTGCTGCCAATGCAGTTTAGCGTCTTGCCCAGGACAATAATTTCATTGAATAACAAAACTGTCATTAAATCATAAAACAATGACAGCGTTCACCGACGGTGTTAGAGTCTTAATGTTCCAACCAGAATTCGAATATCACTATTAATTTGTTAAGGAGTTGAATCTTTAATAACAGTCTGGGGGAGACGATCCCGGTGTGTGGTTCTGTTGCAAAGTGGCTGAAAACCAAACCACGTGTGTTGACCTAACGAAAACTTCAATAACTCTGCTGGCACGATGTCCCAAATCATCGTTACCGAAGGTTCGAGTGTACTGGTTCAACTTGTTCAACTACTAACCACGCCAAATTATGCTCTATCTCTCTTTCTCTCGCTCTGTCTCTATTTCTCTAAAAAAGAAAGAAAGAAAACTCTAACTAATGTCCTCTCAGTTGTAAAGACCAGGATCATGCTGTAGGTGTCAACGAAATGCAGATGTGACTGAACAAGTGACTAAATAACAAAAGAGATGGGTGTACTCACAAACGAGTAGGCAGCTGTTACTATCAATGGATTTACGCCTAATATTTAAAAAACATATTTTATTATTATCATTGCATTTTCATCCGTAATGCAATCGGTCTTAAATGTCTTCGAATGGTCCGCCATTATTGTATTATAAGCGCTTTCTCAAATCAATGGTTAAAAAATGGTTTCAAATAAATGAAGCCTGTGGTTCTTAGTGATAACCATCTTTTTCGAACTCCATGAACTAGCGCTACAGAATCACAAAGAAATAAACCAAATAACAGAAACTTGAAGACTTCCAATTACAGCAAAAACTAAAATGGATAGCACATGTAGCCCGAAAAGAAAGTAATGACATAATCAAAATGTTGATATTCCGCACAACTTCAAGCAAAAAGTTAGGAAAGAAAACCTTCACCAATACCGGAAATTTCAGTAATTGTTACTGCTCTTTCTCGTATTTATAACGATTTCTATTCTAACATTTTGTTTGAAGTCGTGTGGAATATCAACATCTTTAATATTTTCTCTTCTAGTTACCTGTTAGGAACGGCAAGAATAATTCAGTAAGTGATTAACGCTTACAGACAAAGCAAAATTGTATGATATCTACGGCTCGCTGTCTATGCATTATCAAACAAAATTAAAATCTG